>VBSM01002217.1:4237999-4259918 GCA_008086735.1 Cheirogaleus medius
AGAGACGCTCTAACTGGCGGTGTTTCTCGTCCGCCATCTTGCTCCGCCCCCCAGCATTGAATGTAGAATGAAGGGCATAGCACAGCTGGATTAGAGAAACAGCCAATAATCCTGTAAAATAAGAGAAGAAGAAAGGCAATTTCTGAAGAAAACAGAAGAGCTTTTGCAATCAGCATGAAAAATGATGTAGAAAAGCAGTGACTGTCGTTCTCTCCACTGGGTGCCTGCATGTCCTTCTAGCTGACTTTCCTTAGCTTAGGTAAGACTGTGCTGTCTGAAGAAAAGATCAGCAAAGCAGGTGACCCTCTCCTGGGGCTTTGGCATTGACCATGGTCAGAGCCAAAGGGACCAGCAACAGGCAAGAATGCCGAGAGAAGCCCAGTGTGGGGAGGAGAGGGGCACCCGTAGGCCAGGGCTTCTCGCCCCGGATCACACAGCAGAGCTCAACCCCTCTGTGTCCATCCCCATGCGAAGGTCAAGCTTGCAAGAGTCTGGAGGAACTTGAGCACAGGTATCTAAAAGAATTTCCAACGCCAATTTGATTGTACATCCAGGGTTAAGAACTACTGAAGTGAACAGATGAGATTTGCTGATCTGACTTCTTGTGGGACATTGAGCCATTTACTGACCCCTGTCTTCCTATAGACTCTGTTTACTCAACCACAAAATGATATGACAGCAGCACTTATCTCATTGTGTTCATGTATTAATAAAAATCAAGTGGCATAATTGTGTAAAGTGCTCAAACACAGTGCCTTGCAAATGTAAGAGCTCAGACATTATCACCTGTGATTGTCATGACTAACACCCCCACTGGCTCAGGGAGTCTTCTGGGGGGACTGAGAGATCAGCCCTGGTGGTACCAGGGTAGAGATGGAGGGTACAGTATCTCCTTTATGAGTGGGTGGCATGTGTGGCCCGTCCTCAAAGCTGGGTGCTAGAATGGGGCATTGGCTCATGCAGGGTGTGGACACCATGAGGATGTCACCCAAAGAGGTGACGTGGGCAGGACCCCATCCAGCAGTGGGCAGGCTCCTCGCTTGTCCCACAGGTCCCAGGAGAGTCAATCCAAATATCCCTCAGCACCTCCGGGACAGGCTCTGCTCCATGGCCACATCTCAAGGGCTTCTTTCCTCTTTAAGTATGCTGAGACAAAGTAGACTGCTGGAAATGACTGAGCCTATGCTCCACTAATGAAGACGTGACCCCATCTGTCAGCTATTTGGCTCCTCTCGGTCTTGCCTGTCAAGCAGGGCAGCATCGAGTTTGTCTGGCTCTGGATGCATGGCCACTGGGTCCCACGTCGTCCCTGCATTGGTGGCCCTGGGACTCACAGAGCCACATGGGTGCCATTGGGGCTGGAGTGCTCAGGCTCTGGTAGCACAGGGCCCCCGAGTCGGCAGGACACAGCCTCGTAAGCACCTACGGCTGCCCCAGCTGCTCTGGACGGTCTCTGCTGCACTGCGCACAGGTGCAGACGCGGCACTAGACTTCTCGCCGGCTGCTTTGTTGGTGTGCTCTGCAGCAGGGCCTCACAGCTCTCTCTTCCGTGAGAAAGGGTCCTGAAGCTCACTGGCATGTGCAGAGAAGGATCTGTTTTGCCGGGTTGTTCCGGAAAGCTATTCCTTGTCGCTCAGGCACTGATGTTCCGGTGATTTCCTTCCTCCCGTCAATCATTCTTCCTCAGCAGCAGAGGACAACCCAGTGAACACTGATGTGTCTGCTGCTTGCTGAGGTTTCAGTGTTTACTTGTATCATTCTCACTTCCATGGAAATCATACAAGCTCATACCCAGATCCCTGAATTCTGGGGCTCAAAGAGGGTATTAAGACTTAAAGGGGGCAAGTCCTGAATGGCTCCACTTTCCCTGCCAGGAGAGGGTGGGGGAGCCAATTCAAGACAATAGGCATGAATTGAGACTGTCCAGGACAAACAAGGAAGGTGACTTTAAGAGCCAGGTAGGAAGACATGAGAGCTCCGTTTTCAGTGGTTACAGTGAGGCACCATCTAACTGATCTTTTAGGATTTGATTCCTAGCCTAGAATGAGCTTCCAAATCCCCAATGGCATTAGAAAAACATCTCAGAGCTGTGTTTCTGATCTCCGGAACCAACGTCTATGGAGCCCGAGTGGGGTTTGTTGGGGTGTGTGTGTTTGTGTGTGTGTGTGTCCCCGCTGATTTTGATGCAAACCTGTGGTGGAGGGTCACCAAGCCAATGTTGGTGGAAGGCCCATGATGTTCCACGCACCTCACACAGATGATATGATTTACGTTCTCAACAAACCCGAGGTAGGTGATGCCATCTATTGTGACAGAATAGGAAACTGAGGCTCAGGGAGATGATGTAATGTGAGCAAGTGCACACGAGTAGGGATTCCCCCTCCATGCATGCCTGACTTGAGACTCTGTGATCCCCCCACCTCACCACTTCCGCCTCAGAGAAGTTATTGCCCACCCCACCCTTCCCTACCCAAAGGTTCTCTCATCTGCCTTCCTTTCTTTCCTCCTACAATAAAGGATTTATGGAGCAGTAGATATGCTTGCATTTTTCAAGAGACTAGCGATTTATGTATGTATAAGGCATTGATTATGACCTTAGTAAGATCACTATAGAGCCAACAAGACAAACAACCTAACAACTTGAATATACGAGGGACACTTTGGAAATGAAGGCACCCCAAAGGATGGAATCACGACTATCTCAGGACACTGTGAGGACACTTTTCTGCCTGGATGTCTCTGGCAATGCGTGGGAAAGAGTGGGATTGTAGTCACGCTCAGGGCTGGAAGGGCGCCAGCAGCAGGTTTTCATGTTGAGGGTCGCTGATTATGTCATTAAGTCCTTGAATGACCCAACCCTGAGGCCCTCCTACCTCCAGACCTCTTGTCATGTAAGATAATAAATTCCTATTGCCTAAACTACTGAGCTGAGGTTTTACTATTACCTTATCTAGGACAGAAAAAATAAATGCAGATATGAAATTCCCTGTCTATAAAACGCCAGTGCACAGGGACCTATTTCTGTATAACTTCATAAGCACAAAAATTTCAGGACCAACCTATGCAAAGAGATTCACTGTTCTTGGGGAAAATTAGAAACAAGGAACCAGAGCTGGGAGCCAAAAGTAATGGTGCCATAGGCAAGAGGCTTTTGAAACAAAGCTTGGAAGAGACCAGTAAAAACAAGGGCAAGAAGACACGGTTCTCGGTTATGATAGAGCTGAGACGTGTGCGTGAGATGCCAGGAGCACATGCTTTGCCATGCAGCTGTCATCGACAGAGCCAGGACCAGGCGATGCTGCTTGTTGGGAAGAGTAAGTAATGCTCTCCCCTCTCTCTGCTGGCCCCACCGAGCACCTCACACTGGTCATCTCATTCGAGCCGCACAAGAAGGAGAGGAGATGGGTGCTGTCGTTTGCTCCATTTACTGACAGGAAAAGTAAGGTGTGAAGAGTTGTCACTAGGCTAAGGGAGCACAGTTGGGGGACTTGTCAGTATTAGCGTGCCTCTAGGAGGTGGCACCTGAGAAGTACCTACCCAGTCACACTGCTGAGAGGATTAGAACATTCTCAAGGCTGTTCCCGTATCACATCTCCAAGTACCAGATAGGACCCACGAAACAGGGATCAAAAACTCTGATCCATAACACCAGAAAACACATTGAACATTTTGATGGAAGACCCTGTACACAGGTGAGAATGTCTCTTACCACACATGTTACCTGCCCAGAGCAAAAATCAGGCCGAACACCTCTCTGGCATTCCTGGGATGGGTTTCTGGCATTTCTAGCAAGTGAGGAGTGGGGAGAAAGGCATCTTACAGAACTGCTGGTTATCCACTTAAGATGCAAAGCATCATTTGTCATTCTTTTCAGCATTCTGTCTTTTTAGTGAGCATAATTAATATTTATGAGGATTTTCCAATTACTTTCTCTGGTGTTTAAGTATATCAATTGCAAATTCTCTCCCCATCTGGTTTTCACTAACTTACTTTTGCTGCTGGTGATGGATTATTGCACACATAATTAAAACAAATACACAAGCCACATCTCCAGAAATGTAGGGAGAGTGATATGCAGGTGAGAATTAGCAGTTAGATTAAACTAGCAGGAGGTCTGTGGAGTCATTTTGATAAGGATGCCTGTTGCAGGTAAAATGAAGATCAACCCACCAAAGGAATTGTCTGAGACAGCTCAGAACTGAACTTGCCAAGAGAATGAAATAAAAGCATAAAGACAGTGAGCGTGTTGTTTTAGGTCTCAGCTTGGGGACGTAGCCTGCTCTTACCTGGGAATGCCACCCTCCTGAGCAGCAAACACTTCCCTCGGCCTTCACTTTGGAAGAGAAAACAAAGAAGATGCTTTGAAATGCCACGCATAAGAGACCCGTAATGTTATTTGGTATGCTATTTCTAAATAAACCACATGGCCTGAATATGAACTTTATATTTACTAATTTCTGACTCACTTTGTTAAAGGAGCAAAAGTGGAGCAAATAAAACTGGAAAAATGGCTTGCCTATTTTTCCTAACATCACATTTCCAGTGATTCAGTTTGATTCCTGTGATGCTGTGTCGTTGAGGTTGTCTCCAGGGAAGTGCAGCATAAATGTGGTGGGCGGCCGGCACGATGACCACGCCCCACGCTCTTTTTTGTTCCGGTCAAGCCCCACACGCAGACATCACCAGCCTCTCCACGGACTCACCATCCCTCTCCAGCAGCTGACTCCCGAATCCGACCACTGAAGACCCTACGACTTTGGCCCCACGAAACCTGGCCTGCCATCCATAGCCCACTATCAGCGCCCTTGCCCTTGGCTGGGGAGACAGATTTCAGACTGTTTCTCCTTTTCACAGACAACTTTCAAATAAGGTTCTTTTCTTTCTTGGTGATCGTCGTTGTCTCAATAACTGGCTCTTTGTGCAGTGAGTGACAGGGCCTCGGCTGAATCCCTCTGTGGGTTTGGTAACAATTTGGGGGGCTCGTCTGGGATTCTGTTGCTTGTGGCTCAATGACTGCAGAGTGGGGAGAATTCCGAAAGCCCCCCGAGCAGCTGCGTTTCTGCTGGAGGTTGGTTTCATTTCTCCTGCGAGCTCAGCCGTCGCCAGCTTCAGATGCAGCCCCAACCGCCTTGGAGGAACGGGTCTTTGAATTTTGGCTTTTGTGTCCTGTGGATGAGCGCTGTTTAAAGGTACTGCCCAGTTGGGAGTGCCTGTCTCGGTCTGGGGAATTTCTGTTTTGGTGGGATAAGCCCCCAGCCATTCGTGAGAGTGGACGCTGACCTGTTTTGATTTGGTACTCCCAGGCCTTGTTAGGCGGAACTGCAGTTCATTCGTTTGAAACCTCTCTTTATATTGAGTGTTTATCGTGTAAATGTGGAATCCATTAAGCTATTTCTATTTTCTTTCTGTCTACTTTGTATTTGCTACTGATGGTATTATAAACGCAGTCCAAGGTCTGGGAGGCTGAAAAATACCTCCAGTGGTGCGCTGTAGACGCAGTTTCTTCCACTGACTTCAATGTCTGTGAAAAGGCACACCCCATATCTGTTTCTGACGCACTCTCTATCACCTGATATTAATAATACTGTTAGAGATTTAAGGCAGCCGTAGGAGCTGTGGTTACAAGAGCTTACATCAAATGGGAGGCTTCGTTGTTCCTTTGGTCTTGTTACACATAAGTTGGAAAATGTTTTGATCTTACTTGAACACTTCCGTTGTTTTCTTGGTAGGTTTTAAGTTTAAAGTAGTAATTAAACCTATATTTAGTGATTGTTTCCTGGTCTGTGTTTTGAAATTCTTCTCCCCGTCTTTGTTTATGAAGATGTGTTTATATATCGAATTTCTTTAGACATTGAATGATTTTGTTTTAAGGCACAACTGATCAGATTGGTTGTATCAAAGCTATAAGAATGGTTAACAGAAAAATAACTTGAAATGATAGCTTTATCTAATATCTTGTTTTCATAAGTAATCTAAGTAAACTTTTGAAATAATTTAGATAAATGCAAATGAGAAAATGATTAAAATTTTCCTAAAAATTATAAAGTGGTTTAGAGTCACATATTTCTCTATTCAAAGTACTAATTTTATAGTTTCTTTTTTCCTTTATAATGTTCACTCACAATCCTGGACACATTCTTATGCCTGATTAATTCAAGTGCAGAAAGTTTTTCTTCATCTTTTGGTAACTGGCCTAAGAAATAAAGATTTTGTTTTATCAAGATAATTTCTATGCTGTCTTCATGAGGTTTTTGATTACTTGGGAAAACTGGGCTTTCAAAAGTTAAGGTTTTTACATTGCCTCTAAAGTCTTTTGTCACTCTTAAACAAATTGCTATTTTACAATGACCTGTGATTCTATTTTGATCAGATGTGTTGAGACCATTTAGATGGTTTTTAAAATAGCTTGATCTTGACCATTATTTGAAGCGCTAAGGATTGATGTTGAATGTTTATTCAGTACTTACTTATGACAGTCAGGTGATGTCATGTCAATAAATTTTACTTTGGGATGTTGGTATTTTAGAAAAATCTAATTAGTTAACATCTTTAAGCAGGATATATTCTAAAACTAATACTATATTTATAGAACTTAGAAAAGAAGTGACATTATTCAGAATAGCAAATCCTTTCAACATCTTTGCCTAAATTCAGTCTCTGACTTAGCTCTCCTGCTTCTCTGAGGGCACTCCTGAGATACCTGGGGCATGGTCTCTCCTTCCTACCCTCACCAGGGCACCCAATTTGACTGGGGTCCTCCTCCATTCCCAGAAGAACAGTTGCCTTTAAGGTAGATCCCCACAGAAGGATTAAATGAAAACAACCTACTGAACTAATATGGATTTATAGAAATAAGAGATAAATGAGAATCCATTGGCATTTTTTAGAAAGAATTTTAGAAGCATACAGATGTACACCTGGAGAACCTTGATAACTTGAGGCTGATTAACATGACCCTTATTGGTTAAATCATGCCTGATACCCAGCAAAAGTAAAAAAAATCGGAAGGCAGCTCAACCTTGCCAATATTTCATGTGGTTGAAGTAGCTCATAAGGTATTTCACGCTGAAAAACGACAAAAGGGTGGCCTACTTGTTTGAGAGCAGTGGCTGCTGTTGTGATATTTTATGGGAAGCTGAAAAGTTCACCCTCAGGCATGGTGACTGTTTACACCATGCATTATGTATTACCCCTACTAGAACAAAAGTGAGGTTTTTTGCTAACAGCAGGCTGGCTGGGTAAATATCAGGCTACTTTGTTAGATAATCATAATGTAACTTTAAAGACTGTGTCCACATTAAATCCAGCCACTCTGCTGCTTATAGACTCTCATTACCCAGTTTATGATAGCTTTTAAATCATTGACCAAGTGTATTCCTATTACCCAACTTTGACTGACCAGCCCCTGCTGGAGCCAGACGAGGACCTCTTTGTGAATGGAAGCAGCTTTATGGAGCAGGGACAATACAAAGCTGGATATGCTGTGGTTACCAACGAACGGGTAACTGAGGCACAAGCGCTATCCTCTGCAATGTCTGCCCAGAAGGCTGAATTAATTGCACTAACTAGAGCCCTATGCCATGGGAAAAATAAACATATCAATATTTACACTGTTTCTAAGTATGCCTTTATGGTGGTACATGCTTATGGAGCTATCTTGAAAGAACAAGGGTACCTTACCTCTGGAAGTAAGGAAATTAAATATGGACCACAAATTCCTGAGTTATCAAAAGCTGTCTTGCTTCCCATGGAGCCAGGAACACCAGAGGAATAGGTACTCACATTACTAAAGGAAATGTCATGGCAGGCTTGATGGCCAAAAGAGCAGCCTGGCAATTGTTGAACCAACTGTCCTTAGTACCCTTCCTACAATTGGGTAACCATTACCCCAAATATTCTGAAATGGATCTTGAAAGGGCTAAAGAATGGGGATTTACTAAAAACAATGACCAAAAATGGCTTATAAATAAAGTCCCCTTTCCTGAGGCCCTCATCAGACTTGCCCCTGAACAAATTCATCAGAGCACCATTTTGGGTGAGAAGCCACCTTACATTGGATACAACCTCATCTTTCTGGAACCAACCTGCAGAGGACTATTCAAGCTATAATCCAGAGTTGCTCCATATATGTGAGAAACAACCCCAAACCTTTGGGTGGCTTACAGCTGCCTCCTTAGAGAAGGAACCCTCTCTCCTTAGAAGGCAAGTAGGTTTTTAAAATTTTTTTTCTTTTCTTTTTTTAATTTCAGCATATTATGGGGGTATAAACATTAAGGTCACATAAATTGCCCTTGTCTCCCTTCCCCCCTCAAGTCAGAGCTTCAAGTGTGTCCATCTCCCAGACAGTGTGCATCACACTCACTACGTATGTATATACCCATCCCCACCTGCCCCAACCCGACAAATATTTGTTTTTCTTATTTTCTTAACATTTTGGTTACATTTCATATTTTTGCCTCTCCCTAGCAAAGGTTAGAGGTATGCCCTTCCCCTCCACAATGTTCACCAGATGTGGGACTGGTGAATATTGAACTGGTAAATATTGATATGTTCACCAGATGTAGTCCCTCAGATGTGGGACCCACTTGAATGCCCTTAATATCGCTCTCTTCCCTGATTGCTATAGCTAGGACTTCGAGCACTATGTTGAATAGAAGAGGAGATAGTGGGCATCCTTGTCTAGTTCCAGTTTGCAGAGGGAAAGATTTCAATTTTTCCCCATTTAGAATGATATTAGCAGTGGGTCTGTCATAGATGGATTTGATATATTTAAGGTATGGACCTTCTATGCCTGTTTTGTTAAGAGTTTTTATCATAAAGGTGTGTTGGACTTTGTCAAATATTTTTTCGGCATCTATTGAGAGAATCATATGGTCTTTGTTCTTGTTTTTAATTATGAGGTGAATTGCATTTATAGACTTGCATATGTTGAACCAGCCTCACATCCCTGGAATAAAGCCCACCTGGTCATAGTGAGTTATTTTTTTCATGTGCTGCTGAATTCTGTTTGCTAAAATTTTGTCGAGGATTTTTGCATCTATATTCATGAGGGATAATGGTCTGTAATTTTCTTTTTTTGTTGCATCCTTTCCTGGCTTTGTTATCAAGGTGATATTGGCTTCTTAGAATGAGTTAGGAAGGATACCATCTTTCTCAAATTTGTGGAATAATTTCTGTAGTATAGGTATGAGTTCATCTTTGTATGTTTAGTAAAACTATGAAGCGTAGCCATCTGGTACGGGATTTCTCCATTTGGGGAGGTTGTTAATTATTGCTCCAAATTCTGCACTTGAGATTAGTCTATTCAGGAATTCTGTTACCTCCAGGTTGAACTTAGGGAGGATGTATGAATCCAGGAATTTGTCCATTTCTTCCTCGTTATGTAGTTTTGGGGCATATAGTTTTTTATAGTAGTCATACATAATGTTTTGTGTTTCTGTGGAGTCTGTTGTGACCTCTCCTTTTTCATTTCTTATTGAGTTAATTAGAGTCCTTTCCCTTTGAGTTCTTGTCAGTCTAGCAAGAGGGCTATCAATTTTTTTATCTTTTTAAAAAAACAGTTTCTGGTTTTGTTGATCTTCCATATAATTCTCTTGTTCTCCATTTCATTTAGTTCTGATTTGATCTTAATTCTTTATTTTCTTCTACTAGGATTGGTATTGGTTAGCTCTTCTTTTTCCAATTCCTTTAGTCTATTAATTAGGTTGTTAGTATCTAATCTTCTGTTTTCTGGATGTGAGCATTTATTGCTATTAGTTTTCCTCTCAGGTATGCTTTTGCTGTATCCCACAGGTTTTGGTAACATGTGTCTCCGTTATCATTTTGTTTGAAGAAACTGTTGATTTCCCTCTGAATTTCATTCTTGACCCAATAATTCTTCAATAACTGATTGTTTAGTTTCCATGACTTTGTGAAGCGTTGAGTGTTTCTATCGAAATTGAACTCTAGATTTATACCACTATGGTCAGAGAAGACACATGGTATAATTTCTATTTTCTTGAATATTTTGAGATCTGATTTGCGGCCTAGTATGTGATCAATTTTGGAGAAAGATCCACGGGCAGCTTAGAAGAATGTAAATTCAACTTTATTTGGGTGGAATGTTCTGTAGAGATATGTCAGACCTTTTTGATCAAGACTTTTGTTTAAGTCTATTATTATTTCTTTGCCTATTTTCTGTTTGGAGGATCTATTGAGTTCATTCAGTGGAATGTTGAAGTTCCCTGCTACTATGGAAGTATTGTTTAACATACTATTTAGATGAGACAAGGATTGCTTTATGTAATTGGGTGCTCCGGCATGGGGTGCATAAATATTAAGAATTGTTTAATCTTCTTGTTGGATCTTCCCTTTTACCATTTTAAAGTGGCCATCTTTATCCATTTTTACTTTTGCTATTTTAAAGTATGTTATCTGAAAATAGTATAGCTACTCCTTCTTTCTTTTGACTTCTGTTTGCCTGGATGATAGTTTTTCATCCCTTGACCTTCAGCCAGAAGGCATCTTTGTGGGTTAGATGTGTTTCCTGTAGAGAGCGATACTAGGCTTGTGGATTTTTATCTACTTTGCCAGTCTATGCCTTTTCAGAGGACAGTTTAAATCATTTACATTTATTGAGAGGATTGAAATTGGAGAAAGATTTCCATTTATATTGTTCAGTGAAGTCATGTTGCTTTGAATTGCTCCTTGAGCCATCATGCAGTTCAAGTTGTAGCCTTTAATTCTTTGAAGATTTTACTTTGAAGATTGTCTATTGCCCTGTTTGGTGTGGAAGGCATGTCTGAGAACTTCCTGTGGGGCTGGTCTGGTTTTTGCAAATTCCTTCATTGATTACTTGTCTGAGAATGACTTTATTTCTCCCTCATAGATGGAACTTAATTTTGCCAGATAAAGTATTCTAGGTTGGGCTTTATTCTGGTTTAGAAGATTAAGGATAGCCACCCAATCCCTCCTGGTTTGTAAAGTTTCAGATGAGAAGTCTGCTGATAGTCTGATAGGTTTTCCTTTATAGGTTATTTGTTGTTTTCATTTTGCTGCATGGAGGATTGTTTCTTTCACGTTTACTTTGGTCAGCCTAATAACCACGTGATGAGGTGATTGCCTTTTCACGTTGAGTCTCCCAGGAGTTCTGTGTGCTTCTTGGATTTGGATATCAAGATTTCTAGCCAGGCCTGGCATATTTTCCTCCAGTAGTCCGTGAAATAAGTTTTACATCCCTTGTGAATGTTCTTCTTCCCCTTCTGGCATCCCGATCAATCTGAGATTCCCAACTGTAATCCCACACTTCCTGTAAACGTTGGTCTTGTCTCTTGTTTCTGTGTTCCCTTTCTTCCTCTGATTTGTTTAGCACATAGGCATAATCTTCAAGCTCTGAGAGTCTTTCCTCTGCATGCTCCATCCTGTTCTCTATGCATTGCACTGTATTATCGAGTTCCTTGATTGTTTCCTTCATTGCCAGAATTTGTATTTTGTTTTTCCGAATAATTTCAATTTCTTTGGAGAATTTTTCATTCATTTCTTATATTTTTCTTGTGGTTTCTCTATGTTGGGATTCTATTTTCTCTTCAATTCTATTGAGTTTTCTAACAATCCATGTTCAGAATTCTTCCTCCGTCATTTTAATCATATGATGTAAGTTGATGTCAGTTGATGGAGAACAAGTATTTTATTTTGCAGGAGACTTTTCTCTCTTCTCCTTCATATTTCCTGTGATCTTTCACTGGTTCTTTCTCATCTGGGTGCTTTATCGAGGACCAGAGGAGCAGGGACTGGATTATGAGCTAAATTCTGGGATTCCAGAGAAATGATCCTTGGCAGATCTGAGGATATGTGTTCTGGACCTGTAATGTCTCAGAGGAGTTTGAGCTTGTTGAGTTATCTTTGGCCTGTTGTCTTCACCATCATTTAATAGAGATTAGTGAGATTGGATCCCTTTCTTAGACTCCCTGGAGTTGTATCCCTCTTGTGAGCATGACTCCCCTATCAACTACTAGTATGAGGTGGGAGGCACTGTGATGAGTTAGGAGGTTACTCTCTCTTTTCCTGCATGTGGTTTACATGGGGGGGGTCAGTTATCAAGCTATTCCAATACCTATGTAATGAGCTCTAAACTCCTAAATGTGGTAAACAGGAATCTCAGCCTTTGGGGGTGTCGTGCCTCTCCCAGGGGATCTTTTGGCCCTGTTACCTAATTAGCTGGTGAGATAAGCAACAGGTATCAGCAAGCCTAAGAGAGTACACTTCAGAGGTTGCTTGATCTGTAACTATGGGGGAGCTGCTAAAAAGTTATTCAGAGACCTTTCATTGCTTATGTGGGGCAGCTCCTGGTGGGAGGTGTCTTTTGGTGCAATTGCTAGGAATTCTGGTTGATATTTTCCTTCCCAGAACACAAGACTGTAATTTGGCAACTGCCTGGATACCAAGGGCAATCCCTTGTATTCTGCCTTTATCAGATGATCCAAACCAACTCTCTGTAGCAGGGCATCAACTCTTGTTACTCCGCACCTCCAAGGACAGGGTTTATCTGGTTGGTATGAAGTAAAATCCTCAGGGCTGTTGAAGAGGCCCTGTCCAGGGCCACTCAGGGACACAGAACAGAAAGTCACCTGCCTGGATGCTCTGCTCCTGCATAAGAGGAGTCAGGCCCTTCCCTATGAAATACCATTTCCCTGGTCACAGACAAGGACCCTCTGAAACCCAGGTGGGTCTTAGCCCTAAAAGTGGACTCCCTCACCACTCCGTGCTTCCAGGTCTGGGGCTGATCCTTTGGCTGGAGGCCATGTCTACCAAGTCGCATCCATGAGATGGCCATGGGTTTCAGCTTGGATAGCAGTCTAGAGAAGCTGTTACTAAACCCTTTTAGGGGGAGGTATCTGGCCCTTTGAGGAATAATGGGCCAGCAGTGGATAATAAGCAAGAGGAGATAGCAGTCCAACCTCCGGTTTCAGCTTGAAGAATGGCTTGTTTCACAACTCTGCCCAGGGGTGGAGTCTGTAGTTTTGGAGACAAGCACCCAGCTCAAAACCCAAGAACATGAAGGGGGTACTGTTATCCCAGGTCACAGTTGGAAAATCGGTCTCCTTCCCAACTCCACCCTGCTAGGGTGGGTTCTGTTCATTAGGCGCAAAACAGAGGTGGCTGGGTGGGATGGGGGCCCGCCGGACTTCACCGGGGAATACCTCCTGGAGAGCAATGTCTCCCCCTCTTCGGTCCCCTCACTGGTGGGACTTAAGTCACTGGGGTCCTCCAGGAGGGTCCACCGAGGAACGAGCTCCCTCCCTCTTCTGCCTCCTTGCAGGCAGAGCTTGAGCCACCCAAGTCCACCAGGAGGCACTGCCAAGGAGCGAGAACTCTCCCTTTTTCGCCCCCTCACAGGCAGGAACTTGGGCCACCGGAGTACCCTGGGAGGGTCTTCCCAAGAGCTAACACTCTCCCTTTCCTGCCCTGTCACCAGTGGTGGAGCTTGAGCACCAGAATTCCCTGGGAGGCTACACCCAGGAGCTAACACTCTCCCTTTTCCAGTCTGTCACCATCACTGGCGGAGCTTGAGTGGCCGGAGTCCACTGGGAGGGTCCGCCAAGGAGCTTGCTCCCTCCCTCTTCCGCCCCCTCACCGGAGGAGCTTGGGTCACCAAAGTCCACCAGACAACTCAGCCGATTGAGCGATCTTTTTCACTTTTCTGCACCTTCAAAAGCGAAGCATAAGCTGCTGGTGTATACAGACCTCCCAGCCAAGGAGTCCCCGCACAGTGCACTGGAGAGTTCAAATTGCTTTTCGCTCCTGTCTGCTCTCTGAACCGCCTGACCGCCCATGTTATCTCTTCACACTGACTTCAGGCGCTTCGCTGTTTGTGTGGGTGTGGGGGTTGGTGAAGGAGAAGGTGTCCCCCTGTGGGATGGATCACAGCTCCCAGCCAGCTGGCCACTGAGCGCAGCCAGCTTGTGCTCCAATCCCTGCTGTACAACTTGGACTCTCAGAACTTTGTGGTAAATCCACTGAGTCACTTTCCTCCTTCTCCCAGCACTGCTTGACCCTCGAGGCTTCCGTGCAATTCTGCGAAGCCGATCCTGTGGGAGTACTACCCACCAGTGCGATTTAGACTGCTTTCTTCACCTCCCACTCTGAGAGCAGAGAGCCAGAAGGTCATCCCTAATCTGCCATTTTTTACAATCCCCCATATATATATATATATATTTTTTTTTTTTTTTTTTTGAGGCAGATTCTAGTTCTGTTGCCCGGGCTAGAGTGCCATGGCATCAGCCTAGCTCACAGAAACCTCAAAAGCCTGGGCTCAAGCAATCCTACTCCCTCAGCCTTCTGAGTAGCTGGGACTACAGGCATGTGCCACCATGCCTGGCTAATATATATATATATATATATATATGATTGTCCAGCCAATTTCTTTCTATTTTTCTTTTAGTAGAGACAGGGTCTCTCTCTTGCTCAGGCTGGTCTCGAACTCCTGAGCTCAAATGATTGGTCTGGCTCAGCCTCCTATGGGCAAATAGGTTTTATCATGATGCCATGAGTTCTTGGAAACTTTTGATACCTATTGGTCTTTGACACCCCTTCAGGATGAGTGGAGTCCTAGTTGGGAGTGAACAGGCCTACAAAGTCACTAAAGTTCTTTCAAAAGAAATAATTCCCAGATTTGGACTTCCTCAAACTCTCTAAAGCAATTATGGAGCTGCTTTTGTTGCCAGGGTTACTGAGGAGGTATCATGAATTTGTGGGATTGACTGGAAATTACTTTCATCACGGGGGTCTCAATCCTTGGGAAAAAACTGAGTGGATGAATAGAACTCTAAAAAAGACTCTAGAATCTGCCAAGAAACCAACTTAACCTGGGATAAAGTACTGTCTCTTGCCCTGCTGAGAATTTGGGTGGCCCCCTGGAAGTAAGTTGACACTCGGCCTCTTTGAAATTTTATGAGAGACCCTTCCTAAAGGCCCCTAATTAGGGTTTACCCAATGATCTCTTGTCCCCAGAAATGGAGGGGCAATCATATGTAAAATAGCCCTGTAATGTGCTAACTAGTATCTCTGAGTTTGTTTCCAACAGGCTCCGGTTTCTGACAGATGTACCCCTCCATCCCTTGAGGCTAAGAGATAAGGTGTTGCTCAAAACTTGGTGGAACCAGCATCCTGAGGATCAACCAAAGCTGCAGTGGATCAGCCCTTTTGAGGTGCTCCTGAGCACACACTCAGTCAGGCTAGCAGGACTGAAACCATGGGTTCATCACACACTTGTCAAAGCAACCACCAGAAAACTTCCTGCCAATTCAGAAGCCAGTAAAACAGTGGGCTTGTGAGTCTACAGAGGGCCTAAAGCTACTCTTTCACAAAAAAGTAATAAATTATTACTACCCACTGTTAAGTCCATAATAGGTTGGAAGTTGCCCACTAAACTAGCTCCCTAAAACTATTTTCATGAGTGACTAGAGGAAAGTTGGATAGAGATTCCTTCTGGGGAACACTGCACAAATGTTTCCCAGAAGTGATCCCAGATTGGGTGATACTTCTTTGGATATACTTTACTCCTTTGGTGAGGAGAGGGTCAACAACATGTACTGAGAAGTTTAAGTTACAGTCCAAAACTTTCATTTTTCTTTATACCCAAGCTACGTCCCATTTCAGCATGAAGCAGTCAGATAGAATGCTGCCCTGATACCTCATGATTGGGGAATGAATAAATAGAATGGGGGGTTATAATTGGCCTTGCAAAATGACCCACTCCCTACATTACTTTTTCTTCCTTCAGACTTTACCAGTCAATCCTAACAACCAGACCTAACCAGCCTCTCCACAGGACTCACCATCCATCGCCAGCAGCTGACTGTTGAATCTGAACACCTGAAGACCCTATGACTTCAACCCCCACACAACCTGACCGGCCTTCCACAGCCCACTCTCAACGCCCTTGCCCTTAGTCAGTTGGGGAGACCCATTTGTGACTATTTTTACCATTCTCTCCACAGATGTCTTTCACATTAAAATTCCTTTCTTCTTTGGCAATACTCATTGTATTAATAATTAGCCCTTTGTGAAGCAAGTGAGAGGACCCAGGCTGAACTGCTTTGTAGGTTTGGTAACATAAACATGGTCCTCAAAGCCAAGCCAAGAATGCCAGTGGAGAAACCTACCTTTCTGATCTTAGAAGGAGAGGAATCCAGATAGCAGAACACTACCTAGAGTCACACTCATTTATCTGACATGCTGCTGTGAATGTCAATTTCTATGTTATACGACTTAAACATTTTGTTAAAATAACATAAACTTTTGGTAATACCTCATGGTTTTCAAAGAACATTTTAACATTTGTGGCTCCTGGATTTGACTCTCAAGCTAATGCCACCAGGTAGCCAACATAATTAAGGAAGCTGAGAGTCTAAAACATTGAGTAATTTTTACAAATTCACACAGGAAATAAACAGCATATCCAAGAACAGAATCCACACTTCTGTTCTCTGTGCTTTCTTCTTGAAAGGGTAAAGACATAGAAAAATGTTATTAGAAATTCTAAAGTCAAAGAGGAACTGATGCTCAGAAATATGTTTAGGATAGCTGGGTGGGGGTTTTCAGTTATTTCATATTTTTAAAACAAGGAAATGAAAGGGATGGACAAGTTGATGGTCTGCACTTGAAGATGTTAATAAATGATAGAGAGGAAAAGTGTTTTACCATTCTTCTCTGCCCAACTTTTCAGTCAATGACTCAGAGCCTTTAACTGGGTAGAAATGAAATGGATAAGCAGACATCCAAACCACATTAGACAAAAGGAAATTGAGCGAGTCATCTGGCCCATGGTATAGCCAAAAGATCCTTGCACCTGTCGGATTGGTCTGAGGAGGTGGGGTGTAAAGTGCCGGATGAGGAGCTCTGGAACACACATTTCTAACAGCAGAAGTGGTGTAGAAGTGACTCTCCAAATATTGGTTGGTGATTGTAAAGTTCATCCTGTCAAGAATCCAAAATTAATTATGCAAGGATTATTTATGTAATCAACAGACCAGAAACCACTTCAAGATAGGGATTATTTTGTCTTCTTGGCAACTATCACAATGACTTACATGTCAGGGGCACTCAACAAACATTTGCTGACCTAATCTGAATGTAGAAAATGAAATGGCCATTATTAGGTGGCCATGTGGGTTCACTAAGGAAGAGCAGAGAAATTGCATGACTTTTTGATACAATTCCTAGACTGGGAAATAGTCTGTACCTGGATTTCAGTAAGACATTGGAACAAGTATATCTCTATAGACAAGATTTGATAGAATGGCTTGGGAAATGATTCAGTTATATGGATTAACAGCTGATATAAAAGGCATACTCACAGGATGAATAATTGACAAACACAATGTGAGGTCTTCAGGACCGTATCTTGGCTCCAATTTTTGTGAACACTTTGTCCCTTACATTCATGTGAACAGCGTAGATAGTTTCTGCTCCAGATAGTGTAGTAAATTATGCACTGTGAAAATGGCTTCAGCATTTTTAATGGGATTATGTTAGCCATTAAAACATGCTAAAACTCCATAACTCTTTTAAAAACATATTCAGATTTCTAAAATAAAGACTGTTTTTTAGAGCAGTTTTAGATTCACAGAAAAATTGAGCAGAAGACACAAAGAATTCCCACATACCATCTGCCCACCCACCATCACACACATAGCTACCCCTGTTGTCAACTTCCCCCTGCAGAGTGGGAATGTAACAATGAATGGACCTACACTGACACAAAACTATCACTCTGAGTCCATAGTTTATAATAGGGTTCGCTCTTGGTGGTGTACATTTTATGATTTTGATAGAGTATGATGACATGTATCCGGCATTATATTATCATATAGAATAGTTCTACTGCCCTAAAATCCAACATGCTCTACTTATTTATCCCTTTACCCCCCTAACATCTGGTAACCACTGATCTCTTTACTGGCTCCATAGTTTTGTCTTTCCAGAATGTCAAATAGGTGGAATCATACCATATGTGATCTTTTCAGATTGGCTCCTTTCACTAAATACTATGCATTTAAGTTTCCTCTATGTCTTTTCATGGCTCATTTCATTTCTTTTTAGAACTAAATAATATTCCATTTTCTGAATGTACCATAGTTTGTTTACTCTCCTAATATATCTTGTTTGCTTCCAAGTTTTGGCAATTATGAATAAAGCTGCTGTAAACATCCATGTACCGATTTTTGTGGACGTAAGTTTTCAACTCACTTGAGTAAATACCAAGAAGCAAAACGGCTGGATGGAATGGTAAGAATATGTTTAGTTTCATAAGAAACTGCCAAACTGTCTTCCAAAGAGGCTGTATCCTTTTGCATCCCAACCCACAAATGAGAGTTCTTGTTGCTTCACATCCTTGCCAGCATTTTCTGTTGTCAGTGTTGGTATTTTGGCTATCCTAATTGGTGTATACTGGTATCTCATTATTGCTTTAATTTGTAATTCCCTAATGACACATGATATTGGACATCTTTTAATATGCTTATTAACTTTTAAAAAGAAGAAAAGGGTGGAGGACTTCTGTTATCTAATTTTAAGACCTAATACAGAATTCAAGATGGTGTGGCATTGATGTATTGTGTGCATACAGACCAATGGAACCAAATTAAGAGTGCCCAGAAATAGAGCTTCACTTATATGGTGAATTGGTTTTGACCACAAGGATAACCTTCACACAAAATATTACTGAAACATCTGGATATCTGTATAAAAATAAATCAACCTCAACATTTACCTCATGCCACATTAAAAAGATAATCAAATGTTGACCTTACATCTAACAGCTAAACCACAAAACTTGTGGAAGAATACATAAGAGAAAATCATTGTGACCTTGGGTTAGGCAATGATGATTTAAACAGGACACAAAAAGTCAAACCATGGAACAAAATACCAATAAAATAAACTTAATCAAAATTACAAATTTTGCTTCAAAAGAGAGTTAAGAAAATGAAAAAACAAGGCATAGAATATAGGAAAATATTTGAAAATCATATATTTGACAAAGGATTTATATCAATATACATATGGCCAATAAATACATTAAAACAGGTATCATATAATTAGTTATCAGGAAAATATAAAAACCATAATAATATATCATTACACATGCATTAGAGTGGCTAAAATTTAAAAGACTGGCAATATCAAGTGTTGATGAGGATGTGGAGCTAATAGAAATTTCACACCTTCTGTTTGAAAAGTAAAATGATGCATCAACTTTGGAAAACAGTTTAGCAATGTTTTATAAAGCTAAACATATACTCATCACAGCATCCAACAATTCCACTTCTAGGTACTTACCCAAGAGAAATGAAAACATGTCCACATAAACATTTGTACATGAATGTTTGTAGCAGCATTATTCATAATAGCCAAAAAAGGGGAGTATCTCAAGAGTCTATCAATAAATGAATAAGTAAAAAATTATAGTATATATCATACATATATAATGTGTATACATACTTGTTTAATTTTTTTTTTGCCTATGCTTTTTGTGTCACATCCATAAAATCATTGCCAAGACCAATGTCATGAGGTTCTTCCCCTATGTGTTCTTCTAGGAGTTTTACAGTGTCAGCTCTTATGTTTAAGTCTTTAATACATTTTGAGTTGATTTATGTTTATGGTGTAAGACAAGGGTCCAATTTCATTCTTTTACATGTAGATATTCAGTTTCCCAACATTTGCTGAAGAGACTATCCTTTCCGCATTATGTGTTTTTGGCACCCCTGTCAAAGACTGGTTGACCATATATGCATAGATTTATTTCTAGTCTCTCTATTCTATTCCATTGGTCTATATGTCTGTCTTTATGCCAGTTGTATACTATATCAATCACTGTGATTTTGTATATATTTTGAAATCAAGAAGTTGTGATATGTCT
This sequence comes from Cheirogaleus medius, assembly GCA_008086735.1. Taxonomy (NCBI): domain Eukaryota; kingdom Metazoa; phylum Chordata; class Mammalia; order Primates; family Cheirogaleidae; genus Cheirogaleus; species Cheirogaleus medius. The sequence continues at coordinate 4,257,903 of VBSM01002217.1, forward strand.
AGCTTTGTTCTTCCTTCTCAAAACTGATCTGGCTATTCATAGTCTTTTGTGGTTTCATATGAGTTGTAGATTTGTTTTTTTCTATTTCTGTAAAAAATATCATTGGGATTTTGATAAAGATTGCATTGAATCTGGAGATCACTTTGGATAATATGGACATTTTAACTATAAAAGTCTTCCAACCCATGAACATGAGCTGTCTTTCCATTTGTTTGTGCCTTCTTTCATTTCTTTCATCAACAGTTTCTATTGTTCATTATACAAGTGTTACACCTACTTAGTTAAGCTTATTCCTAAGTATTTTTTTCTTTTTGGTGGTATTATAAATGAAATTATTTTTGTAACTTGCTTTTTAGATAGTTTACTGTTAGTATATAGAAATTTAACTGATTTCTGTATGTTGATTTTGTATCCTGCAACTTTACTGAATTTGTTCAATAGTTCTAATAGTTTTTTTAATGGAATCTTTAGAGTTTTCTATATATCAGATGTTGTCTGCAAACTGAAGAGCTTCTGCACAGAAAAGGGAAAAAATCAACAGAGTGAAAAGACAACGTACATAATAGGAGAAAATATTTGCAAACCATTTATATAATAAGGGGTTACTCTCCTAAATGTGTAAGGACCTCTTACAACTCAACAGAAAAAACTAATAACCTGATTTAAAATTGGGCTAAGGATTTGAATAGACATTTTTCCAAAGAAGGCACACAAATGGCCAAAGGTATATAAAAAATGCTCAACATTATTAATCATCAGGGAACTGCAAATCAAAACCACAATGAAATATCACCTCATAACCATTAGTATGGCTATTATTAAAAATAGAAAAAGACAACAAGGATGTGGAGCACACTGTTGCACACTTGAACACTGTTGTTGGAAATGTGAAATTATGCTTCCACTATGGAAAACAGTATGAAGATTTCTCTAAAACATAGAGCTACCATATGATACAGCAATCCCACTTCTGAGTATTTATTCAAAATAATTGAAATCAGGATCTCAAAGAAATGCTATCAATCCCATGTTCATTGGAGCACTATTCACAATAGCCAAGATGAAGAAACATCCTTGATGTCCATCAACAGATTAATAAAGACAATGTGGCATATAAGCACAATAGAGTATGATTCAGTCTTAAACAAGAAGGAAATCCTGCCATAGGTGACAACATAGATGAACCTGGAGGACATAATGTTACATGAAATAAGCCAGGAACAGAAAGACAAAAACTGTGTGATTCCATTTATATGATGTAACTAAAAGAGTCAAATGTATAGAATCAATGAGTGGGATGGTGGTTACCAGAGGCTGTGGAAAGGGGAAATAGGAAGTTACTAATCAATGGGCATAGAATTTCAGTCAAGAAAGATGAACAGGCTCTAGAGATCTGCTGTACAACCCTTTGCCTATAGTCAACAATATTATATTATACACTTAAAATTTTGTTAAGGTAGATCTCATGTTGTGTCCTTATGACAGAAAGTAATTTTTTTAAAAAAACTACAGTATACACACACACAATAGAATACTACTCAGCAACAAAAAGAAACAAACCATTGATACATGCAACAACATGGATTAATCGAGGGGGGATGGGGGATGGGCAATATACGTAACCGTAATATTTGTACCCCCATAATATGCTGAAATAAAAAAAAGAAAAAAAAAGAAGTATCTATAAATTAATCCTGAAGTCTGTGTGAGCCTGTCAGTGTTACACGCTGGTCTTCTCTCTGTCTGTGTGTGTTTTATTTTAAGCCTCCTCCCTCTCCCTCCACTGCCATGGCCTTCAGAAAAAATAACTATTCCCTTGGGGTGATGTGTGACCCCCGAATCAGAGGATATGTTGTCTGGCCAACTTGGGCAGGAAACAGAGGGAAATTTCCTGGAGGGCTGCACCACCAGTCAGATCTAGAAGGACTAATGCTTTCCTACAGCCTTCGTGTCCAAGGGGAGGGAGCAAGTCCAGATGACCTGGGAAAGACACACAAATAGAGGCCCTGCCTGGTG
>VBSM01002217.1:4260018-4279953 GCA_008086735.1 Cheirogaleus medius
GAGCAAGTCCAGATGACCTGGGAAAGACACACAAATAGAGGCCCTGCCTGGTGATGCCTACACGAAGAAAAAAACACAAAAACATTATGCTAAGTGAAAGAAGTTAAAGGAAAAAGATTATATACTGCATGAGTCCTATTATCTGAAGTCCTAGAAAAGCCAAAACTGTAATAACCGAAAGCAGAATAGTTGTTGCCTGAAGTTAAGAGTCTGAGAAAGGGATTGACTGCCTAGGGACATGAGGGAACTTTGGGAGTATTAGAAATGCTCAATATCTTGATCACAGTGGTGGTTACAAGACTACTTACAATTGCCCAAAGTGTGTCAAACTATAAACTTAAAATTAGTGATGCAAATTATACCTCAATAAACTGGGAAAAAACAGTGAAAAAATTACAGTAGATATAAAATTCAAGATTCTTATAAATGAAAAATATAGACATTAAAAATCCAATAATCAAAAAATAGAATAAATTCTAAAGTGGGTGCCAAAAGAGAATTGGGAGCTAGCAATGAAGAATGTACCCAGAACTCAGACTAAAGAAACAAGGATTTTATTTTAATTAAAGAACGGTTAGGGCTGGGCGTGGTGGCTCACGTCTGTAATCCTAGCACTTTGGGAAGCCGAAGCGGGCAGATCATTTGAGCTCAGGAGTTCAAGACCAGCCTGAGCAAGAAGGAGACCCCATCTCTACTAAAAAAAAAAAAATAGAAAGAAATTAGCTGGACAACCAGTATATATATATGTGTGTGTGTGTATATATATATATATATATATATATAACATTAGCCGGGCATGGTGGCGCATGCCTGTAGTCCCAGCTACTCGGGAGGCTGAGGCAGGAGGATCACTTGAGCCCAGGAGTTTGAGGTTGCTGTGAACTAGGCTGATGCCATGGCACTCTAGCTTGGGCAATAGAGTGAGACTCTTTATATATATATAAAAAAAAAGAACAGTGAAGAGATATAAAGGGTAGATGATTTAGAGCCTATGATATATTTAATACATTTTAGGAGTCTCACTGAAAAAGGGTGAAAGGAATAACAAGAAATAAATGTTTCACAATATAATTGCTCAGAATTTTCTAGAATTGTAGAAATTACATGCTCTCTCTGACAAGTCACTTTGAGTTCTAATCAAGGTAAATAGAAATAAAACCTCACCCAACCACATGGCTCTGAAATGGCAGAGCATCGAGAATAAAGAGACCGTCTTCAAGTTAACACATAAAAAAGATAAATTAGCACAAAGGAATAACAGATCAGTAGCCGACTTCTAATCAGCAATAATGGAGAATTATCTTTAAGGTGCCAAGGAAAAGTAATTGTTAACTTCAGACTTTGAACAGGATCATTCTTCAAATGAGAGTGCAAAATAGAGACATTCTCTGATGTTCAAAGACTAAGAGTTTACAACCTACAGCTTGCTAAAAGAACAAATTAAGAACATTCTTCTCTTTGGGCAGAGAAAGGAAGCCCAGAAGAAAAGACTGGGATGAGTGAGCACAGAAGTAGATCATTAAATTTAATTAGCCATTGACTGTGAAAAATGACTATTCTATGGCTTAAAACATTGAAATAAAAGTTACCATAACCAATGAGGGTGGGAACTGCTTCTGTTCTAGAGAACAATGAAACCAGCGCACAGAATGTTAAACTCTTCTGGAAATATTAATACTGAAGCATGTTACCAAATATAAGGGTAATATACTCTCTTATGTAACCATAGTACAATTGTATAATAAAAATCTGGAAATTTACATGGATGCTATACTACTACCTAATCTACAGATCTTATTCAAATTTCACCAATGGTAATAATAATATTCTTTACAGTGAGAAAAAAAATGTTTCTGGTCCTAGATCCCATCCAGAATTATCATGTCTTGTATTTAGTCATCATGTCTCTTTAATCTCCCTTAATCTTAGTTTCTCATGCTTTATGTTTCATCACACTGACACTTTTAAAGAAATTAAATAAATCATTTTGTAGAATATCCCTTGAATGGATTTACCTGATGTTTCCTTGTGATTTAATTCAAATCATCTATTTTTAGCAAGAGTAACATAGAAGTGATATTATATTATTCTCAGTGCATTATATCAGAAGGCACAATTTGTCTCAATATTGGTGACCCATGAGTTTTAGTCATTGATGATTCTTGATAATTAATGAATCAATTATTACTACAACTTTGCCAAATGGTTATTTTTCTAATTTTATCATTTATTGGTTGATATTTTACTGTAATAAATATCTTTCCATTCTCTAATTTATTCCTTCCTGTATTCATTAATTTATATTAGTATGGACTTATAGAATCTTATTTTCTTCAATAGGTTATAATCCATTGCTAACAATATTGATTTTGATGTTCAAATTGTTCCAGATTTTGCCAGTAGAGTCTCTTATAGCTGGTTGGCTATGTAGCCTTTTGAAACGTTTCCATGATTCTTTGAGCTATTCCTTACTTTCTAGAACAATAAGATGTTCTGGACTTACCTTGTATTTTCTCAGTTCCAGTCCTGGAATGAACCTATTTATGAAAGGAGTCTTGTTTCTTTTGGATGGACAGTATATTTAGAAACCAAGATCTTGGCATGAGGTGTGTTCATTGTTGGTGAGGTGTTATTGCTTTAGCCTTCAGTGGACAGATCTAGGAAAGTAGATGCACAAAGATAAACATATCAATAATGCAGATAATGCATGTTTACTGATTCTTCCAATTCTGTCCCAAAATCCAATTATACTCCAATAACACAGGGTTCATGTCACCTTTCCTTATATTCACATGTATAATTGTCTTCTCCAACAGTAAGACACCTAGTCCCATTATCCGCCACCTATTTACTTATTGCTTAATTTGATAATACACTAGAATATACAGAAAATAATTTCAGAATTGCTAACCCACACTAAACTTCCTACCCAGAGTTCAATCTTTATTAACAATTTTTGTCTTTGGTCTGCATATAGTCAAAATATTGTATTCAAAAATTACTTAGGTTAGTTTATTTTTTCCCTTCAATGTGGTTCTTAAATATAGATAAGTCATTTTGTTTTACTTTGTACACCCTTTAGGGTTTCTTTCCACATCTTTGTTGATTTTATTTTATTCATAGTGTATGTGAAACATTAATAGAGTTCCAAAATTCTGAATTAAACAGAAAGAAAGACTCAGAATGTGTCACTCCCCCATCCATTCTATGCTGTGCTCGATGACCCCACACCATCCTTTCTACCTGTTCTTCCCCAGGTCCTATAAGTAAATAAATAGTTTTACAGTTGGGGCTTTATCAAATTCATCCACATTTTCGCATTTTTTCATAGAGATCAGCAAAATAATCTTCTGTGTTTTTAAAAGACTTCTGTTTCAATGTCATTTCCTACTTTCATTTTACATTTTGTACATTTTTCCTTTCTCCCACCTGTTTCTTGCTTAAAATAGCTAATGCATTGTCTATTTTGTTCATTTTTATTATAAAAATCAGAATTTTGATTTATTAATAAGATGTACTACTTTTCTAATCTCTACTTCATTTAATTTATGCTTTTATCACTTTTTTTTAATTTTGTTCTCATTTAGTTTACTTTGTTACTCTTTTTCTACTTTTGGAGTTGAAATTTTAATTTATTTATTTTATTCTTTCATGTTTATTGGCATGTTTAAGGCAATGGATCTTCTTCTGATAACTATTTTAAATGTATACTATAGATTCTAATATGTAGTATTTTTATTATCATTAATTTTTAGAAGTTATAGGTTTCTGTTTATATTTCCCCTTTCACCCAACAAGTGTTTAATGGGAGTTTTGGGGGGTTTTTTTAATTTCCAGGAGGACAGGGGAAGACCCTTTATTTTCTGATTAATTTCTAATTTTATTGCCTTGTGATCAGTATTATAGTATTTATACTTTATAGAAAATTCTGATCCTTTTCTTATAACCTAACATATCATCAATTTTGGTCAGTGTTGCATGTGTGCTCAAGAAAAGCTGTGTTCTCTTTTTACAGGATATCAATATAAGGTCTACCTTATTGATTGTGTCACTGAGCTCTTCACTGGCCTTATTAAAACTTTGTCCATGTAGTTTACCTTGAACCAAGAATGGGTATTATATTCTCGCATTATTAGAGCATTCTTATGTCTCTTTGCATCTCCTGTAGTTTCAGGTTTATAATGGTGGTTACTATATTACTTGGTGCATAGATGTTTATAACTATTATATCTTCTTCTTGCATTGTGGCTTTTAGCATTACAAAGTGTTCTTTTTAGTCAAGTGCAGTGTTTTTGGCTGGAATTATATTTTGCTGACATCATGATTGCATTCTTGTTTCCATTTTTTCTGGCAAACTTTGCCCATTCTTTTATTTTTAGCTTTTCTGAGCCACTAATTGTTTTGGCATAAGATGTGTTTCTTCTATGCCAGAGCTGTGTCTTGTTTTGTGAGCCAAGTTTAAAATATTTTTAATAAGTCAGTTAAGCCCATTCATATTAACATGACTTATATTTGGTCTCAACTCTGCCATATTATTTTTGTTATAATTACACTGTGTTTGCTATTTTCTCTTTCTTATGCGGTATGTTTTCTATGCACTTTTGTTTTTAGATTTTTTAAATATTTAAGAAAATTATTTTTACCTTTGTACTTAAACTTTTACCATCTAGTCTATCATTTTTTTATCAATCATTTGACTTCATCTATTTGACAGTCAATGAGCTTATCACACTTTCCTCTTCTGCTCTCCCTTCTTATACCATTTTTAAAGTTGCATTGTTTCTACTTTGTCAGAACATACAACATTAATATATTATGCATCCACTCATCCCCACCTTTGTTTTAGGCTTACATCTATAATTAAAGTGCATTAAATGTTTGCCATCTGAAGCTCTCATTTTATTTCTTCCTATTTTCTGTCCATTTGTGTTCTTTTTGAATTTCTGATTCTGTGTGTGTGTTTAATATATGTAAACATATAATATTTGAGGAATATATATACACACACATCAAATGCTTTTGGGGGGATATTTGCTTTGGAGTATTGAAATGCACTTTCTTCTGCTTAAAGATCAATTGTTGGGGAGGAGCTTAAGTGTTTAATTCTCCTTTTACACCTTCTTATAGTGGCATTGTATAGACAGTGACTACTTGCACATCTACATTTGGACAGGGCTGATGGTTTAGGGTATTTATGACAGTCCTAGCTCAAGACAACTTTTTTTCTCAGTGTCTCAAAGTATTGTTTCTTTTTCTAGGTGACTTTTTTAGGAAACAAAGTGGAAGTGGCTGCGTATCCTTTGACTTTTTAAAAAATTTTTTTTGTCATACAGGATCCTTTTATTTCTCCCTGTTAGTTCTTTTGTCCTTCAAAACTCACTTTCCAAAAGTCGTTTCTCATTTTCTTTTTACTCTCCTATCACGGGAGTGCTGCCTTTGTAAGACTGTCTCTTTAGGTCTCACATGCCCTTCTGGGTCCCTTCTTTGAGGTCAGTGGTCTGAAATACTAGTGCTATTCAGCTTTTTTAAAAAAAATTGTTTGTTTTTTTTTTTAAAAAAAAATGCCTAAAGAGGAATTTTGGGGGAATGACTTTAATTCAGCCTTGGTTTCCCTCTTCTGCCTTCTGTATAGCTTTTTTGAGACTCCACCATGTTGTCTGCAAGGTGTGAAAACTCAAGAAAATAGCCCCCCTGGAAAATGGTGCTTGTCTTTAGTATTTAAGTGATATGAAGTTGTAGCGTTTTCTGTTTTCCTGTTATGTTGAGAAGTATAAGATGTTAAATTCGTATGGTTTTACTTGTTGATATATATAACTTTTGGAGGATGTATAGCAAGATTAGTTTAGGCAGCCACCTTGGCCTTGGCTTTTCCAGACATCCTAGCTCTATAACTGTGAAAAGTCGAAGGCCAATGTCTCTGGCCTTGGGATGCTGAGCTACTCCAGACAGCAGCCAGGGTCTGATAATCCTGTCTTTCTGTGATATGCTGAGGCAACAAAATATACCCCTTGAGATTACCAATAGATGGCTGCTCCTCCCCAGACCAGGCAAGGAATAGCCCTGATCTCTTAGACACTTGCAGGCTGCCTGAACAATGGCACCACCCTTAATTCTCCTCTCTGGAGATTCTCCTCATTCTCAGGAAGCTGGGAGGAGACATTGTAATATCCTTACTTTTATTTTGGCCATCCCTGTGATTCTGTTTTGTAAGAAGCATCATCCTCTGAAGTTCTACTTTTGGAACTAAGAAGTCAGTTCTTAACTAGACCAATTCAATCACTTACCATTTCTGGTTAGGAAAATGTCACATTTCAATAAAATGAAGCAAGCATTCCCTCAAATTTCAAATTGATAAAATCTTTCACACTGTGGGTTCCAAAATATAAGCAAGAGGTCCCCAGAGGCTTTTTACAGTCTATTCTTGCACTAGATCCATTATTTCTTTAGAGAAAAGTGTAGAATTCAGATGATTTTATGCAAATATTTTTATAATTTGGCAAAGGATTCGCCCAGTTTCTGTCAACTCTATTCGTCCTTTCCTGCAGGTTGCAGTGCCAGTGTTCTCTGTTTGTGACTTTGGATCAACAGACAGAATATTCTTTTTGAAAGTTAGAATTCACATAACCAAATCCCTAGTGGGGAAAAACACTCTAAGTAAAGTGTGCTCAATTGTCTCTATTGTACTTTCACTTTCATATCTGGGCCATTACAGGCCCATTTGATGTACTTTAAAAGCCAGTGCGGATGGAAAGAATTCATAGGATAATGAATATTCATCCTTGAAAACCAAACCAGGAATCTATGTAGCAATAATACTGTTATGTAAGCATCACCTGTCAAAGGGCCCATTGATTTGATGTGATTTTCTATGTCTAAGGAAATGCTCTGTTTCTCAGGGCCTCGATCTCTCTCTCTCTCTCTCCCTCTTCTCTCTCTCTCTCTCCCTCTTCTCTCTCTCTCTCCCTCTCTCTCTCTCTCTCTCTTTCCTTCATCCTCCCTCCCCACCCCCTCTTTCTTTCTCTGTCTCTTTCATCTTCTCTCCCTCTGTATATTTTTATATACAGAATTTTATCAGCAGCTATGTTATGATAAAATTGTGTAAACTTGTAAACTTTCATAAGGATTGTAAAGCATTTCTCAGACATTAGCTGGTGAATCCTAACTTCTTGGTAAGTTTCCTATACAATGAAAACAAAAATGCAAAGAGATGGTGGAAATACCTAGAATTTAACAAGTTACCTGTTATCAACATTACATATGAATTCAACCTCAGGATATTTATGGCAGCAATCTTAGTTTCTAAACCTGGTCTGATTTGGAGTTTCAAAAAAGCATAAAAATGGAATCCCATTTTTGTATTCAATAAACTGCCTTTATTGAAAAAAATAGGATAATAAAGCAAATACATATGTCCAAAAGTTCAATATTAGTAATTTAAGATCATTTAAAAAGTAATAAACTATGATTTTCTTATCACATTGACAAAAAGCTAATACTATTGACAACAGGTTGATAAACAAGCCCTGTCACTCATGGCTAGTGGGAAAGTGAATGTCCCAGGCCACTCTGGAGAGCAGCTGGCATATTTCATATGGTTGGACCAAGTAATTCCATTTGTAGGCTTTCATATTAAAGGAATAATTGTGCATATGGACAAATATTTAGCTAATAGGATGTTTATTGCAAATTGCTATTGATAGCAATAAATGAATAAGTAAACAAGTAGATAAAATAATCTAACATCCCCCTCCAAAGGAAAATAATTAAACATCCACACACGGTACTTTTTTTCCACACTGCCGATTCAGTTCTTCCAAGGATCCAGATGATACTTTTCCATCTGTCTCTGCACTGGACCAGAACGACTGCTTAGAGATTTCCACTGGCCAACTTGCTGGCCACGGCCCTGTTAGCCACCGCATTCGTGCCCACGGTTTCAGAGGAGGTACCTCCGTCGTAGCCAAAGGAGAGTAGAGCAATGGGGCAGCACCCTTCCTCTGCGCCCCAACTCTAAGCTCATGCATGCCACATGAAATTGCTGATGTTCAACTGCTTTTTGACCCCAAAAGCCAACAATGTCATAAGGTTCAACCTAACAGAAACTCCATCATTCTCTCCTCACTTCTCATTAGTCACTCCTCACAGGGTTATCAGTATATTCAATTTCCGCTAACATTTTACTTGACTGTGAGGTGCTTACCCTGCTGGCAACTCCTCAGCACTCGACAAAGGACCAGAAACAAAATGCTGAACAAAGGCCAGCTAGGAAGATGCTGGAGAGGGGTCTGCCACGGGGTTGGGGTGCAACATAGAGAACAATGGAGAATTAAGATGCGGGGACAAGCAATTTAGACTGCACAGATTTTGTTTTACCACAGGAAAGAAACACAGGAAAAAGGTGTTTCATTACTTTGGGGTACAAAGTTAACAAGATGAGAGCAGAGGCTCCAGTCAGGAGGACGTGGCAGGGCGGCATGTGAGTGTTTGCGAGTCTGCGTGAGGCTGGCTAGCGTGGGTTTGGAGAAAGCATGGGCATGAGTGACAATTCTCAGAAAGGAATTGTTGACTGCTTGAAAACCATAGTTGCTGAGGAACCAGAAGAAGAAACATGTCTGGGATTCTGTGGTGATGTGAATATGAAGTTTGGGGTAGGAATGTTATTTTAGAGGATTTGATGAACTCTCCTGCTAAACCAGGAGTGACGGTCAGTTTTATGTGTCAACTTTTCCAGTACGTTTTAAATAACGTACCCAGTTATTTAATCAAGCACTAATCTAGGTGCTGCTGTGCAGGTATTTTTTAAATGTGATTAGCAGGTACAATCCGTGGACTTTATGTAAAGATCACCCTGAGTAGCCTGGGTGGGTCTCACCTAATCAGTTGAAAGGCTTTACGAGCAGACCTGAGGTTCCCTTGAGGAAGAAGAAATCCCCCCAAACTGCAACTTCCACCCCTGCCTGAGGCCTTCCAGAAAGTGCCCTTCCTGAAGACCTGCCCTGCAAGATTTCAGACTTGCCTAACCAGCCCTGGTAATTTCCAAAAGCCACACAATGAATCCATCAGTCTACCTACCATCTCTGTCTAGTCATCTGCGGCCTGTCCATCATCGATCTATACCTATTACCTACACATCATCTAGTACCTCTCAACCCTCCATCTGTATCATCTAGCTCTGTCATCTACTCTCCCTGCTCTCTTTCCCTGTGGAGCCTTAAGTGACACATCAGGTCAAATTATTCTGGACAAATTCTGGTCTTCCTTCTCTTTTGCATTGGAAACATCACATTGCTGCCCTCCGCACATTCACCGGTGGTTCACTGAGTGACTGTAACTGAAGCCCCTTCCCACGGCCCCTGTTCGGCATCCCTCCTCTAGTCTGTCTGGCAAGGTTTCCAGCATTTCCCGAAGTTACCGCCTCCTCGGCCTGGGAAGAGAGGGTGAGCGTTTCAGTAGCTCTCCTGCCTTTAAGTGGAAGCAAAGTCCCTAAGTCAGTGGTTTTCCACCTATCCAGCACATTCAAATCACCTCTGAATCTTTTCTAAAATGCTGGTGACAGGCTCCTCCCTGGACTATTCCAATCAGAATTTCTGGGGCCAGGGCCCAGGGCACACATGAGTTCTTTCAAAGCTGCCAGGGCAATTTTAATGTCCAGGTAAGACTGAGAACCACTTGTCTAAATCAACATTCACAGTTGGTACAATCTCTTCTACCCACATCCTTCCCGTGTGTATCCATCCGATCTCTCTGGCTACTTATCCGAGTGACCTTAGGTTCTTGGCTGGCACACTCCCTGCACCACACACCTCTTTATAGAGATAGATAAGGTGTTGGGAACTTCATGGGCTTTGGAATCAGGTGCCCAAATCTCAGCTCTGCCAATAATAGATTCTCTTTGTGGAACTCTTTGCCCTAACATGTCACGTGTCATGGTGAGAGGTGGCCGCCGATATCTCCAGCACAGCAGAGGGGTCTGGAGTTTTGAGGCTGCCCTCCAGTTATCGCAGAGACCTGGAGAACTCAACTAGCTGTCTCCCAGTGCAGTGGAACCTGTCTTATTCATGCCAGTCAAGGGGAGGGGCAAGACATGTTTGAAAGGTAGAATAATTTAAAGAAATGCTTAGAATGTCTTAGGTTCAGCCAGACATTTGACATCTCACATGGCATTTTAAAAATTCTACTTAAACGTCACCTACTACTTCTGTCTTCTCCATCCTCTAGCACAACAAACTCATATTCTTGGGACTCGCAGGACCTTTGTAGGCTGTGGGAGAGGCTGCCAGGCCGCGTGGCCCTGATGGGGCTCCATGTTCAGGGACCCCTTGAAGTCAGCAATGTTGAATTCCCTCGATCTCTGTTGCATCTGTTCCATAGCAGGCAGAGAGCAACGTCACCCTCCCCCTCTGATCTTGTTCCATCGCCCTTGATTTTAAATTCAAGACTCCCTCTTGCTGTGCTCTGACTCTGTCTCAGGAGGCAGGACCATCTCTCATTAGAACAGACCCTCCACAGCCCCCTGGTCTTACAGGATCTTTGACTCCAGTGACAAACTCTGACGCAACTACTTCATCTGGACCCACTTCTCAAATGTTGTTATCAGTATATCTCTAAGTATATTACACAGGGAAACCCAGAGGCAGAGTCTAAAGCTATAACCATAAAATGTCCTTAACTCTCATGTTTATTATAAGATTTCATATGAATTTGGCCTTCTAGTCCATTTCTAGTCCATCCATTAAAAAATGGATCTTGTAAATTATCTACCACCAAATAAAATTGAAGCTTTAGGAAGATCTGCTATGCTTATGCTAGACTACGATTTCAAGTCTTCAGGGATTGTATGCATGGCTGAAAAAAAAATCACGCATAAAGCACACAGCCAGTGTATAATAACTGCTGATTGGTTAACACAGATATTCTAGACAGTAGCCCAGAAATGGTCCCCTATGGTGGCCCTTATGCCATCATATCCATGGTCCTATCAGGTCCTTCAAACAGTGGTCCCTGAAACCTCTTCCCATCCACTGTGCTAGGGCCTAAGAATAAGCCACTGGCTGCCCCTGTCTGTCATCCCCCACTGCCATGATCTGAGGTAGGTCTCCTATTTCCTGCCTCCACCCCTCTGCAAAATTAGGAGGATGGATTAATTTGTTCTTCTGGCTCCAAAATTCTATCTATCCTATGTATAGAATAACCTCATACAATTTTTTCAAGTTTTCCCCCTAGCAGAACTGCTTTAAAAATAGATAAGGATTATTTGTAATTAATTTCCAATACCTCTATGTAAATGAATCTCTCCAAAATACTTCACTCTCTTAGGTAAATGTTTCTTCTGAAATATCAATATCAGTAGTCACTAAATTGCTTAGAAAATCTTTCCCCCCAGGTCCCTGCAGCGTAAGCTCCTCCTCTAGCCCCCTGTTGAAATTACCTCCAGTCCCAAATCCGTGAAAATCATGCCAAGGAGATATCCCTCTACCTGCTTCCATAACACACATCATCAGTGAGTCACAGCTTTGATTTCGGGAAATTCATCATCAATTTCACACCCCGTGCGCTACGGGGAGGGTTCAATTCATTTTAGGCAAAGCCCGATGACACTACATTTTGTCTCCATTCCCCTGTTGCCGACACAGGAGGACTTGGAAGAATAACATTTTAATGGCTTGAAAACTGTTCCCAACAGCATTATCTGAGAGAGGATTTTTCAAGGGTTGCATCACTAAATGACCAAACAAAGACACAGTGTCTGGCTACCGCCCACATGACTCTGCTGCAAGCTGTGTTTTCATAATGATGCAGCAAGATTTAGACACACCTCTTTTATAAATGGTAAGGGGAATATTAGCAAAGAAACAAAAACCCGGCCACGGAACTAAGAAGCCATCAAAGAATCTTAAGAACAGAGCAAACCCTACTTCACGGTTTGTTCTTAATAATAATACTGGCTCCAATGTGTGGGGCACGTTGGGCACAGAAGGCACATCACCTCATGTGACCTCACAAGAGCCCGATGGGACGGGTCCTTTATCGTCCTCCTTGTCCAGAAGGGGCAACCCGGGGCTTCAAGAGGCGAGTAACTTGACCAGCTACCAAAGTCAGGAGGAGCCCCAGGTAAAAATGATTCCTGAGTCCCTGCTCTCAGCAAGATGGAATGAAAGAAAATGAAAATATTATGTCAATGAAATACATTTCTTTACACGTGGTATGATTAAACTTTATTAAATTATAATCTTAAAGTTTTTAAAAAGCCCTTTTACAGAAATAAAGAAATTGATTTGAATCAAATATAACTGTTAGCTTTCAGGGTATTTACAAGGGCTTTTGTTTCTTTAATAGGTTACATATCCTGCCCTGGGCTGTCACCAGCTGACCAGCTTAGTAATGAAATCCCCTTTTTTGTTTAAAGGACCAGAGTTGACTTTATGCAAAGCTTGTCATTGGCCCCATCTGTTTCTTTATGGAAAAGGACGCCCTCCTCGCCCCTTCTCCTTGTGCATCACACGTCACATTTCCTTCCGCCCTTGCACAGAGGTGTGGACCGATCAGCAGCAGGGTGCCCGGGGGCTTGAAGCCGGCCCTGTCAGGTGCAGGGCCCTTGAGCAGCAGGTACCTGGCAAACGTCTTTAACCTCTCAGGACCCGGCAGTGAAGTTAGCATTTCAGAGACAGACAAAGGCAAGGTCCTGTGGTGGAATAATCTGCAGCTCTGCCCAGTGTTTCCACTCATGCCTTTTATGACACGATTTTGCGTCTTGTTCTGGAAGGACACCATGACGTGTTCATTTCTCCTCTCAGACTCCAGGCTGCAGTCACATCAGACATTTTACTGTTCCCTGAAATCAAGACGCTGCTCCACACCCCCAGCCCTGGCTGTCCCCGCTGCCTGGGCTGGTTTCCCACACTGCCTTGCCTCTGCTCCCTCCCCAGCGGCTGGGAAATGGCAGATCCAGTAGATTCTGGCAAAAATGTTCTGCCCACGTGTGGGGAGGAGGAGGGAGGTCCAAAGCAACCACGGTGACTTCCCAACATGGTGGTCATTACTTCCCAGATGATGTGGGTCCAACAGGCAACATGGGATTTTTTAATCCCACGTTGGAGGAGAAAGGGGATGTGGACCCACACCATGGAACCACAGAACCGCTGGTACTGCAGCAGCTTTGGAGCTGCAGGCTCAGAGACCCACGCGAGCCCTGCTGACCCTGCCTGCACCCTCAGCCTCTGTGCCCAGCACGTCAAGACCCCATGCCTGAGGACATCCATGCTACCCCATGCCACACTTACACGCTCGAATGCCACGGCTCTCAGTCTCAGTCATGGTTTTAGAAATAGACACTGCAGGGGTGAGGGGACACTTCCCCTTTGCCCTGGAACATTTGCTGAAAGATCAACTGGCAATAATGTAGATTAATAAAAGAAAGAGGTTTATTTACCATGCCATGGGGAGAATCATAGAGTGGTTACCCAATATCCCAGTGGGGTCCAGAAATGTATATATAGAGGGAGGGGAGATGGGGAATATAGGTAATTCTGTTAAGGGGCAATAAATGGTTACCGGGGAGGATGAATAGATACTTGGGAGAATGAATGGATGGGGGGAAAAGATTGACTTGTAAATTATTCTTCTTGCAAATTACATTAACCTGAGAGACATACTATATTTAAAATGATTTGGACCAGGTCTGGTTGCATTCTTGATCTTCCTTCCTGTAATAGAGGTAACAGGGAGGGGAAGGGAGGTCGATTGTTCTTTTAGATGGGCCTGGTTTTGTAGGAAAAAAGAGGGAAAGCCCCTTCCAAGGCCTGTGGATGTCTCAGGGCCTTCGATTCACAATACTCTTTTTACTAAGGAGTCATATCTTGGGAGAAATTTCCTGAGCTCCTTCAACGTTTATCTTCTTAGAACCTTCATCTAAATAGCCTCATCTTACCAGCAGGTTACAGAGGCTGGGCCAACCCCTCTGACCCTGAAGTCTGTGTCACCACACTCACTCTCGTCTCCTTTGTGCTGCCTCTATGTTGAGTTTTATTGGTTCATTTTAAGTGAAGAAGCAAAGGGGAAATACAATAAACCGTGGTGTTACAGCTTGGGTGTCCTCCAAACTTCATGTGTTGAAACATAAGCCCCATTGTGGCCACATAAATAGGTGGGGCCTGTAAGAGGGGATTGGGTCACGAGGGCTCTTCCCTCCCCTGAATAGGATCGAGGCCTCATCAACAAGGCTCCTCACAGTGTCTGTGCGCCCTTCTGCCTCCCTCACATGAGCACACAGTGTCCCTCCTGCCAGTGACATGGCAGCAGGTGCCATCTTGGAAGCAGCCTTCACCAGACACTGCACTTGCCAGTGCCGTGGCCTTTCACCTTGCAGCCTCCAGAATGGTGAGGAAGTGAATTTCCGTTGTCTATAAATTACCCAGTCTCATGTATTTTGTTATAGTAGCACAGAGCAAGACAATGGTTCAGGGCTTTTAGTGTCATTTCTGCAAATGCTACTATCTAATAATGTTTTTTTTGTCAGTATATATGCAGCTGGTGTAGGTGTGTGCGCTGTAACTTAAAAGACAACAAAAACTTGGGGCTGGGGAAGAGTTTAAGGTAGGCTCTGCCCCCACCCTCACTTCTGCTGAAAGACTAAATATACAAACAAACAATGGCCACATCATATGTAAAAACCGCACTCTGACTCCACACCCTGCAGCAGTCCCCCAGAAAGCCAACCACTGTCTCCAGCAACCAGACCAGGAAGCCAGACAATAGCCAGTGAAACCATTTGCCCAACGGCCAGGACTTGATTAGTGACTGACAGCGCCCTAATTTCTGCCCCCATGTCCAACTGAGGACCAACAGAGAAAGGCAGAGTTGCCAAAGACTACGCCATGAATTTCAGCGGGAGCACAGAGGCGCCCCTTGCTGTGACCGGAGTCTGCGGACGGGTCTGTACCACGGCCCTCAGAGGCGCTGTGCACTGCCACTGTCCAGGACCTGCCACCAAACTGTGCCTGAGATGAGTATTACGAGTATTACGAGTATTCAGAAACTTTCAGAGCAAGTATGTTACATTTACTGAAACTATACTTATTGAAGTGTAGTTTTATGTGTGTTGAGTCTAATAAGAAGTCGGGATTTATCATTTGTATGTCCTTTTTTTAGTAAGTCATTTTTATTGTACTTTATAAAATTATTAGTCTGCAATGGATCAAAAATCAAAATAAAAGCTGATCTTTCACTACAGAGAATTTGGAAACCTCAGTGGCTATTCCTCTTATAGAAATGAGTGATGGCAAAGACAATGGATGACAACGGGTTATCAATAGATGCAATGAATAATCCTTGAATGAATAAATACTTGTAGGAGTTGAATGAGAAAATGAATAATTATTTATCAATGCACTGTGGTCAGTATGATTTGGAGAGGTGAAGATTCCTGCCCCAGGTTTCCCAGTGGAAGCTCAGGCCCTTCATGCTGTAGGTCCTTCTGCAATGAGAGCAGGGCTCTTAAGAGCTAAAAAGTTAGCCACTGTCAAAGCTAAACCAGAGCAACTTGGCCAGCACACAGCTATCAGTAGAGTGCAGTGGGAACTAAACAAGTAAAAGATTTGAATTATGTTTCTGGAAATGAAACAGTTACAGAAATACAGAGAAATCAAATGTATTAGTATCATGTTGGCATGTTAGGCTATTTCTGATTCAAAACAACTTTTTTAAAGGGAAGAATCTATACTAGAATGTACCAGGGCGGCTCCCAGTGGATCTGGGAAACGTTCCCTCAGGGTACATCCTATTCAAAGGCCTGACTTGGCAATTGAGTATGTGTAGAAAGAGCGCTTGGAAAGTCCCATCAGTGCACCTGCCAACGTGCCTAGTACTTGTACAAATGCTGTGTCCAATTTCAGAATTTACTTCCTTGTTATTTCCTTAGCCAAGAAAACACTGACAAGAATAATAATGACAATTAGCATCCAGCGAGAAATCCTCTGCTGCAAATTAACAGTGTCCAAGTAGCTGACTCCACATACGTGCAGACAGGCATTCATCCACGTGCCGTGCTGCTCTCTCAGGTTTACACCTGTTACCGTCACGAAGCACGCAGCACTCCTGGCCCCCACCAATGGTTCTCAATACTTTATCCACCATGACACATGTGACTGGTGACACTTAATTATAGGACACCCTCCCTTGGGCAATATGAAGTTATGTACCATTAAAGAGGTGGCAGCCATGACTCAAGATGCAGGTAAATGATGGGCTGTTATGAGAGGGCTAACCTTGAGTCCATTCTAGCTTTTAGTAAATTATCTGCAAACTTTGTTACCTTACTAGTATCAAGCTTTGACTCACCTAACAAGTGAGTACAACCGACCAGCGTTTCCTCGAACCGTTTCCTCGAACCCATGGCTATGGACTGCAGTGTATCCCCCGCCCCACCCTCAGTTCATAGGCCGAAGCCCCACCCCCCAATGTTGCTATATTTGGAAGGAACTGCCTTGGGAAAATTGTGATTAAATGAGGTCATCAAGGTAGGGTCCTGATCCCATAGAGCTGGTGTCCCTGTAAGAAAGGAACAGACACCAGAGACGCACTCGCTCTCTCTGCACAGGCACGGAGGACGGACCCGCGAGGAGTCATGATGAGGCATCTGCAAACCAGGAACGGAGCCCTCGCCCGGAACTGCATTTGCCGGCACCATGGTCATGGGCTTCCCAGCCTCCAGAGCCGCGAGAAAATAAAGGCCTGTTGTTTAAGCTTAGCCACCTGTGGTATTTTGTCACGGCAGCCTCTGAGGAAAGCACACTTTCTCCTAAACTCACAACACAGAAAATTTGTGTATTAGTCTGCTCGGGCTGTGTGGTACGCACACCAACCAATTCTCTGGAGCAGCAGTCCCCAAACTTTTTGGCACCAGGGACCAGTTTCATGGAAAACAGTTTTTCCACAAACTGGGGGTGGGGGTAGGGGGTGCAGCTCAGGTGGTGTTGTGAGCAATGGGGCGCAGCGGTAAACACAGATGAAGCTTTGCTTGCTTGCAGGGAGGGGGAGGGGTGCAGTACAGATTGGGGGGTGCAGAGCTCTGTGGCCTGGTCCCTAACAGGCCATGGGACCACGAGCTGGCAACGGTCCAAGGCCCAGGGGTTGGGGGACGCAGCTCTAGAGAACACCAAATGGGCACTCTATAATTCAATTCAGTTCGGACACTATCTATCTGGAGACAGCGTCAGATGCCACAGGTTAAGGGCTCAGTCTCACCAAACTGTGCCTTGCTTCAGACACCAATTGCAAGTCCCAGGCTGTTACCTGTGCTTCTGACCAACCCGTTATAAATTGGGGTTCACAACCACCCTCCTTGAGTTCAGTAATTTACTAGGACAGCTCACAGAACTCAGGGAAACACCACCCATGTTCACGTGATTTATAATAAGCACGGGTTATTATAAAGAATGAAGATAAACAGCTGGATGCAGTGGGCCATAGGAGTAAGGTCTGGAAGGGTCCGGAGCACAGGGGCTCCTCTCCCCAAGGAGTTGGGGGGTGCCACCTCCTGCACGTGGATGCATGGATGCATTCACCAATCTGGAAGCTCATCAGACCTCATTGTTCAAGAGTTTTCATACAGCTTAACCTCCAGCGTCTCCCACTTCCTGGGGGTTGCTGGATGGGGCTGCAAGTTCCAACCCTCTAATTGCCTAATCACTTGGTCTTTGTGGTGGCGGCCCCACTCCGAGGCTCCACAGTGACCCCACCCTAAGTCACCTCATTAGCATAAACTCAGGTGTTACACAAAGGAGCATATGATGAATAACAAAAGACACTCCTATTGCTCAGGGAATGCTGAAAGATTTAGGAGCACTGTGACAGGAACTGGGACAGAGACCAGATATATTGGCCCGAGCAGACTGATACACGTATCTAGAATCACGACCTCACGTTCATCAGGGCTCCGGGTGGGCATGGCACCAGAGTGGTGGAGCTGTGGCCACCCAGCCATTCATTTCATGAACACATACCCCAGGCCTCGTCAATGTTGGGCTCTGCACACCATTAGGAAGACAGAAGTTGAGTAAAAGTAGAAACTCCGTCCTCAAGAAGCCAGTGGGAGAGCCAGCTGAGGAACGGGTGCAGGCGTGGCGAGGAGCGGTGCAAAGGACGCGGACTCTGCGGACCTGGGCCCCGCGGGGATGCCGGGCACCTAAGGCAGAGTGCAGCTGAGAAGTCTGGCCATTCAGTGAAGTATAATTTTCTTAGTTTCATTTTAATTCTGCGTGTGCCCTTCTGTCCCTAAAGGGCAGAGAAGCTAATGAAGGTGCTACAAGGGAACCCAGAATTTGTTTAGTCAGGTATGGCAAGACATGTCGACACTGGAATGCTGCAGTGAAGGGGGACATTTCGCTCACAGTTCCCTGGGGGCGGGAAGAGCTGCCCCATGCAGGCCGCCCAGGGCAGCACCAGGGCGGGCAGGGCGCCGGGAGGGACGTGGGCGAGAGCCTGTGTTGTGTTTCCACAGGGAGGAACCGGTGAGGCGAGGCCAGCGGCTGGTTTGAAATGTGTCCACAGATCCTGAGGCATAGGGGCTGTCAGCTGTCTGGCACCTGGACCCGGGAGATGAGACAGGCCGACAGTGGAACAGAGTGCGAGAAGATACAGGCTCCAGCCCGGCTGGTTTGCATATGCAAGGTGTGAAGTCACTGCAGCTCTAGGAATCGGCTAGGCCTGGGAGGGGCAGTCCCTCCAGAGTCTGCAAAGCCCTGTCAAAGCACCAAAAACACAGGGAAGAGAGGCCGGATTGGCACAGAAGGCAGTTGTCCTTAGTGTGGCCATGCATCACATGCCTGCACAGGGCCTGCCTGAATCACAGGAAAGCTGGGGGTCAGAGAGCTCCCAAAAGCATTTGGACATCTCGGAGGATGCAAAAGTACACGGTGTCATGAAAAACTGATCCCGTCAAATACTTTGAAGAGCTAAGCATGAGACATGAGATTATATTATTTCAGCTAAGTCTAGTAGGACGTGGAGAGGAAATTTGGATATCTAAAGCTCTCAACCATCAATTTTGAAAATGTTGAGGGGATTTGGGAAGGGTCTTCATTTCCTTTCAATAGATCTCCCAAAACCTCATTCCCCTCTTCTCTAAGGGAGCTGCACCCTCTGCCTGCTGAAAGGCCACGTGGACCTCCACTCTCCCGGGAACTTTACCTGTGCTGCCTGCATTTAATCCTCACAAACACCCATGAGGTAGAAATTATTACATTTTACAGATGAGGAAATTGAGGGTAAATGGTAAAATAACTCATTAAGTTCACACAGCTAGAAATCTGTGGCTCCAGGACAGGTCCCAGACTGTCTGACTCTAACTTCCTCCTTCACAGGGTCAGTCCAGCTGTCCTGATTTAACAAGGTTGTGCTGGAGTCGAGGTGACATGCCCCAAACCCCTTTCCAATGGTTCCTTACGATGCACCATGGCCATGGTGGAAGAGAACTCCTGCCTGTCCCCCTGGTGATCTGCACCAGCTCAGCAAGCCACAGGGCTGCCCTGCTCATTTTGAGTCACTTCTTTTTTTTAAATTCAGGATATTTTGGGGGTACAAACATTTTGGTTACATGTAATGCATTTGCCTTGCCCAAGCCAGGGCTACAAATGTGTCCTTCCCCCATGCAGTGTGCTCCACTTCCATTAGTTGTGGGTTTACCCCGCGACCCCAACCTGACCAGCACTCAGTGAGTATTACTACCATGTGAACACCTTAGTGTTGATCAGTTAGTACCAACTTGATGGCAAGTCCATGTGGTGCATGTTTTTCCATTCTTGTGACACCTCACTTTGAAGGATGGGCTCCAGCTCTATCCAGGATAATATGAGAGGTGCTAGTTCACCTTGTAGTTGAGTAGTGTTCCATGGTATACATATATCACATTTTATTAATCCACTCATGTATTGATGGGCA
>VBSM01002217.1:4280053-4296937 GCA_008086735.1 Cheirogaleus medius
CTTTGGATAGATGCCTAGTAGTGGGATTGCTGGATCAAATGGTATTTCTGTTTTTAGCTTTTTGAGGTATCTCCAAATTATTTTCCACAGGGGTTGTACTAATTTGCAGTCCCACCAGTAGTGTAAGAGTGTTCCTATCTCTCTACATCCAAACTAGCATTTGTTGTTTCGGGACTTTTTGATAAAGGCAGGCCACTGTACTGGAGTTAGGCGATATCTCATTGTGGTTTTGATTTGCATTTCCCTAATGATTAGAGATGCTGAGCACATTTTTATATGTTTGCTGTCTGAGCCACTTCTGTGCAGGATGGTGGGAGAAGCCGTCATTGGCTAACAGCAAATGGGCACCTGTCAGTGAACACCAGGCGATGGGCTCTGTAAGTCACATGCTCATCCTCATCACAGTGGTGGGAGGCAGACACCATCTAGTCTAACGTACCAGGACTCGTCTTTATTTCTCATCACACTCTCCTATTTGAAGAGGGCATTTATATCCATTAATTTATTTGTGGGTGCCAGATGCTTTTCATACATCGTCTCACTGAAGGTGGAATCAGCTCTGGGCAGGTTGCTTAAATGAGAGTGGTTAAGAGATTTGCCTAGAGTCACACAGCTAATAAAGGTCAAATGCTGGACCCTAACCCAGAAGGATTGGATTAGAAAGCCACGTTCTTTCCACAGACAAGACCATGAGTGTTGGCATACTGCAAACCTGGTTGTCTGGGGCTTTATGGTCCCACAATTTGTCCTCCTCCAGTTTGGGCTGACAACTGTCCTGTGGGCCCCAGACAGGTGTCTGCAAGGCTGCCTGGTGAGCCCCTGCTCCTGTGGCCCCAATTGGCATGGTTAGTGCAACACCACAGCTCTGCCATCCTCAGCGTCCCCAGGGTAGAGCAATTGCCACACGACATACCTGGCTCACCTCTTGTGGAAGGAAATTTATGTCACTTTCCAGATACATGAGGACTTGGTGTTTGTGCTGGAAACAGTGTCCTGGAAGCCTGGGTGGGGACAGGGGAGTGATGCGTGCCCAAGGTCTAGAGGAAGACGTAGGAATGTGATGTCCCTTTAAAACATCTCTCCTGAAATAGGAGTTCAATATGGAGGTGAAGAAAGCAAGATTTTATGTTAGTATGCATTGCTGAAGTCCTCCTCACGCAGAGCATCCAACCCTTACACGGCATCCCTCCCCAAGCGGGCACACCCCGTTCCCGACGTTACAGCGCTTTGGCCTGGGTCCCTGAGAGCCAAGGCTGAAGCGAATGCTCCCAAGGCAATGCTTGATTGGGGAGCACAAGCCCGGGAGATAGAGTGGAGGAAACAGACAGAGTGAGGCACGACGGGGAGGACAAACAGGAGATGCTCCCCAAACTGGCCACTACCCGGTGCCAGGAACAGTCACCCCCTGAGTCCCACCGGCCATCCTCAGAGTGGCTCTCTAAACTATGTGGTCTCAGGAGGATCAGTCCCCGTTAGGCAAAGTTGTCATCAGGTCGCTCACATTTCAGATGCATTCCTCCCTGTCTGTGTGGCGTGCACGCCCTCATTCCAGGCAGCAGTTACTGGACAGTCGGTTCCGGCTCCTGGTGGGCTCACTAGACCAACATGGCCAAATGGTAGTGGACCTTTCCTATTCCAGGGAGCCCTTACTTTGTCCTGTCCCTTTGTGGAACACTTGCCCCCTGGGAACCAGGCTCCCCACCCCAGCAGAGCCTGGGCTATGACGACAGACAGCGCAGACCCCCAGAGGGGATCCTGGGACTGGGGGTGAGAAGCATCACTCCTACCTGCTGCCCTCACTTCAGGCACGCTCGCTCCAGCTGCTGGGTCAGAGCACCATGTATCGGCCGCTGACCGATCTTGCAGGAAAGCAGCTCGTCCACACCGTGCATTGTACCTGGCTCAGTTTTCCCAGGCCGTTCTCCTGTTCTGTCTGGCCAGCGCCTCTGTGTGGAGGGCGGGATCAGTGGATCCCGTGGTCACACGCCTCCTGTTGCACTTATTTTGCTTCTATCAAATGGGTTTATTGGTTTCTTAGTCTATTCAGGCTACTATATACTGGGTGGCTTATAAACAACAGAAATTTATGTCTGACAGTTCTGGAGGCTGGAAGTCCAAGGTCAAGGCCCTGGCAGATTCAGTGTCGGGGGGCCTGTTTCCTCATGCATTGACAGGTGAGGGAGATTGTGGGGGCCTCTTTTATAATGGCACCGATCTCATTTATAAAGGCTCCACCTCATGACCTAATCACCTCCCAGAACCATCACATTGGGATTAGGGTTTCAACATATGAATTTGGGGTGGGGGGACAGAAATATTCAGTCTATAGAAAGTACCACAAACTGGATGCTTTAAAACAACCAATATTGATTTTTTTACAAACCTGGGGCTAAAAATCTGAAATCCAGATGACAGCAGGGCTGGTTCCTTCTGTAGGTTCTGAGGGAGAATCTAAGACCCTCTCTCCTACCTTCTGGTGGTTTCCAGCAATGCTTGGTGTTTCTTGGCAGGTAGACATACCACTGCGATCCGCCACATCTTCCCACAGCTGTCTGGCTCTGTGTATCTGCGCATCTTCTCCTCTTCTTGCGCACATTCCAGTCATATCGGAGTGGGGCCACCCTAATCCAATGTGACTAAGGTCGCATTCACAGACACCAGGGATTAGGCCTCCAACATGTCTTTTGGAGGATGCAACTCAGCCTGCACCACTGCTTATGGAACATTAGACAGTCAGTCTTGGGCTGGTGGTGCCGGCAGAGACAGCAGAGGCAGAGAAGGC
Organism: Cheirogaleus medius; assembly: GCA_008086735.1. NCBI lineage: Eukaryota > Metazoa > Chordata > Mammalia > Primates > Cheirogaleidae > Cheirogaleus > Cheirogaleus medius. The sequence continues at coordinate 4,282,836 of VBSM01002217.1, forward strand.
ACCAGACCTCAGTGGGTGTGGCAAACACAAGTGGATGCTCCCTGCGAGGAGGAAGTATCCAATATCATCAACCTTTCACCAAGGTCTCCTCAAGGAACAGTGCCATTTGAGGGCTGCACATTGGCCCTGACCACAGGCGGGTTGGCTGTTGAGCTGTAGTGGTGGAGCCTTTATGAGTGAGCTCATGCTTCTGAGCTCCTGCAAAGCTACTAAGCCACTGTCATGGTAACCCCATTCAGGGGGAGGCTCAGTGCAGCCAGCACAAGGTCAAGAAGAGAGACTGGCCAACATCTGCAGCACGAAACACCCCATTCTGCTGCTGTCGAGGGCCTCTTCTGGTAGGCATTGGCGTGAGCATGAAGAAGGCATGCAGTGTGTCCAGACCCTTGGGTGCGCTGCACCATTCCTGCCCAGCTTTCCTCATCCGTGTCCTCTGGTCAAGGCCCTTCCCAGGCCCTGTCCAACTGACTCTCATTTTCCAAGGCCCAGGAGCCCATGCATGTCTGGACCTCAGGCCTTCTATCTTGCCATCTGAAGTGAATAATCAAGTTCTGCAGCAGCTCCACCCACAGGGAGGATGTTCCTTCACCCCTGTCCCAGGTCACCCGGGGTGGGGCTGCAGCAATTGTCCCTGTTCATCCACCAGCAGCAGCCGGCCCTGGCCCACCCTCCACTCAGGCCAGGTGAGGATGATGCCACAGAGAGGAAGCCAGGAAATAACCACGTCCTCGTCTGATCTCTAGCAGGTGTGAGCTAAATTTTCATACAGGGAAAGGACAGTCTGTGGATGTGGCCTCTAGTGCCCAGCCTGCTGGAGCACAGAGCGGGGAGAAGGGAGTCGTAGATCTAGGGAGGCGGCAAAGGGAAGAAATCCAGCGCAAACAGCAAGCACTCCCGTCCTCCTAGAATTGACACCTCCCCAAGGGGGACACCACTTCTGATCTACACGCAGTACCTCCCGGTCTTCGTCAGAAGCTGAGCGTCCAAACACGCACAGGCTCCCAGAGTGTCTCACTGGAGGTACCCTGAGCCTCGGGGGCACCCCAGCTGGCCGGCATCTGAGCTCCCAGGGATGGCTGTAGCTGCTGCAGGGGGAAGAGACAGCTCTGCCACGCCATCTCCGGGGTGACCCCCATTCCTCAGGCCCCCACCAGCACCCCCACACACACCTGCTGGCCAAACTGGGGGAATAGAGACATAAGGGACTTTGACCTGAATCCCAAGTCAAATTACTCAGAAACCTTTGAAAACTTGAAATAACACAGCACCCCTCCCCCACAAACAAACTACCCTTTGAAACTCTAGCCCTTTTCTGCCTCCCTAAGCAGGAAGGTGACACAGCAGGTTTGTGGGAATTCATAGTCAGGACGGACTGGAACTGGAGGATGGGAGCAGCTAAGCCATCCTCGGTGCGGGTGGAGACAGCCTCGGCCGTGCCCCATCTCTGCAGCATTTGGGGAGACGCTGCCCATCAGCCGCCCCCGGCAGTGGGCGCGGGAGCGTAAGGCACAGGAGGAACCGTTAGCGCCAGGATATTGTAGGCTGTATTTCCCAAGGATGGCCACAACAGCATTTGTCACCCAACCCTTCCCTACAATGTGAATGACTTGGGCACGACTCTTGGGGAGGGCGGGTCTGTGTCCTGCCCCTTGTGTCTGGGGTGCTTGTTGCTGCTTCAACCAATAGTGTGAGGCAGAAAAGATGGGTGTGACCCTCAGGGCCTCTCTGGGAACGTTTGCCCCCTGGAGTGCCCCTCTCTGGACATTCCCACTCAGAACCAGACTGCCACACTCTGAGAAGCCCGAGCTATGTGGAGAGGCCACAGGAGCCCACCATAGCCATCCAGCCCAGGCAGCAGACTGTGAGTGAGGAAGCCACCTGGGAAGGGACCCTGCCCCCGACCCGCCTGTCTGCACCTTCCCAGGTATTCCAGTCTTCCCAGCTGAGGCCCCAGTCACCAGGGAGCAGAGAAGGGCCTGCCCTGGACCCTTTCTGATTCCTGACCATGAATTCGTGAGCATAACGAAGTGATTACTTTCCGTCACTAGGTTTGGGGTGGTTTAATATCGAGCAATAGCAACTTGAACCTGGGTCAGTTCTCTGTTTCACAGCAACAAATAGGCTTTTTAGAAACCCCTCCCCAGCTGTTTCTGCTACCTCTAGGATGCTTTTATATGGCCAAAATGAGTCCAGGGTGTGGGCACCTGCACCAGGAACTCATCCCAGAGTTCAGACACCTGCGGTGGCAGTGGGGTATGAGTAGGTACCATCGATGGCACGACCTGCAGGGGGAACCGGAGCTCTGGGGCTTTGGGGCACCAGAGCAGAGGATGGTCCTGCCTCTCACTGGGAGGAGCCCTCACTGCTGCGGAGCCTGCAGGCATCCATGGCAACCACACGCAGAGCAGCCGACTGCGTCAGCAATGCCACTGGTGAGAACAGAGGTGGCAAGGAAGAGAGATGGGAGCCAAGTTCTAATTCAGATGAGCACATCTGTGGGTCCGCAGGGTCTCCAAGTCTGCTTAGTCTGACTCTGTTCCAGCCCTGGCCAGAACTGTTTAACTAGAATTCATTTTTAAGCATGCCAGAGATGAGAGAAACAATAGGAGAGGGATCCCTAAGAGCCCTGACTTGTTGCCGTAAATCGGAGAGGGGACCTAAAGCCACTGGCTCACCAGGCTGCACTTGTCACAGCCAGACCACACCTGGTCCCGTGGGTCACAGCTGCATCCGTGGAACAACACGGGGCCTCCGTGCAGGAGGTCCGGCGGGGGCCTCAGCTCTGCAGCCGACCAGCCTCGCATTGGTGCAGTTCGTCTCCCGTGCCATGACGCAACCCCACATAGCCAAGGACCCTTGTGTATAAGTAGAAGCCCCACATTGTAAAAGGCTCCCTGTGAGAAGTCCTAGCCCCAGCCTCCGAGAGCAAACCTGCGCCGCCGCAGTGACTTGCCTGGGCAGCACCTGCCCTCTGAGAGGCAGCCACAGACCTCCAGACGGGAGGCGGGTGCCGGCAGCCGCTGGCTTGAGGAACCAGCGCTTGTGAACCACGCAGCCTCTGGAGCGCACCGGGCTCTGGCTGGGGGTGGGGTGCGGGGCTGTGCTGCCGCCTGGCAGGTCAGATGCTTCCTCCAGGAGGAACTCCAACTGAGGAATAAGGAGACTCAGGCCAGTGCTCACAGGAGCTGGAAGCTCAGGGCCATCTGGGGCTGTGGCCCTGAGCAAGGAGAGTGCTGTCCTGAGCGTGGGGCAGGGACTGCCACCAGATGGTAAGTGGGGCAGAGCGAGAAGGCGCAGTAGCCCTGAGGACAGCCCGAGAGCTGCAGAAATCACTGCCCTGGGTGCCTGAGGGATTTCCACTCCCGGTTGCCGCCACTGAGGAGGCCAGGAGACCTCACCCGGGTCTCATCAGACACTGTCGCCTCGTCGAACTTTAGGGGCTTTTCTCACGCTCTCCCTCAGCCACCCACACAGGCAGGACACTCAGGAGCTTCTGCCTGTCAGCCGGGCTTCCTGATGTGTCCCAAGAGTCGCCAGCCTTGTTTGATCATCAGCAGAGACCAGACCACAAAAGGCAGGATCAGGGAGGGAGTGTCTGCCCGGGGGACACAGCATAGTTCCTCAGGCCCTGCCGCTTACCTGGTGACCATAGTCTTCAGAGAAATGCCTGGCTAGGGAGCAGCCACCTTCCTGAACCAGCACCCGGAACGCCGCTCGATGCAGGTAACGTGTGCCCAGCACAGCGGGTTCTCCACAATTGTCCTTCCAGCCTGGGGTCTTCCTCTGGCCACAGCTAGCCATTTCCCAACCCTTTGCTCAGGACTCAGAAATGTGAAGTGGCAAGCTGGTTATGTTCCCGGGGTGAAAACGGCAGTAGGTTTAGAAAGAGACGACTCACTACCGTGCTGGGCAGCTCAGGGCATATTTTGTCATGACTGAGGGATCTAAGAGGAGAGCATGTGCTGTGGAGGGACGCAGCACTTGCTGGCCACCTGCCGTGTGCAGGTGTGGTGCTTGGCGCTCTGCCAGCCCTGGGAATCCTCACTATACCCTGGTGCTGTAGGAACCACAGTAAGCCCAGTTCTGTGGCTCGTCTAAAATGAGAGGCAGCCGGAAGTTGAACCCACATCTGTCTGCCCCAGAGCCTGCATGTGTCCTCCCAGGCCTCTCTGCCTCCACCGGCCAGGTGGGGTGCTCCTGGTCCCCAGTTAGCTGTCCGGCAAGCTGTAGCCCCGGGGCCGGTCAGGGCAGGGCAGAAAAAGCTGTGAGAGCCCCCTCTTTCCACCCACGTGAAGGCAGGCCTCCTGGGCTGCGGACGGAGAAGGCAGATGTCCCTGTTTGTACCTGCCTCTGGGCTGCGACACATGTCCCAGTCTTGCAGATGTCCGCCCTTCCCCTACCTCGAGGGCCCGCACTGAACCAGACGCCATCCCAGGATCAGCCCTTTGTTCCTTCCTCACTCTTTCCGTCCCTCTATGTCCCTTTTCTTTTCTCAAAGATTTATTTAGCGACAGCTATAGGGCAGCAGCTGTTCTTTGAGGATGCAGAGGTGAATCGGCCCTGTATAAAATCAGGAGAACTGACAAGGACGGCGCAGCACAGCCATGAGAGCTGGCGGGTGTGTGCGGTACCGTGGCTGCACCAGGCCAGTCTAGAACACACTGGTACAACTACAGCGGAATCACCCAGGAGCAATGGAGGGTGGCTGGTTGATGAAACTCAGATTCCTCAGCCCACCCAGCTCCTGTGCTTTGCTATCTCTGGAGAAAAACTTAGGAGGATGTGGCAGCTTTTCAAATACCAGAAGGCCTTGTGGTAGGGTGGCAGGAATGCATGGCAGTGGACCGGGATCCCTGGGCAAAAGGACAGGCGGCCCTTCAACTCAGAGAGAAGATGCAAACCTAGGCTGCACAGCCGCTGTAGCAGTCCGGGGGCTCAGGGAAGCAGAGCCCCTGTGCACATGATGGAACAGGGCGTTCCTGCTGGAATTAGGCCTCACCCAGTGCAAGAAGTGGGAGGGTGAATGGGTTCTAAGGGGGTCACTAACCAGCCTGCCTTGGACACTGTGAGTAGCCAAGTCAGAACTTCCAGGGAAATCCAACAGCATGTCCACCTAACCAAGTGGGACCCCAGATGGGGAGCACAGGCACTTTCGAGAAGTTGATGGCTCTTGTGGCTACTGGCCCTCTGAGTCTGCATGGGTTTCTGGTGGAGAGCTGAGGGCCACGCTTGGTCAGCAGCACTTGCAGTCGAGAGGAAGGATGGGTGCAGAGCTTAGAGCAACCCAGGGCATTCCGAGTCTGTCTGTCACCATGCTTAAGCGATGGCCTTCTCAGAGTCGTGGCCACTGCGTTACTCCTGCCTTCCAAATCTCTCACAAGTTCCCCTTGGCCAACCCTAACCCAGAGCTCTCCAGGGTGGGAGATTCTAGGAAACATTGTTGCAGCTCAACCAAGTGGACAGGGCGGGATCCGGCATCACCTCTGGCAGGTGCGCGGGGCAGGGACTGGCAGGGCTGGGCTTGGAAGCCAGAGTCTGTCTGCAGCTCCGAACCTCTGACTCCAGCGAGCAGCCAGTGCTGTCCAGAACTCCTCCCAGATGGGCCCAAGGGCGAGAGTTAAGTGGGCCTCCCCCGACACACACAGCCACACACAGCCACACACACACACACAGTCATGCACACACACAGTCACACACTCACACACAGTCACACACAGTCACACAGACACACACACATACAGTCACACACAGTCATACAGACACACACACAGTCACACACACACATACAGTCACACACAGTCACACACAGTCACACAGACACATACAGTCACACACACACACACAGTCACACACAGTCACACAGACACACACACAGCCACACACACACATACAGTCACACACAGTCACACAGACACACAAATACAGTCACACAGACACACACACAAATACAGTAACACAGAAACACACACAGTCACACACACACAATAACACACAAACATATAGTCACACACAGTCACACACAGTCACACAGACACACACATACAGTCACACAGACACACAGATACACACAGTCACACAGACAGTCACACAGATACACACAGTCACACAGACACACACAGTCACACAGACACACACACAGTCACACAGATACACACACAGTCACACAGATGCACACACAGTCACACAGATACACACAGTCACACAGACACATACAGTCACACAGACGCACACACAGTCACACAGAAACACACATACAGTCACACAGACACACAGATACACACAGTCACACAGATACACACAATCACACAGACACACAGTCACACAGACACACACACACAGTCACACAGACACACACACAGTCACACAGATACACACAGTCACACAGACGCACACACAGTCACACATATACACACAGTCATACAGACACACAGACACACACAGTCACACAGATACAGTCATACGGATGCACACACAGTCACACGTAGTCACACACACAGTCACACAGATGCACACACTGACACATACAGTCACACAGATACACACAGACACACAGATATACACACAGTCACACAGACGCACACACAGACACACACATAGTCACACAGACACAGAGACACACACACAGTCACACAGACACACAGTCACACAGATACACACAGTCACACAGACGCACACACAGTCACACACTGTTACACAGACACACTCACACTCACCCATGCAGTCACACACGAATAGACAGGCACACACACAGTCACACACTCACACACAGGCCTGTGCTATCTTTCTCAGCCTCCTGATCTGGGAGCCTGGCTGCCTCACCCTCCTAGCCTCAGATGCCTGTCTTCTTTGTCATCCTGTCTTCAGGCTTCAGGAATTCTATCTAGAATCTTCTGTCCACCATTTTCCACTTGGAAAACTTCTAGTTTCCAGTGACAAGCAGCTGGAATATTACCTCCTCCCCGAGGCTCTCCGGACATGGCTGCCAAGGTGGCCTCTTCACACCACGACACTTCAGGTAACCTCCGCTGGACCACAACATGTCATTTCTTTCTCTGTGCCACTTCCGCCCACCCTCCGCTACCATCCTCTGAAGGCAAAATCTCGCTCTGCTTGTCTTGTGCATGAGCACCCAGGAGAGGGGCGAGTGTGCCAGTCAATAGATACAGAGGAACGGACCTTTGTCGGGTGGCCTTCTTCAGGGTTATGTACTTTTAATTGCTTAGTTTTAACGTCAGTCGATTAGTGGTGCTGGTGAAATGCATGCCCTTGGCAGAGCCGTGGGGTGAGGTCCAGGGGTGGGGACGTGGCCCCACCCCGTGGTCACACTTTCCACACCACCTCCCTCGGGGTTGGGGCCCTGGGAGAAGGCAGATGGAGCCACACAGAAGACCAGAAAGTGGTGCGTGCATGACTAAACCGCCTTCTGCTTTGTTTTCCATCCCCCTCCTCAAAGGGAAGCCTCTCGTAGGGTTTTCACAAGGAGCGTCTGTGTGGTTACCAGACAACTCCTACACATTGAAGGAGTAGGAGCTGGCAGGAAAACTCCACCATGAAATTTCCCAGTTTCGTAAGGAAATTGCCTGCTCTAGGAACAGAGGATCTAGCTTGGAGCTTGAAAGAGGCAAAGCCAGAGTTTAGGTGTAACCTCTAGCTAAAATAGAATAAAATAGAAAATGAACTTTTTACACCTACAGTAGACCAGACCTTAGGAACCTTAGCAACTGGTATGTAAATTAATTGTTATAATCACCTTCTGAAGGCTCACACTTGAGGAAACCAAGGCCTGGGGATGTCAAATAATTTTTCTTGGGATGGTCAGAGAACACAATTCTTCCAATTCACTATTTCCTGTTCCTCCTTCAAAGAGTTACAGGCAAGATGATATGCTCACATGGTGTAGGCATCCACTGGTGATCTTTTCTTAGAATTGGACTTAACTTGCTTAACAGAACAAATACAAATTTTTGGAGATGATTTTTAGGGACAGAATTTTTTAAGTGGTATCTTCTTGTGTTTTGCTTTCTTTCAGATCTCAGGGACAACTATTGTAACTAGAGAAGCCATTCATGAAGGAAAATGACCACGGAGGAAGCTTGAGAATTTATATTCTTCTTGAGAAGAATTTATTAATAAAAGTGTAAAGTTTTTCACTTACTTGTTCTTTTCCTCCTTATTCCAAGCTGTACCTTTTTTTCAAATTTGGGTAAAAATGTACTACGCTGTATTGCACGTGTAAAGTTTTGACAGCTGTTATCCAGAATCAATATTGAAAGGTCAGTTGCTTCACATGCACACCAAACTCTACTCTTCCTCAAGACCCTGTTGTGGGAGAGGGACCACCCTTGACCAACAGCCCCTTAAAACCAAATTCCCAGTGCACTGCATCACCCATAGCCTCTTCTGATTCATCCTACGGCATTCACTTGTCATTATATGATGCTCCATTACACTTTTTGGTATAAAAATTAATAATCCATGGTTCCTACATTTGAGGAGCTCACGGGAGGACAACCCAGCACATGAAGGAATGACCTAGCAGAGGTACAGGTGTCTGTGGAGCACAGGAAAGAGAGGAAATACATTTTCCATGGGGACCCCAGAAGTCCCCATAGGATGTGGCCTGAGTTTTGAAAGGTGTGTGGGAGTTGCAGGCAGACGGGAGGAGGAGGAGGATCATGTGGAATGACCTGGGGCAGTCGAGGCTGGAGAAAGAGGGACAGGACCCCTTGGCACGGATGACATGTACGGCCATGCCACTCGAGGAGACCGCCTGGGCCGACCACATGGACAGAGAAGAACGGTGGGCCTGGGTCATGCAGCAGCCGGAGACCACAAAGGAAAGGAGGGACCCCAAAGCCAAACCTACTGACGGTGGGAGTGGGTGGCCAAGGTAAAATGAAATCACAATTTTTGGAGGTGCGAAGGGTGGTGGGTGTATTAAGCACATGGATACCGGGATCGCCGAGGACTGGGACAGGGGTAGGGGAAGAGAGGAGCGTAGTGAGCCGGCCCTGAAGTCACCAGAGCCAGGAGTAAGATGATGGATGACAAGGAGGAGGAGTGAGGTGGGAGGTGCACAGGCCGCAAAGAACTGGGGATTTGGGAGGAGAAGGGGGAGAAATGGGTGGGAGACAGACGTGGGACAAGAAGGACACAGACCTACCTCTAGGCATAGGAATATGTTGGGTACAAGAAAAGAAAAGGTCTCGCCTGTGGGCTTCAGGGAAGGCAAAGGCATTAGGGGACAGACGAGTCTGTGTCAGGACGAGGAGGGGCATGCAGAGAAGAGGCTGCAGACAGGGCATCACTGTCGGACCTGGAGTCCCAGGTGCACGGCAGGAGGCCTGGGCCTCCCAAAGCAAGGACACACACTCAGGAGCAGGGCTGGGGTGCTGGGCGCCCTGCAGGGCTGTGTCTCTGGTGGGGGCTGGGCTGAACAGGGTAGGGGAGGCTGGGGGATTGGGCCTGATCGCCTCTTCAGGGAAGGAGGAATAACATTGACGCAGGATGGCATGGGGCCACTGTGTGGCTGTCCTTTCCTCCAGGTCCCCGTCCTTTCACAAGGGCTGCTCTCCCAGGCAGCGGGACGCTTGTGTGCCACCAAGCTCTGCTCCCACCTGCACAGGTGGGTGGCTGTGCAGCGGAGTGGCCCTGCAGAGCCAAGCTTCTGGGGAGGGGAGGGCTTTTGGGATGAGGGGCTGTCTGGGCTGCGTCTTCAAGTATCAGAAGGTGTTGCCAGGCGAGGAGTGTTGCAGGCAAAGGGAAGAATGTGTGTAAAGACACAGATTCCTGAAATGCCAGTCCACATTCAATTTGTGTGTGCAGAGGTGATGTGTGCAGAGGTGAGTGATGTGTCGAGGGTGCTGAGGTGGGCAGTGGTCACCTTGTAACCTGAGGCCAGGGAGCCCCCAGCAGAGTCAGGAACAAGGTGAGCACCCCATACATACAGTTTCTCTTCCCCCATTTTCTTCACTGTGGTGTCATTTCTCATCTAAGCCCCAGTGGGGACATTGTCCACTCTTCGCCTACGCATAGCAGGGCTGGTGAGGCTCAAAGCAGATAATGTGTGTTGCTATGGACTGAACGTTTGTGTCCATCCAAAATAGGATGATGACCTAACCCTTAATGTGATTTAGAGATGGGCCTTTGGATGGGGTCATGAAGGTAGAGCCCCCACCATGGGATCAGCACCCTTACAAGACGAAGAGACCAGACTGTACATGCTCATGCATGCCCTCTGTCTCCTGCTCTCCTCCCACCATGACCCCCACCCCCCATAGGAGACATAGTAAGAAAATGGCCACATACAAACAGGAGGAGAGCCCTCCCCAGACACGGGATCTGCCGGCACCTTGGTCTTGGACTTTCCAGCCTCCAAAACTGCAGAAAGTAGATATTTCTAGCTTATGCCAGCCAGTCTACAGTATTCTGTTATCACAGCCCAAACAACTAAGACATGGGGGAATGCATGGATTCGGGTTATTTCTGAGGTCAGTTTCCACTGCATGACTGCAGGCAGAGTGTGGTCTCTTTGATGGTTATTGTTTCAGCTCCTGCTTCATAGCTCTGATCTCTCACATTAACTCAATCAATGTCAAGTTGAAGCTCTACAAATTGGTTTATCTGAGGAAAGAGAGAAGGAAAAGTTTTTTGGTTTCTTCTTTTATTTTTTACCTGTAATACAAGTTCACAGCATAAGGGTCCAATATTCTGATTTGGATGATATTTCTCTAGAAACTTAATGTCACAAATTCCTTTGGATGCATATCTGCAATCCCTTTAGACTCATTTAGAGTTCTGTGCCCTCCTGGCTGGCCATGTGGAGAACATTACTGAACTTCTCTAAGCCCCACCTCCTCATCTAGAAAATGGAAGGAAATACTTCCTAGCACTCTTTCGAGGTGCTTGTAAAGTTCTTAGGCCCACAGCAAGACTACAGTAACTATTTGATGAGGTGTTAGATTGAACTACATTAAGTTTTTATAGATCTAATATCATCAAACATCAGCAAGTTCAAATAGCTCAGCCTATTTTTTTTTAATTTCAGAGTATTATGGGGTACAAACCCTTTGGTTACATAAATTGCCTTTGCACCGCCTGACAAGTGTACCCATCCCCATGACAGTGCATCCCGCATCCAACAGGTGTGGATTTACCCGTCTCCTTTTCTGGCACCCCACCTGCTTGACACCCTATGAATTTAAAGACACCTGCACTAGAATGTTTATAGCAGCACAATTCACAATTGCAAAGATGTGGAAACAACCTCAGTGCCCATCAGTACATGAATGGATTAATAAAATGTGGTGTATGTATACCATGGAGTTCTACTCAACACAAAAAACAACGGTGATGTAGCACCTCTTGTATTTTCCTGAATAGAGCTGGAACCCATTCTAGTAAGTGAAGTATCCCAAGAATGGAAAAACAAGCACCACATGCACTCATCATTAAACTGGTACTAATCGATCAACACTAATGTGCACACATAGGAAATAACATTCAATCTATTTTTTTTTAAACAAGAGGAAAGAATTTAATTGTTCCTTCAGCAGCTCTGTGATATCATCAGAGATCCAGGCTCCTTCCAAATCCCCACTCCTCCACCTATTATTCCTTTCTTTGCTTTTATTATTATTATTAATTGACACATAGTAATTATACATATTTATGGGGTACAGAGTGATATTTTGATACATGTATACATTATGTAATGATTAAATCAGGGTAATTATCATATGCATCACCTCAAATATGTATCATTTCTTTGTTTTAAGAATACTCAAAATTGCATATTTGAAAATATGCAATAAATTGTTGTTAATTACAGTCACCCTAGAGTGCTATGGGAACACTACAACTTATTCCCCCTACCTAGCTGTAATTTTGTATTCATTTACCAACCTCAAAATCATTGTTTTTGTTCTCACTCCAATCGATCTTTCCCTTCTCTTTGGCTAAGTGTACCCTGGGGCTATGTCGAAGACTTTCCAAACACCCTTGAGCAACCAACTTAAGGGAATCAATTCCCAAATCCAAAGCCTTTGGCCCACATCCATTCCCCTCTAGCCTCTCACTATTGAAATTCTCCCACCTTAAAAAAGGAGAAGTATAAAATACATGGCTTCAAGGTGTTGCATCCTTCAGAACACCAGCTAAGATGCAGAAATTTCTGATGGCAGAAATTCTGCTTTGATCAAGACATTAAAAGCCCCCAAATGCATCCAAATCAAGGGCTATCTCTGAGATGAAATTTACCTTTGCATTTAATAACTAATGATCAACATATGAAATGTGTGTTGGTTTGACCAACGGCATACCAAGAGTAAAGATAACTCAATCCAGAAGAAACTAACATTTATGGTCACCAAAAGTTTTTAAAACTAAATTTCAATTTTATTCTTTCTGAATATTAAAGAAGAACTTGCTACATTTGTTTGTTTGTTTTTAAATAGATAATGATAGGTATCACATTACTTAAGTATTTGTATTTCATTGTTACAGTTTTAAATATCACAATTTTAATTTAAAATGTTGATGTTCACAGGTTAATATAAATGATATTCTTTTGCAACTCCTTAAACTTATCAAAAATTTTAGATGTCAACTTAAAAATGCTCAAGGAAGATACACAATTTTCACAATTCATTTTGAGGGCAAAAACATGGAGACTGCGTTCTAGAGAAGCTTGGCCAGAGGTGGGGACAGAGGCGGCAAAGCTGTCCTTCCCATCCTTCAAGGTGTCTCCTGGCAGAAGCCACTGCCAGTTTAGGGGAAAGGAGCCCAGAAAGGATCCAACAGTGAGGTGTCTGATACCTCATCTCCCAGGCTGGAGAGGGGATCTATGTACCCCCAAAGCACATGGGCAGAGCAGAGAGACTCTGGGAGTGTCTGTCACACGGGGACGTCTTCCTTCCCACAAGCACGTATAACCAGGGCCAACACCACTGTCTTCTACTTCCTTCCCCATTTCCCACATCCTCCCCATACAGTCCAGCCTAGAGAAGTCTGCTCTCACTGGTCCATCTTGTTCTCGGGTTCTCCAAAGGTTTCAGGCATCCAGCACCTACAGAAAAAAGCCCACACCCCTTTATTGAAACTCAAGGTTATCAGAGGCTACTTACCTTTCACCAACCGAACACTCACTTGCCTTCTCTCCTAACCCCTCCTGCACCACCCTCACACCCAGTGCCCTCCCTGCGGCCCATGATCCCCACAAAACCCTTCAGGCCCAACTGGAGCACCTCTTATCCCCAAAGTTGTCTTGGTGCCCGGCTAACCGAAGTTAAGAGTCAGAACCCAGAGAGTCCTGAAAGTGCCGGGTCTGGAGAAGCCAGGAAAGCTGGGGTACCACACAGGGGCAGGGCAGATGCATTGGCTCAGGAGGGGCCGGAGGCAGGCCTGGGATGGCTGTTGGGGGTCAGCGTTGTAGAAGGCCTTGTAGAAGGAATACCCATGTGTCACTGTTGGGGAATAGAAACCACAAGTTCGTGATAGCCAATTGGCCTCCTCCAAACTTTCTGCCTGGAAACCATGTTTATAGATCAAATATTAAACACCAGCACGTTCAAAAAGCTCAGCGTGTTATTATTAATCTCATAATAATCATTGTTCTCACCACGATCCAATCACCTTGCCGTCCTCTTCACTAAGTGTGCCCTGCTTCCCAGGGAAACAAAGGTGTCATGGGTCAACCTCTGGCCCTGCCCTCAGATTAAGCTGAGTCCACCCAGGCTCAGACAGACAGGCAGCTGCCCGCAGCACTGCAGCCCCGCTCTCCCAGAAACAGCTCTCACATGTCCCCCTTGTCCTTCTTCTTGTTTCTCACCTTTATATTTAACCTCTCCCCACCACTGTCTTCCCTTTGTCTGACTGGAAACCCCCTAAAGTCTCCCTCATTCTTTATAAAACGAAAAAAACAAAACTTTGGCCCCGGATTCCCCAGCTACGACTTGTCTTTATCTCTCCTGGCCTCTCAGCAGAGCATCCAGGAAGCCCAGCCTTTCGTGGCTGCCCCCACCGCCCTTCCCTGCCCACGCTCCTCCTGCTGCTCGGGAGTCGCCGCAGCCGCCACGCGCCCATCGGCTGGTCCTCCTTGAATC
>VBSM01002217.1:4297037-4312399 GCA_008086735.1 Cheirogaleus medius
TGTGAATGTTTTCTCCCATTCTGTAGGTTGTCTGTTTGCTCTCGTGATAGTTTCTTTCGCTGTGCAGAAGCTTTTTAATTTGGTCAGGTCCCGTTTATTTATTTTTGTTTTTGCCGTGATTGCCTTTGGGAGTCTTCTTCATAAATTCTTTGCCTAGGCCAATGTCTATAAGAGTTTTTCCAACATTTTCTTCTAGAATTCTAATAGTTTTGTGCCTTAGGTTTAAGTCTATTACCTACCGTGAGTTGGTTTTTGTGAGAGGTGAAAGGTGTGAATCCTGTTTCAATCTTCTACATATGGCTATCCAGTTTTTCCAGCACCATTTATTGAATAATGGTTCTTTTCCCCAGTGTATGTTATTGTCTGCTTTGTCAAATATTAGATGGCTATACGAGGATGGTTTTATATCTGGGTTCTCTGTTCTGTTCCACTGGTCAATGTCCCTGTTCTTGTGCCAGTACAAAGCTCTTTTAGTTACTATAGCCTTGTAGTATAGTTTGAAGTCTGGTAAATTGATGCCTCCCATTTTGTTCTTTTTATCTAGGATTGGTTTTGCTATATGGGATCTTCTCTGGTTCCATACGAAGTGTAAAATTATTTTTTCTATATCTGTGAAAAAATGATGTTGCTATTTTAATAGGGATTGCATTGAATCTGTAGATCACTTTGGGCAGTATAGGCAGTTTAACAATGTTGATTCTGCTGAGCCACGAGCATGGTATGGTTTTCCACCTGTTTACGTCCTCTGCTATTTCCTTCCTCAGTGTTTCATAGTTCTCCCTGTAGAGGTCTTTTACTTCCTTAGTTAAATATATTACTAGGTACTTTTTTTTCTTTGTTACTATTATGAAGAGTATTGAGTCTTTGATTTGGTTCTCACTTTGACTGTTGTTGGCATATATGAATGCCTCTGATTTGTGTGTATTGATTTTGTATCCTGAGACTTTACTGAATTTGTTTATCAATTCCATGAGTCTGTTGGTTGAATCCTTGGGGTTTTCTAGATATAATATCATATCATAAGCAAAGAATGAGAGTTTGATCTCTTCTGCTCCCATTTGGATGCCCTTAATTCCACTCTCTTATCTGATTGCTATAGCAAGGACTTCCAACACTATATTGAATGGAAGTGGAGATAGTGGGCAACCTTGTCTGGTTCCAGTTCTAAGTGGGAATGCTTTCAATTTTTCCCCATTCAGTATGACATTGGCTGTGGGTTTGTCATATATGGCTTGTATCATTTTTAGGTAAGCCCTGTCTATGCCTATTTTGTTAAACACTCTTATCATAAGAGGGTGTTGAATTTTGTCACATGCTTTTTCTGCGTCTATTGAGAGGATCATATGATCTTTTTTTTGCTTCTATTTTTGTGGTGAATTACATTTATAGATTTTCATATATTGAACCATCCCTGCATCTCTGGGATGAAGCCCACTTGATCGTGATGGATTATTTTTTTGATAAGCACCTGGATTCGTATTGCTAGGATTTTACCGAGAATTTTTGCATCTATATTCATAAGGGATATCGGTCTGTAGTTTTCTTTTTTGTTGCATCCTTTCCTGGTTTTGGTATCAGGACAATGCCAGACAGATTGTGATGTCTCGACAAATGGTGGATATGATGATGATGATAATGACAACAATGTCCCTAGACCATCTCATGCACTCCAGACACTGGTGTGATAGCTTCCAAGTGTGTATCTTCAGCCCAGACCTCTCCACCAAGCTCCAGACCTATACTCAAAACTCACAGGATAGAACCCGTCATTCCCCGCCCCCCCCCCAGTGTCAGATGCACTTGCTCTTCACCTTACGTCATCATTCTCAGGGACTGTGGCATGATCTACACAAGTTATCACCAGAAGGAGTAGTAGGAAAGAAAAAGCCAGAAAGCAGGTTTAGTTCACTTATGGAAGAACTGGCCAAAAGAGTTACAGAAGATGTTTTAGAGACAATTGGGAAAATTTCATATGGACTGGATGTTAGATCATATTGAGGAATTATTGTCCATTTTTTTATATTGGTGGCAGCGCAGTGGTTATAGAAGGGAGCAGCCTTATTCTTTGAAGATGCAGGGTAAAGTGTTCAGAGCTGAAGTGCCTTGATGTCTGCAACCTACTTTCAAATTGCTCAGGAAAAAAATGTACACACATACACATACATATACAGTACATATTCTTATACATGTATGCAGATAGACATATATTTTCTTACATATACATATATGAATGAATAAAGCAAATTTTTTAAACTTTATTTTTCTTTTTTTTTTTTTTTGAGACAGAGTCTCACTCTGTCACCTGGGCTAGAGTGCCGTGGTGTCAGCCTAGCTCACAGCAATCTCAAACTCCTGGGCTCAAGCAATGCTCCTGCCTCAGCCTTCTGAGTAGCTGGGACGACAGGCATGTGCCACCACTCCCAGCTAATTTTTACTATTTTTAATAGAGACAGGGTCTCGCTCTTGCTAGGCTGGTCTCGAACTCCTGAGCTCAAGCGATCCTCCAGCCTTGGCCTCCCAGAGCACTAGGATTACATGTGTGAGCCACCACGCCCAGCCTGTTAAATCTTATTAATTCTGGGTGGTGAGTATTCAAGTGCTCACTATTGTACAATTTCAGCTTTTCTGTATGTTTGAAAGTTTTCATAATAAAAAGATGGGATAAAAATAGACTGGAAATGTTTGAAATGAATTCTTGTGCTATGGTTGGCATATGTTCCCAGTAGACTGGGACTTTTTTCCTCTTTCTAGATATTGTGATTTTAATCAAGCAGCTGCAGGTCAGATTTGCTGGTCTGCAGCAGTCACATCGTTAAGTCTTACTGACTACTCTGACCTAAACCCCAACTTTGCTTTTTAGAACATGCATCGTTCTGTAATCCCACCCACCCCAGCCTATACAAGGACGGCCCAGCGGGGATGGTAGCCTCATAACAGGACTTCACTTTGAATGGCTTGACTTTTCTTCCAAGCTTTGTGTTACGTGTGTTTTTTTGATATTTGTAATTTACTTATCTTTATCCATATTATTGGGGAAAGAGCTGAGAAGGTGGTCAGAGAATAGAGCCCTTGCCATAGTCCCAAAACTTCACTTCAGGAGTATTATCATTTGGTGCTGATTAAAAATCCACCTAATTGTATTTTGGCTCAGTACATTTCTCCAGCTAGTCCACAGAATTTTTCTCTTTTTTGTTTATTTTGAGGATTGCAATGCTACTGCCTATTTTCCGTTTCATAGCACTAATTAGTTTTTCTAGGATCCCTTCCCAATCACCCACAGAAGTTCAATGCTGTCATTTACAAGGTCTCTCCTCCCCCTGGTACCCATGTTAGGAGACTTGAACGGACTTAGAGCATTTATATCAGGGTCACAAACTCACACGTCTGCAGGAGCCAAGCAGGCCGGAGGGAGAGGGTGAGGAATTGGGGGTGTCCATCCAAAGTTATGGGCACCCTGCAGACTTCGTCCTCCTGGAATAAATGTCCAAAGTCGCCAAATCATATTTCTAACATTGCAAGAAACACCAGAGATGCAGGGTTTTATAGGAGGAACTTGTGGATTTTAAAATCTTTGTTTCCACTTTAAGTTTGTGACTCTGCAAGTTTAGCAAATCCCATCCGTGGTACATGTCCTGAGAGCGGCTGCTCTGGAGGTAGATTCTCCCTGGCCCTCTCCTGTCCCCACCGGACTTCATTCCCTGTGCTGTAGGCTGCTATGTTCTGCTCGACTTATGGCCCAAGACTTGTTTTATGGCTTTTGTTGCTGTTGTCATTGTTCGGTTTTTGTTGGGCTGTTTTTGCCATCTGCCCTGATTGCCCTGTGGGCCACAAGCCACAGGCCCACTTCATCGTTCTTCTCCTTTCTGAGATCTTTTTGTTGCCTTCAGGAATTTCTGTAACCCTCAGCACACATTAGGCCTTAGTCTCCCTAATGCTATTGTTATAAACTCATACTTCTCTCCTATTCCCTGTAGAAATGATGCCATTGTCTATGTTTTATTCATGTGCTATTTAAATCTGAGCTCACCAGAGAGTGCCTTGGGCTGCCTTGCCGTTTTCTTTCATGGTGTGCCCTGTCCCTGACCTTTTAAGTGATTCTGACTCAAGCACAAACCAGCAAGGAGCCAGTGGGTGACGGCATTTCAGGCAACAGCTCAGGATCAGCCCCTCCACCCACCTCCTTGCTGTTCCTAAACTGGGTTCTCCTTGTCTTTATTTCCCTGAACTCCGAGCTCCATCACCATCCCCTTCCATGTTTGGAACTGGGCTCTCTCTGACAGACCCAGTCGTGGCTCATTTCATCAGCGCCCAGTGTCTGTGGAAGTGACCTCACACCATTTCCCTATTCCCAGAAGAGAGCAAGCCTGATCCCTCCCAGCTTCCACCTGGCAAGACGAGCCCCGTCTCTCTCCTCCCTGTCCTGCCCACGCAGGTGAAGGAGTCGCTTTCCGTACTTCACAGGGCACAATAAGAATGGACTCCTTTTTTAATTTTTAATGTTAATTTCAATTTTTTTAATTTGTATAAATTTAAGGGGTACAAGTGCAGTTTTGTTACATGCATATATTGCACAGTGGTGACATCTGGGCTTTTAGCGTAACCATCACCGTACAGCATACGTTGAGCCCCTTGAGGAGTTTCTCAGCCTCCTCTCTTCCGAGTCTCTGACGGACCCCTCACTGAGCACCTCCCCATGAAGTGCTTTACCTGGGTGGCCTCACTTAGTGCTGCGCTCAGTGCTAGGACAGAAGAACCATCATCACCCCTTTACGGGTGAGGAAATCGAGGCTCAGGGAATGTAGGAACTCGCCTGAGGTCACAGCGCTGAAATTTGACCCGGAGCACTGTTGCCCGGCATGCTCAAGGCCCCGCTCGGCCCTGTGCCAGGCTTCTCTCCAACAAAGGCGGAGGTGGCGGCATGACACAGCCAAGCAGCCAAGAGACCAGCCTGGACACCTGGAAATCAGGCTCCCGGCCCCAAGACTAACTCCAGACTCTTGTGCGTGCACACTTAGAATGTCACACTTCTTAGAACGTCACAAAAAATCCAGTAACAATTCTCTGTGTTGACGTCCTTGAGAAAGTGTTCGGAAAAGAAAGCAGCAGTGGCCCTGAAGGCTGATTTGTAGCATGAACTCATTCTGCAAACACGGGCATCTGTGACGCGCCGGGCTGAGCCGACGTGGGAGACAGCAGTCAAAGGCAGACCAGGCCTGGCCTACTCCGAGCTCTCTCCCTGCACGCTGGTTAAGGAGTTGCAAAATCACCTTCACATGCTGTCTTATCCGCACCCCACGCACGCGTCGGAGGGACGACGGCTGCCCACAAACGGCCAGGCAGAGGGCCCGCTTTGGTGCTGGTCCCACGGGACCCCTCCCAAGGAGCTCCATAGTCATGGTTCTTTCTAATGTATCTAAAAATCTCTTGTCCGCAGTGACATCGTGTTTTTCTTTTAGGGTCTTGCTTCTATGATGTCGCCACGTTCAGTTTTGCAAGGATTCCTTTCCTTAAACGTGTGCTCGGGGTCTCTGGAAAGACTTGTGTTCCCTTTGTTATTCCCAGCCTGGTCCCTGAGCACATGCTGAATTGCCACTTTCCTGATGCCTTGTTAATATCGTCCCCATTAGAGTTTTCCAGTAAATATCTCCTGTCACTGTGGCCTGGGCCAGGTCCTTGCTACAGTCAAGACGATTGAGCCCGGCTGTGTAACCTTCACGGCCTCGGCTGCCATCAGACCTGGGTTCTTCATCATCTGCAGTCGGAGAGCTGTGGCAGACAGGAGCTGACAGAGCCTCCTTCTCAGAACATTCATTCATTCAGTGCATCCGGTTTTGCATTGCTGGCTGTGTGCCAGGAATGCTAGGAATATAGCAATAAAAATGGACAAAAACATAAAAAAATCCCAACCCTTATGGAGTTTATTATCAAGGCAGAAAAAAAATCACAAAATCAAAATGAGGAAGGTATATGAACAAATGCAGAGTGTGTTGGCCATTGATACATACTGTGACGAGACATAAGGCAGGAAAGGGGGCAAGGAGGGCGGCAGAGAGGAGGCCTCTGAGCGAAGACCCAGGGCAGGAAGGCAGGGGCCACCCACTCCTCTGCGAGGAGGTTGGGGGTGCAGGAGAGCTGGGGTTGGCGACGCTGTGGGCAGAGGGTGGGGAGGCAGAGGCAGAGCGGTCGGGGATGTAAGATCAAGGAGGGATGCACAGGCCCCCATAAAGCCTTTGGCGTCAACTCGGTGTGAAGGACACCCGCAGAGAGTTTTGCGTGCACAAGAGACGTGCAACAACTCACCTCCTTACAGGCCCATCTAGATGCTGTGTAGATAACAGTCCCATCATGAGCTAGGGGTGGGGGCACCACTCCTGCCCAACTCATTGGCTCCTGCTGCCCTGTCTTCTGGGGTCACCTGGGGAGTGGCACCCACAGTGGATTCCCCCACCAGGTGGTCTCTCCTGGCATCACAGCTGGGATTTCAAGGCCAAGCAAGTCCCTTTGCTTCCTCTCAGCTCAAACCTGGTGCTGGCCATACCCACCCCTAAATAGAGCTGTGAGCAGGCCCCTAGAGCACCACAGGGAGGTCTGCTCGGATGGGACAGAGGGAACTAACATTTGAACATCATCTACCTTGTGCCAGCCAAGACACACTCGAGGCATTGACATATGTTATTTTATTTCATTGTTGCAAATACTTATACAATCAGCACAACAGAAGAGTTGATGATTCAGGGTGGGTTTGGGTGTGCAAATTCTACCCCTTATCCTCTTCTCTTCCTTGGTCTCACTGACCTGAGACAAAGCATAGCAAACGACTAACTTGAGTATGGAAGTCCAGGCTCCCTTGAACACTAGATTAGAGGACATAGTGGGGCTTTGCATACAGTCCCAAGATCACCCATTTGGTCACAGGCTGAGCTAAGCCCTACCTCAGGCAGGTAACCACATGACAAAGGTGGAGACACTCGCAAGCAAAAATTTTAACCCATTAAAGATGCGCTCAGAAGGACGTCAGGATGTCACCGCTATTCTTCCTACTCAGGAGGTACGAGCAAGTGCCATGAGAAGGAGCCAGACTTACCTCTGGCTGGATTACTTGGGGCCAGGTGGGAATGTGTTAGATCAGGTTGGGGGAACATTCCTGTGTCACCTTCAACTCCCATCCTGTCTGGGAGAGCCTGCCCTTTCTCTTCCAGATGCTCACATTTCCACGTGCATGTGAGGGAAAGAAGGGAGCTTCCTCCTCCAGGCAGGACAACATGCGTCTAGCCACGGGCTGATTCCTAAACGAAGGCTTTCGGCAATAGAGAAACTCTATTGGGGTCTTAGTTCCTGGCTCTGATGTCCCAGACAGGGAAAGGTCAGAGAATAACTAGGGATTATGAGGACTGGAGCCCCTTGGATAAGCACTGGCAGATGACACATCAGGTCATCCACAGGGTCTTGAGGTCCCTGTTATGGGCTAAATTGTGTCCACCAAAATTTATATGTTGAAGTCCTAACCCCCAATACCTGAGACTGTGACTGTATTTAGCAATGGGGTCTCTAAAGAGGTAATTATGGTAAAACAAGGTCATTAAGGTGGCCCCTAATCCAGTACGACTGGTGTCATAAGAAAAGGAAACAGACACACACAGGGATGGCCCTGTGGGGACGCAGAAGGAAGACGGCTGTCTGCCAGCGAGGAGAGAGGCCTCTGGGGAAACCGACCAGCTGACACCTTGATCTTGGACTTCCAGCCCCCAGAAGGAGGGACAGTAAGTTTCTGTGTTTAGGCCACGCCGTCTGTGGTGCTCTGTTAGGGTAGCCCCAGCAAATGCACACGGCACCTCAACAATGGGAATCTGGGTTTCTAAGCAGCAGCCTGGCTCCAATGCCCCAAAAGAGATGAAATATCATACAACGTGACTTGACAGAGGGCTGCGTTTGTGATGGGGGCTGTGAGTCCCCTTGCACTGTGACTCTGGTGCGAGTCTCTCTGTTCCTCATCACTGTACACAAAACGTATCACATCACGTCCTCTCTGGAGCACGCAGACGCACCCGCGTGAGAAAACGCCTCTCCTTAGTCCCTGGCTGTTGATCTGGGACTGCCCCTGCTCCCTATTGTCAATCATGTTTGCATCTGCTTCAACCTATTGGGATCGCACTTCCCTGTCTTCTGTCTATGTCTACATGGGCACGATGGCAGCCCTGATCCCTTGCTAACTCTGCACCCATTCCAGACACCACTAAGTGGACTGGAACCCCAGCCACTGACCTGATTTAGTCATGAAAGTTGTTCTCAGTAGCGTTTCCAGGCAGCCCCTGCCAACGGAGCAGAGAAGTTAAGAAAAGAGATAGCTTCTCACCTTCCGTGGTCAGAGCTGCTACTGAGGAGCCTCCATCTTCTCCTGCAGCGGGGAGCACAGAGCACACTCACACGCGCATGCGTGTGCACGTACACGCACGCTGCGGAGACTCGCCTGGGCAGAAAGACACGCAGCCCGGCGGCCGGTCACTGGACTGTTCGCTGGCCTCACACACTCCTCCACTGTGTCTGGATTGTCAAGTGAAATTCTGCCCTCTCTCTCTCTGCCTCAATAAAACCTCCCTTCCTCTCCAGCTCTGCGAGCTCCAGCCTGAGATTTCCTCACTGAAGCCACCGTCTGCTGTTGGAGTCCCAGGTGTAGTTAGCAGTCCGGGACTTCAGTTCCCTTGCTCTCCCTGCTACGGTGGCAAAGTTCTTGCCAAAAGTGTTGTCAACGCCGGCACGGCTCCTCCTGGAAGAGAGCATATGAAGGAGTTGTTCCATGTTGACTGTCTCCGGTATATTTATTGACTGAAACATTTGAGCTGTTGCTCTTCACATTTGTAATTTTAGATCACAGATGCCTAGCGTGTTTAATCATACAGCAAAGCTCACATTAATGAGAAAAATGTCAAGTATATTGTTACCCACCATAAAAGCTGTGAAAAAATATCTCTGCCATCTGCAATGCGCCTGCTGCTGCTGCCTCTAAGAATTTTACTAGTAACAATACAAAATTAACAGTAGGGCAAACATTTTAAAAATGGAAACTTGTTGAACTTCCTCCTTTCCCCCTTGCGTTATGAAACCAGAGAGAAGTACAGACTACCCCTCAAAGTCACGTCCGGACACCTCACCTGGACTGCTGCGGTGACTCGCTACCAGATCTCTTGGCATCTGGTGTCCCCCAGATACATCTTCAACATTCCTGCCAGCATGATTTTCTAAATCCTAGATCTGGCTATACCAACCACCACTTAAAAACCTGATGAGGCTTTGCTGTCCCGGCCTTGCCAACCGGAGCACCGTGACCTTGTCCCATCCCGCCCTTTGGCCTCCCTGGCCACCAGCCCCTCCCATACCCCACATTCCACCCAGGCCAAGTGATTGGCTACTCCTGGGCTCACTGTCCCCTCTCCCACCTCCACATTGTCTCTGACTAGAGCAGTTCTCCTCTCCTTTGCACGGCAATTCACACGCATTCTGCAACATCTATTTGAAGTGTCCTCTCCTCTGGGAAGCCATCTGTGACCATCCCAGGAAGAATTCATTGGTCCTCTCTTGTGTGCATGAAGCGGCATGTGCCTGCTCCCATTGGAGGACTTCCCCCAGGGAAGCCCATTGCTTTGTTCACTGGAGTCTTCCCAGCCCACCCTGAGCTCTCTGCTGCAGGGACAGTATCTCAACCACCACTGCCCACCAGCCCTGCACGGCCTCAACTGCGGTGGTGCTGTGGCTGCTGCTTTAACGGACTTGGGTGCTACAACCTCACTGCGAGGGGCGGGAGTGGCTGAGGTCTCCTACCCGGGAGCTCACTCTGACTCTGGCAACACAGAACCTCGCCATCATCAGGCTGTGTTTGTTTCTAGGTTTTCTCCCTGTACTTCAGCTCTCTCTCCTACCAAAAGAAATGACAGCCTTGTCAGTCAGAGAGTAATTGATAGTGATAAAAATTCTCCTTTTAGACAGTGAGTTCACTTGTTCTTAAGTCATTCTTTGCCACAAACTGCAGGCTCATTATATGAGGAAAATGTGGTATCTCTGAGAAGCCACACTCTTAGAAGTTTATAATTTACCTCGACTGATGACTAAGGTCTGGAGGTTTTCACTGCTTATTTGAGTGTGGTTTGGGTGGGGAAGTGATGATAAACAAAGCGTCAGCTTACTCATTGGAGCCAATCCATGGAAACCATGGAGAGTACCTGTTCTTTGAAAAGGTATCACTGCTTATTTGGGGGTGTTGAAGGGGGAGGGGCAATTCTCTCAACTTCAGTGTAACCCCTGGTCTGAGCAGGTGCTCACCACCCGGATACTTCAACCCCCAACTTCCCTGTGCTCCCCACCCTTTCTCCCTCTAAGTTTCAGGCAAGACTTTCAGTTGCAAAAGATAAATTTATCTTACATGAATTTTGGCAAGAAAAATGGAATTTGGGGTAGACATTGATGATCTCTGAAAACCTGAGGAAAGGACACATGGAAGAGGAAGCAGGAAATGGACAGCAGGAGATGAAAGCGGCTCTTGCTCTCTCTTGTTGCCCACGTCGGTTAAATAAAACCTTCCTGAAGTCTCAGGCTCATGGTCCTTCCTTCAGAGACTGACCGGTCGCTCTCCACCCTGTTTCTGAATTCCCAGTACAAATGAATTCTGTCAGTTTCTCCTGGGAATCCACATTGGCATGAAAGGTAGGTGCATGCCGTACACACAGAGCCCACCCCGAGTGAATGCAGGGGAAGGTTGTGGATTGCACAGATACCCAAAGCCTGACAGCCATCTGCTGCCGTCCTCTCCTCTCCCCACGCCACGTGGACGTGCTGGCAGAGGTCGGCCAAAGAACACCAGAGCCCACAGCAAGCCACCCAAAGCCAAAGGACACATGAAACAGACTCTCTCAGAGCCCTCAGAAGGGACCAACCCTGCTGAAAACTTGATGGTGGACTTCTCACCTCCAGGACCGGGCCACAGTAAGTCTCTGTTGTTTGAGCCCCACAGGGTGTGGTAGTTTGTTACAGCAGCTCGGGAACCAACACATCACCCTTCAAGAAGAAAGAGACAGACAAGCTGGGTAGCGCCAAGAGATCTCTGATGCCTCTATCACTGAGGGAGGGTAGAATGACGTGGCCACTTCACTGAGCCATAGCTTACCTTTAACATGGATGGTTCCTGAGTGGGATATCTTTCCCCTACTTAAAGGATGAGGTAGTTGAGAAATTTTAAGAATATATAGATAGATAGACAGATATATATATATATATATAGAGAGAGAGAGAGAGAGAGAGAGAGAGAGAGAGAGCGCGAGCAGTATACACACACACCTCTACCATGGAAATCATTTGGGAATAGAGTAACTCAAGGTCAAACTACTCTTCACCAAAGCTCAAAATCTGGGCTGCTTTTAAGGAAACTTTTCCTTTGGGGGGAATACTTTTTTACTTGTTCATTTTTGTTGATCTTTTTATCTATTTTTCCTCTTAGGTTCGGTCTTGGTTTTTTATTTTAGATAGTTTTCTTTCTTTTTTGGCAAGACTACTGGTTGGAAACTTTTGTGGAATTCCTTCTTTGTTCAGAAATCAACCAAAAAACCTCAGGTTAGAACTTCGTATCTACGGATTGGCACGTGCAGTTCAGGGGCTGAAAGAGAAAATGGTTCTGTCTTCAGTGGTGTAGGGCTGTGCAGTCCAGTGTGGCAGCCAATGGCCACATGCGGCTATTTAAATATTAAATAGACTTAAATTGAATATTAAAGTCCTCAGGCACACTGATCAATGTAGCCACATGTGGGCAGCCCAGATGTAGGATGTTTTCCTCATCGTAGAAGTTTCTATTATATAGTGCAGCTCAAGAAATCAAATGAAGTAGAAAGACATGAGACCTAGAGTCGTGGCTGGGTTTCAATTTCTCCCCTCCAATTTCCTGATCATTCACCTCAGGCAAAGCATTTGATACTTTTCACATTTTTTCCTCCCTATTGAAAAAGAGAGAAAACTAGCTTCTTTACATAATGGATTGATTTGATTTGTGAATTAAAAGAGATGTGTATTCTGAAGGGAATTTTGTCAGGAAAACAACAAAAAGAAGAAAATAAAATCATAAAGAAAGCATGAATAAAAATTTTAAAAGACATGTATACAATCAGTTTAGTGCAACAAATATTTATAGAACACTTACCATGAGCCAGGCATTATAGTAACTCTGTAGACCAAAGACTTAATACATTCTCCTAGCCTCAAAGACTTTGGAATCAGATAAGAGAAAGATGAAGCTGAAAAATAATTATAATAGAGGCAATAACAAATATGCACAAGATACTAAAATAGAAGGAAACGATGACACAAAGGTGGAATGATTAATCTGAGGCCAGTGCAGGCACTTGCAGGAAGACTCCATGTAGGAGGTATTTCTAAAACAAAGCATTTGGAAGACGAATTGAAGTTTTGATAAGTTGCATGCAAGCTTTCTGATGTGGCCAGCAGGTAATAAACTCTAGGTCTCCTGTCTCCTGCTCCTATTCTTCCTTGTGATCACTGGTCTACATCAGAAGTGTTCAAACTTTGCTATCTATCCGCAGAACAAACTGTTCAAACAAAATCTTACATGAATGCACAATATGTAAAACATGTAAGTATAATACAGGGGGTTCCACTTTTGGCCAACATAGAATAATAGGTATCATATTTATCCTTTTAACTGAACAAACAACAATAATAATGAAACTTTTAAGACATCAGTTTTCAGGATACTAGGTACCACCTAATGGAAAACAGTGGTCACCAAGAGACAGGGAACAAACCAGGAGAGCCCTGACATTGCCCCAGTCTTGAAAGAGTTTCCAGGTGGCAGCACAGAGGGAGGAATACAGGTGCCAGAAGATGCCGTAATCTGATGAGACAGACCCGAGAGGCTGTATGGTTCCATCTATGTGAAGTGGAACAGGCAAATCCATCCAGACTGAGTATAGACAGTCGTTTCCATGGACCAGGAGGAGGGGGAAATGTGGCATGCCTGTTAATGGGTACGCAGTTTCCTTTTGGAGTGATAAAAATGTAGTGGAACTAGACAGTGGTATGGGTTGCACAACCTTGTGAATATACTAAAAAAAAAGAAAACCTGAATTGTAAACTCTAAAAGGGTGAATTTTATAGTATGTGAATTATATCTTAATAAAACAATTTGGGAAAAAATAATAGCATGAAGTCTAGGAAGAGAGAAAGATGAAAGTATATTATCATAAAGTTATTACACCAAACATGTATTCTGTTATTGTGTTTCTTTGCTGGTTTTTATTTTGTCTTCTCTATTTATTTGTCTGTTTAATTTAAAGATGTTCTCCCTCTGTTGCCCAGGCTAGAGTACAGTGGTGCGATCATAGTACACTGTAACCTCTAACTCCTGGGCTCAAATGATCCTCCTTTTCAGCCTCCTGAGTAGCTGGGTATTTTGTCCTCTTTGGTAGACATCAATGCTGGTCATCAGTTATTTCCAGTGCTTCTCACTTCTGGGGATATGCTAGGTTCATACTTCTCTGCCCCTGTATTAGTCAAGTCAGGCTTCAGTAACAGAATATCACAGACTGTGTGTGCCTTAAACAACAGAAATTTATTTTCTCACAGTTTTGGAGGCTGGAAGTCCAAGATCAAGGTGCAGATAGGGTTGGATTCTGGTGAGGGCTCTCTTCCTGCTTTACAGACAGCCACCTTCTCACTATGTCCTCAAAGCTCTTTCTTCTATCTGGCCATCTACTTGATGTGATTTGGTAAACAGGGCCTCCAGCCAAAGGATCAGTCCCCAGTCTTAGAAGTGCGGAGTGGTGAGGGAGACCGCTTTTAGGGCTAAGACCCACCTGGGTTGCGGAGGGCCCTTGTCTGGGACCAGGCCACTGGTATTTCATAGGGAAGGGCCTGACCCCTTCTATGCAGGAGCAGAGCAGACAGGCAGGAAGCTCTCCATTCTGTGACCCTCAGCAGCCTTGGGCAGGGCCTCTTCAACAGCCCTGAGGTTTTACTTCATACCAACTAGATAAACCCTGTCCTTGAAGATGTGGAGAAATAAGAGTTGATGCCCTGCTATAGAGTGTTGGTTTGGATCATCTTATAAAAGCAGAATACAAGGGCTTGCCTTTGGTACCCAGGCAGTTGCCAAATTAGTGGCTTGTGTTCTGGGAGGGAAAATCTCAACCACAATCCCTAGCAATTGCACCAAAAGACACCTCCCACCAGGAGCTGCCCCACATAAGCAACGAAAGATCTCTGAATAACTTTTTAGAAGCTCTCCCATAGTTACAGATCAAGAAACCTCTGAAGTATAATCTCTTAGGCTTGCTGATACCTGTTGCTTATCTCACCCCATCTAAATAGGTAACAGGGATCAAGGAACCCCTGGGAGTAGTATAACACTCCCCAAAGATTGAGATTCCTGTTTATCACATTTAGGGGTTTAGAGCTCATTGCAAAGGTATTGGAATAGCTTGATAACAAGCTTATCACAGTGCCTCCCACCACATACTAGTAGTTGTTAGTGAAGTCACGCATACAAGAGTGATCCAACTCATGGGAGTAAAAGCAAGGGATAAAAACTCACTAATCTCAGTTAAAAGATGGTGAAGACAACAGGTCAAAGATAACCCAATAGCTCAAACTCTTCCAAGACAATACAGGACCAGAGCACATATCCCCAGATCTGCCAAGGATCATTCCTCTGGAATCCCAGAATTTAGCTTATAATCCAGTCCCTGCACCTCTGGTCCTCGATAAAACACTCACATGAGAAAGAACCAGTGAAAGATCACAGGAAACATGAAGGAGCAGAGAGAAAAGTCACCTCCAAAAGAAAATACTTTTTCTCCATCAACTGACACCAACCTACATGATATGATTAAACTGATAGAGGAAGAATTCCGAAAATGGATTGTTAGAAAACTCAATAGAATTGAAGAAAAAATAGAATCCCAACACGGAGAAACCACAAGAACAATTCAGGAAATGAATGAAAAATTCTCCAAAGAAATTGATATAATACAGAAAAACCAAACAGAAATCCTGGTAATAAAGGAAACATTCAAAGAACTCCATAATATAGTGGAAAGCCTCAAGAACAGATGGATAATGCAGAGGAAAGAATCACAGAGCTTGAAGATTATGCCTATGTGCTAAAAAAATCAGAGGAAGAAAGGGAACACAGAAACAAGAGACAAGACCAAAGCTTACAAGAGTGTGAGACTATGTACAAAAGCCGAATCTCAAATTGATTGGGATTCCGGAAGGGAAAGAGGAATATTCACAAGGGCTGGAAAAATTATTTAATGGAATACAGGAGGAAAATATGCCAGGCCTGGCTAGAAATCTTGATATCCAAA
>VBSM01002217.1:4315600-4338527 GCA_008086735.1 Cheirogaleus medius
ATGTTTATGGCAGCACAATTCACTATTGCAAGGATGTGGAAGCAACCCAAGTGCATGTCAATTCATGAGTGGATTATTGAAATTTAGTATATGTTCACAATGGAATATTACTCAATTCTAGGAAACGACAGTGAGCTAGCACTGCTTATATTATCTTGGATTGAGCTTAAGCCCATTATCCATAGTGAGGTGACACAAGATCAGAAAAATGGGCACCGCATATACTCACCATCAAATTGGTACTGACTAACACTATGGTGCTCAAAGGGTGGTGGTGTTCAACAGGGATTTGGGTGTTAGGGGGGTAGACCCATATCTGAGGGATGTGTTGAACATTGTTGAGGGGAAGGGTATACCTCTAACCCTTGCTAGGGAGAGGCAAAGATATAAATGTAAGCAAAGTGTTAAAAAACAAAACAAAACATATATTGGATGTCGGGCAGGTGGGAGGGGGGAGGAGGGCATGGGTATTTACATACATAGATACCTTTGTGGATGATGATTTATATAACCTTTTACTTTGTTACCTGTAATATGTGAATGTACTTGTTCCACTATATCTCTACAAGCATTGGGTAGTATTATTGCTTTTAAATTATTAAAAGGATATACAAACAACCCCCAATTGGTGTTGGTTTGACTTATGATTTTTCCACCTCACGATGGTGTGTAAGTGACACACATTCAGTAGAAACCACACTTCTCATTCCCATACAACAATTCTGGTTTTCACTGTCAATCAGTATTCAAGAAATTACACGAGACATTCAATACTTGATTATGAAACAAGATTTGTGCTAGATGATTTTTCCCAACTGCAAGGTAATGCAAGTGTTCTGAGCACATTTAAGGTAGGCTAGGCTAAGCTGTTGTGTTCATTAGGTTAGGTGTACTAAATGCACTTCTGACCTAATGGCATTTTCAGCTTACGATAGGTTTATTGGAACATAATTCCATCATAAGCTGAGGAGTGTCTGTCCTGATATTTAAATTAGCACCAAAATTCATTAAAAATCTGCATCCTTTTTCAGAAAGCATAAACCCAGGGCAATTGCTAGGTTTTGAAAAGCAATCTCTTGAAGTGCATTAAAAGTTTGATTCGACTCTATCAGTATAATGGTTGTGTCTAGGTGGAGTATTAGAATTGTGTCATGGTGTCCGACAAAGTAGATGGGATGTAATGCTACGAAGGGAGGAATTAGCAGAGGGATGTGGTCCTGACAGGGGCCACTTCACATGTATGGCAACCACGAAAAGCAAAGGAAGTGTCTCGGCTCAGGTGGGTGGGCTGTTGAAGAGCATCAGGCAGAACTGGAGGGAAAGTCCGTGTGGTGACACAGGCAGGGCTCGCTCTCTCTCAAGGTCAGCTCTGCCTCCCCTGTACTGGCTTCCTGTGCAGACGAGTTCTCCCGTGAGCTGGGGGGTTGGTCTCCGCAGAACCCCCAGTTTAATGGCACAGGGAAGAGAAACTGTGCTTCTCAACATCAATGTCGCCAGCCACCTCAAGAAAGGCCCTGCCCACCCAGCTAGGACACGCACTCTGCGTACCCCTCTCCTGTGGCTAGCGGGAGGCGGTGTGCTGTCATCTCAGGGGAAACAGGGGCTCTGGGCAGACCAAACAGTACAAGTCCCTATGTCATGCATCCTCCTACAATCCTATGATTGTATTAATAATTAAATTAGGGGAAATTTCAGCTTAGTCTGGAGCATCTTGTAGCAGCAAAGTAAAAACATGTTTTTTTAAAAAAGGGAACATGTTAAAAGAACATAGGAGCTGGAACAATCCATGTGTCTATCCCAATATATTAATGAGCGAATAAGTAAGTAGATTGCGGAGACGGACAAATCCTCCCTACAGAAGCACTCCAAACAGTACAGGGGATATCTACGTGGCTACTTCTCCTCCAGGAGGTGGGCTTAATTCTGCTCCCCTTGAGTACAGACGGGACCTAGTGACTCACTTCCTATAGGAGAGTACGGAAAGAGAAAAATAGTAACTTTATGGTGGAGTAATCTGGCAGACACCACCCTAACCAAGGGACCAAGGTTAACATCACCAGAGATGAGTCATGGTGAGATCATGCACCCCTGATGTGAGGCAGTGGGAAGGGTGCCCCAGCTCTGTGCTCTTCATTCCCCAAAACAGAGCCCCCATCTATTCATGAGACAACATCAGCCAGACTCCAGGTGATGGACATCATGCAAAATTCCTGATCAGCTCTCCTCCAAAGGGTGATGGTCTCGAAAAATAAGGAAAGTGTGAGAAACTCTTACAGATCAGCGGGTATTAAGGAGATGTGGAGACCAAATGCATTGTCGGACTCTGGGTAGGATTCTGGAACAGAAAAAAGACATGAGCAAAAAAATTGGAGACAAACAAAAAAGTCTGGAGTTTAGTTAAAAGTACATGCCAGTGTTAACTTCCTGGTTGTGACAAACGCACTATGTTATGCAACATGTGAACAATTATAGGAAACTGCATGAAGGGTATATGGGAAGTCTTTGTACTATATTTACAACTTTTCCATAAATCTAAAATTATTCCAAACTAAAAATTTCATTTAAGAAATCAACTAGCAGTTATTAAGTGCTCCATACTAGGCACTGATTTAAGAGCTATGCATGCATTAACCTTTTAAATCTTCACAACATTATGAAAATATACTATTATGATTATCATCCTAAATTTACAGATGAGGCTATCAAACCCGAGAGGTCAAGAGACCATCTATGGTCACACGGTTCTGGTATGGGAAGAAATGAGGTGAGCACCTAGACAGTTTGGTGCCAAAGCCTGTAATCTGCAACCTTTAACTCTACATATCATAAGGAAGAGTTAATATCCTTACATTATTTTTCCTCCTAAGCGTACTTACCGTGGGAGAGAACCATGTTCTTTGCTCCAGTACACAGGTGCGGGCCCTCCGAGCAGTTCCCTTTGCGTACGCCTTGCTAAGATAGTCGCCATAATCCCTGGTTCCCTGGGTCGCCTCAATACTGGCAAGTTCCAGAGGCAAAATGCAAGCAGCCTAGAAACGAGAGAGCTGAGGGAAGGAGAGCAGAGAAAAGGGAGGGAAAGCGCGAAAGCAGTGCAGACTTCACTCCCTCGCCAGAGTGAATCAGGGGCCCAGGAGCAACTGCCGGATGCCTTAGGTATTGCAGCAGCAGACCCAGAATTATCCAGGAGAAAAGTGCACTGGGCCCTCAGCCTCCTGCTCCATGTCATGAAAAGCACCTGTTTTCCGCTCCGACATGGGTCAGTGAACACAGTCCACGGACTGGCTCTCGCGGGACAGGCCAGGCGTGTTAGGTACAGCCCAGTCTGTGCTCAGCAATGCACACAGCGGGGGCCTTCTCACCCTGGTGGGTGGGGGCCTGGCCACACCTGCGCACTCCCTTTTTTCATAGGGCCATGAACTAAGAATGGTTGTCACGTGTTTAAACAGTTGAAAACACAAATCAAATGAAGAATACTAAGTGACACATGAAAATTATACCTAATTGAAATGTCCATATCCGTAAGTAAAGTCTCACTGAAACACGGCCTTGCCTGTTTGTTTGCATCTTGTCTGAGGCTGCTTCCACACCGGCCAGTGTGACTGCACGGCTTGCACAGCCTGAAATATTCACTAACGGCCCCTTTGCAGGAAAAGCTTGTTGCAGGTGGTATAGATGGAGAAAGCGCTGGCTGGGAAACCCCTGGAGCGCAGGAGCTCCGGAGTGGGCATGGCTGGGGACACTTGGCCTTGGCATTTTGTCCTGGCTGCTGAGGACTGCTCCGCAGTGAGTGGTAACTGCTTTTATTCTTCTTCAGATGCCCAGGGCACTGGAGCCGGCAGGCGCACCACTGCACTCCAACACAGAGGGCTCCGCAAAGTCTGCCCGCTGAGTAAATATGAGGTGTCCCAAGAAATGAGGTTCAGGAAAGTCCTTTGGTTTGAATGAGTTTTTCCAGATCCTGGATCATTTTGTTATATGACTGGAAAAAATAAAAACTCCAGAAAGGCCCTAAACTCATAGAAGTGTCAAGTGACATACAATCTTAAAAGCTTTTAAATAAGTGAAAGGTGACTAAAATTCTCAATATATTTTCTCTCCAATATTTAAAACACGAATTTAATGTCAAAAATGCGTGTGCATGAACTCCAAAAAATTTCCTTAAAATCCCAATTCAGAACACTCCAGAAGGACAGACTTATTCCATGTAGTCACCACAAGGCATAGGTACGAAGGTAGGTGTGGAAAAGCAGGGAAAATGTCAACGAGGGTTAGAGTCCAGTCTCCTGAGGGCAGAGGTGTCCTGGATTCAGAGCAGCCCCGCAGGGCCGTGATAGACGACACTCACCATTCATTCAGCAGATACCAGGGAGGCGTCTGCTCTGTTCCAGCAGCGGCTGGCAAAGCACGGAAACACAGGCATAGTCCCTGCTCTTCTGAAGCTTACATTCTGGTGGAAGAGAGAGGTGATGAATGAGAAATCCCATTAAAAACATCATTTTGGGTGGTGGTGAGTCTAGGAAGCGAGCGAGCAAGCACATATGGCACAGATGAAGTGGCAGGTACACTTAGACCTGGTGGCCAAGGAAGGCTCTCTGCACAGAGCCCTGAAGGACAAGAAGTCAGCCATTTGAAGACCAGGGAGGGTCATACCAGGAAGAGGGAACAGGTAAGAGAGAGGCTCAGAGGAGAGAAAGAGTCAGGCCCACTCAAGAAACAGAAAGAATGCAGGGAAGCATTATCGATGGGGATAGTGCCTGAGAAGCCGTAAGAGGTGAGACCTTGAAGGCAGGTCCTGGAGGTCAGATTTAATTCTGGGTATGGTGGTTGGTGGCTTGAACTGTGTCCTGAAAAGATATGCTCAAGTCCTAATCTAGGGTGTCCATGAACGTGACCTTATTTGGAGATAGAATCTTTGCAAGTGTGATCAAGTTTAGAAGAGGTCATTTTGGAATAAGAGGGGCCCTATATCCAATGGTTGGTGTCCTTATAAGAAGAAAGTGGACACATGAGATACAGGCAGAGACTGGAGTGATGCAGCCATAAGCCAAGGGACACCAAGGATTGCGGACAACCAACAGAGGCTAGAAGAGCAGGTTCTCCCCTAGAGCCTTTGGAGGGAGCATGGCCCAACAAACACCTTGGTTTGGACTTCCAGCCTCTGAAACTGTGAAAGAATATATTTCTGTTGTTTTAAGCTGCCCAGTACTTCATCATGGAGCCCTAAGAAACTAACACAGATGGGAAGCCACCAGAGGGCTTTAAACAGAAGAATGGCATCTTAACCCATGACAGGTGCTGTGGCTGCTGTGCTGAGAATGGATGGGAGGGGACATGTAGGGGCACGTGTAGTATTGCAGGTGAGAAGTGGCAGTGACCACAGCCTGGGGCTGGGCTCCCATTCCACAGCGGAGATGCCATAAAGGCTGCCAGGCATGATGCGACCACACGCAGCCCACAGGAATGTATCCACCTAAATTCTTGGGGACCCAAAATTACAGGACCCAGGTTAAGGCCAGGATCACAATTGCTGATCCTGACATAACACAGCTCCTTGCAGCCTGCTCCCTCACAAGTTTCCCTGGGGAAGGGTTTCTTGGAGGGCTCTCCCTTCTTCTGCACTCCACTCATTTTTACAGAGGGTTGAGTGCGCACTCTAGTTACTAGTTACTCTGCTGCATACTCTGGCAAATGGCTGATGAGTGTTTGTGGATGGGTTGGGACTACAAACGTGGAGGGCAAAATCCTAAAAGCAGATCTCTTGTCACATGACACTAAGACTCTGTTTTCTTTTTCTTTTTTTCCCTTCAAACTTGGCTAGAATGTATCGATCACATATATTAAAAAGTAACTATATGTTACCTGAAATGTAGCAGTTATCAGGAGTATGTGGGCTCATCCTGCCTCTTTCTTAGGATGAGAAAATCTTGGCTGTTTTACTTTGAATCAGTGACCATAGAGACCAACTAACCCTTGTTGGACTGGGTTTCTAACCAGCTCATCAGGGATCCCATCATGATGGGAACTGGGGATGCCTGGTTAGTTTCACAGGGGTGAGCAGCAGATTTTCCCACCAAACTTGGACATCCATTTCTCTTTAATAGCAAATTTTAAAAAGCTACTCTCGTGGTAATGATGGAGAGATTTACAGATGTTTCAATGAAACTCTTCATTTGGAATTTATGTAGCAAAGTACATATTGACTTTGTGTCACTGAGAATACCAAGATTTATTATTCCTAAAGATAAATAATAACCTTGACTTTGACTTGGTCAATATTTATCTCGTGAGTCGATAGAATCTCCTGCAATAAATTTCAACCAAAGCCAACACATTCTGATACTGGGCTGTATTCTCTGCTCTTTTTCACAAGGAGCCAGTGGTAAAACCTGTGGAAATATTCTCAGATGTACTCTATTTTTAGTGAATTCAGTCTGGTTATGACAGCAGAGTTTAATCCAAGTAACTTAATGTGGGTGGGAAAATTACAGACTCTGAATCTTTCTGTCTTCTTCTCAATAGTTATGACCAATGAAACTCCTCCCCAGGCCAGCTTTTTCTAAAGCCAATCCCAAGTGCTAATATCAGACACCAGCCCGAGCAGCCTGAAGGACAAGCCTGTCTGCAAATAAAGGCGATATATGACACCGGCCATTTGTGTGCCTGTCACTAAAGGCATTCTCTGAGCTGCCCTTTTGTATTTTAACAGTGCATGATCTCATACTAACTTCCCATAAGCTCAAAATACTTCTTTGGTGTTTGTTAGTCAAATAGTTGTCATCGTCTAAAACTAC
The DNA here is from genome assembly GCA_008086735.1 of Cheirogaleus medius. Classification (NCBI taxonomy): domain Eukaryota; kingdom Metazoa; phylum Chordata; class Mammalia; order Primates; family Cheirogaleidae; genus Cheirogaleus; species Cheirogaleus medius. The sequence continues at coordinate 4,322,392 of VBSM01002217.1, forward strand.
AGTGTGTCCTGTGAGCAACCAAAGGAGGCTTTTTCATCTAGCTGGAAGTGATATGATGGTCTGTGTCCCCAGATGACTCATCCTCTGCAGCCTGAAAGGACTACGGTGATGTTCCAGGCCGTCTCCTCTCCTCCACGTCCTTTTGGTAGAGCACGTATTGCAGTTTGTCAGTGTGCACGTAGCGACACTTCCGATTGTGTGTTGTCTCTTTCCTTCTCCTTCCCGGAGCACACACGTGGGGGTTCCCACTTTCCGCGTGAGTCCTGGACCCGACCAGGAGGTTCCTGAGGCCCAAAGGAGCTGAATCACAGAGGAGATTCTTTAGCCTGATGCTCCTTATTGCCTGTCCACTTTGTCTCCTTCTGCTTCACAGAGACGCATCCTAAGGTGTTAACGGATGAATCTGCAGGTAAAGATGTTCTTTAGTAGCCAGCAGCTTTGTACCATACTGCCTGAAATTTCCCCTCTAATGGTGCATTTCAGAAGACTATATTTCAGTTGTCCCAAGTCCAGATCTCCATCCATCAGGAAGGCTTTGCTATTATCATCTGTTTCTTTGTTTTGTTTTGTTTTGTTTGGGTTTATTTATTTAATTTTACTTATTTATTTGCAAGAATTACTAGAGAAGCTAGGATTACTGATGGAATATTCTGGAAAAGCTAAAATATACGTCAAAAATTTTCCTCATGAGTAAAATTGGGCTCACTGTAGCACTGTGCATGGGGTTGTTATGAGAATTAACTGAGTTAATATTTGAAAAGTGCTCAGAATAGTGCCTGGCACATAGTAGGTGCTATATTGTGTTAGATAAATATGCAAACTGGTATCTTGCTACAATAATAACCTTTATGTATTAAATACCTACTTTCAGTCAGCCACTTCATGGACATTACTACACCTAATCCTCATAATTCTTCCAGACATATATTATATGATTTTACAGATGAAGAACCAGACCCAAGAGGTCAGGTGGTTTGCTGGAGGTGACAGGGCAGGTGGCAAAAGCTGGGATTGAATTCAGGCCTTTTGAGTCTAAAAATCCTGACTGCACTTTCATTACAGCACTGCCCCTCTGAAGATTCAAAAGTCCCTTTTATTGAGCACTTACTATGTATCTACTATTTTCACATATGTTTTCTCAGTGACTGCAGCAACCCCTCTGGGTTTTCTTTCTGCTATTTCAAGGCAAGGAACTGGGGCTCAGGGAGATGAAGGCACCTAATGTGAGTGGTAGACCCAGGATTTGAATGCAGCTCTTCTGAGCCCGAAGCTATGCACTTTCACACACCCCCAAAACCACAGGAATTCTGTTTGTTGAACATGTGGCTTTCACATTACCATCCTCCCACATCCCAGCTTTTCAATTTGAAAATTTTCAAGCCAATATAGAAGTTGAAAGAATAGAACAATGAACACCTAAATACCCTTAAACTAGTTTTAACAGTTATTTCTATCATAAGAGTTTTCACATATACATAAAATTTGGAAAGAAATATTAAATGAGACGAAGAAGGTCACTTTTCAATGATAAAGGGTATACCACACGATAAGCTCTAACTGTGATGAATATGTATGCACTAAATAACATAGTGTCAAAATTCATAAAGCAACTACCATAGGAGCTATTATGAGAACAAACAGAAACACATCAGGAGTGAGACTTTAATTCATTTCCCTTCCTCATGAAAGATGAAGTAAGGACACAAAGCATACTTAAGACCGAAACAAGGAGAGATGCTTAAAGAAGCAGCAGGAGGTTAGGAAGGTGCGGGGGCTGGGTGGCAGAGAGACCTAACAGAGAGTGGCAGAATGGGGGAGTGATGAGTGAGAGGATGAGCACTCCAATCGGATGGTGTTTTACGAGTGCACCTACTGGCTGAAAGGAGGCATTACACTCCAAAGCACTCAGTGGCAACATGAAAACCACAGCCCTTGAATGAAAATGTGAGCAGGCATCTTTCCTTCCCTGCCTGCAGAGAAAGCAAACAGATTCCCTTTCCCTCTGCAAAGCAGCTTCTGATTAAGTGGACAGGGTCAGATGCCTTCAGAAGTCAGGCAGATCCATGTGTAAAGGACGAGGAGGCAGTTGAGCTGACTATCATTAAAGAACACAGTGCTGTCTGAAGACTGCATGGACATTTTTAGGCACAGTGCCCATCAAACTGTATATACTTGGGGACCACGTTCTTCCGCAAGGGGCACAGTTTCTGTACCTGGATTTGTACTTAAGGTTTTCTTACTCCCTTGGCCAAGATCCGGGTCAGAGGTGATTTAAGATGGTCTATTGCATTGGGTGAAGAATGAGGTGTTCAGGGGCATAGTGTGTAAGGGCTATAATTATATAGAGGGTGGGATATACTGACTCCTGAACTAGGTGGGATTTCACGGTCTGAAGCCCTAGGCATCACTACCTCCTCCTACTTCTAATCAAGAGTTTTGTTTGTATGTTCTAAAGTATGATCTGAAGCTGTTAGATACACCCAAATAAAATGTAAGTGCAAAACAGCATCTTCTTTTTCAATGTGTTTTATGATTTTCAAGTGTTTTGGTGCCCATTGCCTTCTCTAAGCCTCACACACTGATGGTGTGAATATCTGCTTCATATGGACAAGGGAAGTTGGGAACTTAGGCTGTCTGTGCTGGTGACAGCATCGCGGCTGGGCGGAGAGTATGGTGGAGACCAAATACTCTGGCACATACAATCCTCCACATCGGTGCTATTGCTGTGCTTGAGTACACACACTAGTGGGGCAGTAGGCCAGAGAAGGCTGCACATCTCCGGAGGGCACCTTGCATGTGGCCACCACAAACACAACAGCAGAAGATGTCTAAGCAGGTGAGCTCATAGCCTGTTTCCTGGATACATACGACCTCAGTGGTGCACATAAATGACCCACAGGCTCCCGGGAACCCGAGTGGGAAAGATGCAAAAGCTGAAAGTGTTGATGGACTGACAGAGGCCTGGGATTATGGCAAAGTTCACTACTAATAAGGACTCAAAAGTGAGGAAGGGATTTCACCTTCTTGCTAAGATGGAATATCGGGGGCCAGATGCACCCTCCTACATGGAACTACTAAGAACCTGGGCAAGATACACGGAGCAACAGCAAATGTTTTGTCGGAAATATGCCGGAAACATTGAAATAACATCTTAAAAAAAACTCCTCATAGAATTCCATGTCTAATGAAAATATTTTTTAGAAATAAAAGAAAATAAAAAAAACTTTTTTAGACATTAAAAAGCTTTCAAAACATCCATCACCAGCAGAATCACAGTAGAAATGGAAATCCGCACCTACACAGAGGAATGAAGAGCATCAGAAATGATAAATATCTGGGTAAACATAAAAGATCTTTTTTTCTGATTTTTAAAAACTCTTTATGGGATAATTGACTATTTAAGCTAAAACATACAACAATGTCGTGTGGGGTTTATAACATAAATAGAAGTGAGAGGTGACAGCAATAGCCCAGAGGCCGGGAGGAGAAAGCACGTCTGCTGCGCTAAGGTTTTGATCATCTGTGCGACGTGGTGCAGTATCCTATCACATCATAGCGCATGTCTTCATGTCGTGCAAAGACTCTGGACTTGAAGTTAAGGAAACTAATTCAAAATTGTGATTTCCTGCGGAGCTTTAAGAGACTGTGGAAAGTCAGTTAACGTTTCTGAATTTCAGGTTTTTTTCTTTTTGAATCATTGACAATTTATAATTGTATACATTTATGGAGTACATGGATACCCATCACCTCAAATAGTAAACACTGTGGTGAGAACATTTGAAATCTTCTCTCTTAGCAATATTGAAATGCACAATATTATTAACAATATTCACCACATACTGTGCAATAAAACTTAGAAAAATATTCTTCCTGTATAACTGAGATTTTCTGCACTATTTTTAGTTTATTGAGGACCCTCCATACTGTTTTCCATAATGGCTGTACTAATATACATTCCCACTGATAGCATATAAGAGTTCCCTTGTCTCCATATTCTCACCAACACTTGTTATCTTTTGTCTTTTTGACATAAGCTATTGCTATTCTTACAGGTGTGAGATGCTATCTCACTGCGGTTTTAATTTGCATTCCCTTAATAATTAGTGATGTTGATCATTTTTTCACGTATCGATTGGCCATTTGTACGTCTCTTTTGAGAAATGTCTATTCAGTCCCTTGACCAATTTTTTATATTTATTTATTTGTTTGTGTGTTTTTTTGAGACAGAGATCTGGGCTAGAGTACAGTGGTGTCATCACAGCTCACTGCAACCTCAAATTCCTGGGTTCAAGCAATCCTTGTACCTCAGCTTCCTGAGTAGTTAGAACTACAGGTGCACCACCACACCTGGCTAATTTTTCTATTTTTTGTAGAGTTCAGGGGTCTCACTATGTTGCTCAGGCTGATCTCAAACTCCTGGCCTCAAGCAATCCTCCCACCTCGGTCTCGCAAAGTGCTAGAACTACAGTTGTGAACTACCACGCCTGGCCCCTTGCCCATGTTTTAATTGGGCTTTTTTATTGTCTTGCTATTGAGTCATTTGAGCTCCTTGTATATTTTAGATAACAACCCCTTAAAAGATGTATGGCTTGCAAATATTTTCTTCCAATCCATAGGTTGTCTCTGCAACTGTCAATTGTTTCCTTTGCTGTGCAAAAGCTTTTTAGTTTGATGTAATCCCATCTGTCTATTTATGCTTATGTTGTCCATGCTTTTGGAGTCAAATCCATAAAGTTATTACCCAGACCAATATGCAGGTTTTCCTCTATGTTTTCTTCTAGTAGTTTTAAAGTTTCTAGTCTTACATTTAAGTATTTAACCTATTTTGAGTTGATTTTTGTATGTGGTGGGAGATAGAGGTCCAATTTTATTCTTCTACATATGGGAATCCAGTCTTCCCAGAACCATTTATTAAAGAGACTGTCTGTTTTCCCATTGCATACTCTTGGCATCTTTCAAAAATATGTTGATTGTATACATATGGGTTCCTTTCTGGGCTTGATATTCTGTACTATTGGTCAATGTGTCTGTATTTTTTTTGCCAATACCATGCTGTTTTAATCACTATAGCATTTTAGTATAGTTTGAAATCAGATAGTGTGTTTACCTCCAGCTTTGTTCTTTTTGCTCATGATTGCCTTGGGTTGTTTTGTGGTTCTACGTGACTTTTAGGACTTTTTTATTTCTATGAAATGATGCTGACATTTTAACAATTTTTTGACATTGCTACTCAATATGCGGCCCATGAAGCACCTAAAAAATTTAGATCTCGGGCCCAACCCCAAATGTACTGAATCAGAATTTTCATTTTAATAAGCTTCCCATTTGACACATAGATGCCATAAAGATTGAGAATCAATGTGGTAAGACTCAATAGAGTATATAAGCAGGCACTTTAAAACACTAAAACACCATTAAGATAAAATGTTTTGTAATAACTAATAAAATAGAAACTAGGTGTTTCTCATTCACCATTATGATTGCATATGCAAGATTTTTTTTCACTTTTCAGCTTTATATAATGTCATTTTACAATGAAAATTATAAAGCATCAGGATTTGTGTTAATATGCTATTTTTTTTGCTCTAATTTTTTAAAGCAGCAGAAATCCCTACCAGTATTATACCTTTCAGATATCAAAACTCTTGAATAAAATGAGAATTTAGTCAATCAACTACATCTTCACTTCCCCAAATTGACTGATAAGAAGAGCCCAGCTCTTTGTTTTCATAAGTTTTGTTTTCAACTGTGAGGTATTTCAGTTTGAAACTGCTGTGAACTAGGACAGGTGTAAGTAGGTCTAACCTTGGGGAAGAGAGGATTCTTTGGCTGAGGTCAGGGCAGGGCCTTCCTATGCCTGGAGGGAGCAGAGCAGAAAGGAAACATCTCCCTGCAGCTCCTGAGCTCAGAGGTGCCAGTGGCTTCTCTGAGTGAGGATGCTGAGTTCCCTCTAAGGCTCTGGGATGTGGCAGTGAGGAACTGAAGGCTATAAGTTGATATGTTAGGTTGCCTCTTTCTTTCTGTAGCACAAGACAGGAAGGCTGCACTGTGCTCCAGGAGGTTGCTATATTCTTTCTCATCTCAGGGAATGCACAAGTGGCCCCAGGTTGCCCAAGGGTGTAGGCCTCCAGACCTGACACCCCTCCAGTTCAGGGCTGTGGTTGCGAGTTTCCTGGAACATGGGCAAGAGCCTGGTCTTAGAGTTCCTGTTGCTGTGTTCTACATGATGCATGGACACAACCTGGCCTTGGTAAACCTGCTGGAATTTGGCCCTTTAGGGGTGTGTCTTCATTATTTGGGTTGTTATCTTCTGGGGCCCTTGACTAGGATTCCCTTGCATGGATGTGGGGTGGAGAACACTCGACAGTTGAGGGTGGAGAACAAAAATCTCCTTTTAACTATTGCCCTGGGTGAATTGCTGCCTGAATTTCTGGTTCAGTTGTCTGGGTCTGGGGCAGGGACTGAGAAAATTTGCTGTTCTAAGGAGTTCCCAAGTAATGCTGATCCTGCTGGTTGGGAAATCTCACTTCAAAAACGGCTGATTTAGGAAGCACTTTACAGTTTATAAAGCCTTTTTATGCATTCTATCACACTGAATGCTGGTAACTTAAAAATTATTAAGGTAAAATTGATTGGATTTTAAGAGTGATATGAATAATATTGGGACTACTGAGGTAGTCAAAAGAGCTAGGACCCTGAATAGCTAATACTTACTGCATGCTGCTTTGTTCCAGGCACTGGAAACAAAATGTAGGTTCAGAGAAGTTAAACAGCCAAATTGGCCACTGGGAATCAAGTGAGACTGAAACCAGGCAGTCTGGCTTCCAGGTCCACGATCACTTCCTTTCCTACAAATGATGATAAAATACACATTATTCAAGAAAAGGCTTGTGGTAATTAAGCTTAAGTACCAGATCCTGGGTCAGCCCAACTTCCTCTGGTTTCAAAGAAGAGAGGCTCACTCAGATTCACCTTGGTGTACCGAAAGTTCAGCACTTGTCTCAAGGCCGCATCAGAAAAATGAGGACACGTGGTTTGAGGAGAAGCAAAGGTCAGTTTATTAATTTTCTGGTAAATGACAAGTATGTCAGACTCGCATCTTAAATTACCACAGTCCTCCCTATAAGCAGAAATACAGAGCTTTTAAAGGGAGTTTTCAGGTTGGGGCTATTGCTGTTTAACCATAGTTGAAGGTCCTGATCGACCCCATCTCCAGTAAAGACGATCTCATGACCTCTGCCTGGACAATTTTATTGATCCATGTCCTGTGGTACAAAGAACAAAGGACACTCCTCTTCTCTATGATTACTGACCTCAGGCAGGGATGCAGGTTTTAATTTTCAAAAAGAGTGGAGGGGGTGTTTTAAAAAGATAATTCATAAAACATTTTACCCTTTTTCAGGCTGTTCCCTATGTTACATATTCCCCCCTGTCAATTTTACCCTTCCATATCTATGGGAAGAGGGACAATGTAGTCCTCAAAATACTGCCCGGGGCAATGTTAAATGAATTGGGGCAATGTTTCAGATGGAAGGTTTATACTTATTTATGCCGTCACAAAGCTTTGGCAGTAGATTTACAAAAATAAAGAATGCAACAGGTTACTAGGTGAAAGAGGGCATGGGCCACAACTACAACCATGAAGATTGAAAGGTGACATGGAGGAAGATACCTGATAAGAGAGATTTTACCTCACTTGGCATCTAAGACACCGGTGGACTGTGGGTCCTTACTGTCACCTTGCACACAAGGTCTGATACAGGCTGGGTAAGAAAGAAACATGGGACCTCTGAGTGCGGAGCTATTAGTTGTGCCCTGCAGGTGATCCAAGAGACTGGTTTCTCCAAATTTGGAAATCATGTACGGAAATACCTGCACCAAACAAGGTCTAGGATGACAAACCCAGCAGTGAGACCAATCAGCAGAAGAGACAATAGCCTGGGAAATCCTCACTAAGGAGTTGTCTGTCCATGCTATAGACAGAACAAATAACCAAAGAAAGGTTAGCGAAAATATCAACATTTTCATTTTTCCTTCTTCTTAAACAGATACTTTAGATCATCTAAAGGCCAGCCCATCCACTGGGGGGTTGGGTCATCTTCTTCCATGGGACACCTCTTTACTCTGATATGGTGGACCCAAGGTTTTACTCCTGACAATTTCAATGAGGTGTGGGTTGTTAGAGGCCCTTCATAGGGTCCCTTCCACCTCTTTGTCAGTTGTTGCTCAGGTCCTTGTTCTTTCCAGGCTTTGAGCAACCCCCACTCTTCTGGTTTAAAGGAGCGGAGGGGTGTCTCCAACTAGGGCAGGGACCTGAAAGAGGCAAGCTCATGCATAGTGGTTAGCATCTGACCCACTCATTTGACATATTGCTTACTCCGCTTTCCTTATTCATGGTTCTATTACCATACTTACCTCGGGGTGCTAGGAAGGGCCTCTCAGAAACTATTCCACAAGGGCTTAACTTAAGCCTGCTTCTAGGGGCTACCCTTATCCGGAGGAGGGCAAGTGTCAACACCCTATCCCACTGTAGATGGGTTTCCTATATCAATTCCAGAATGTATGAAATTTCCATTATAAATGTAGGACTTTTCTTACTTGCGGGGTTACCTCCAATATAAAGGAGAATCCATTATCATTCTATATGGAAGAAGGGAGCCTATGAACATCTTGATGACCTGGGAGATCATTGAGTCCACCGTGTCCAGCTCCTTGGAGAAGCGGTTCATCAGGTTCCTGCTGGAGGGCCACTCAAAGGAGTTCATGGGTGACCACAGGAAATTGTGTAGCAGATCTAGGTGCAGACAGCAGGAAGAAAAGATTCCTCCCCCTATGGACACTGCCACGGAGTAGCCAAACACAGTGATAATTTGAGAAGTGCCCAGAGTTCTGTAGATGCTCAGATGGACTTTACTATGCTCCTGGGTCCTGTTGACAATGGGGCCATTGGTCCCGAGACTGAGCCAATAGTTAGAAGCCAGGGCAACAACATGGTTTGACAAGAAGAGGAAGATTCTCAGGAAGAAGATGAATGTCTTATGGCCTTCATGTATTCCCAGGACACGAACTTTCCCTGTCTGAGCCTTGTCTGCCTCCATCAGCTTCCTGGTCTCTTCCTTCTTGGCCCCAGCCTTCTGCATCTTGCCCATGCTGTTGTGGTGCCTCCTGATGCCCCTACTGTAGGAGCAGGAGCTGCTGGGTTCTCTCTGCAGCTGCCTGCCCACAGTGTCCACCACCAACATGCCATTCTCCATCTGCCTGGGCTCTTTCCCTGGCCTGCTCATGTCTGCCATCCTCCAAGGCCTTTATCTGCTCTGTGCTGTTGTACACATGCAGGAACTGGGCAAAGGCCCTGTCCCAGGCTAGCAGCTCCTGGTAGAAGTTAATCTCAGAGTGAGTTTCTTCAGAAGGATTCTGGTAACTTCAGACCCTCTCTCTGTTCAGGTAGGTTAAGCCTCTACCCAGCCTGGAAAGATATCTACTAATACAACTTTAGGCATCTGAGTAAAATTGCAATCATTGAAAGGGTGGGTCCCCACATATTGGGTTCCTTGTGCAGCAGGTCGCTTTTCTGTCTTTGGATTGTTTTGAGCACATAGTTTGTTGCAAACGGGGCCCTCTTAAATGAGGTAGTACCAAATCCATTAAGGCATCACACCCATAATGTGTACATTCACATAGGTGCCTTGTAAGGGGCCAAACCAAGGCTTCAGGTAGGAGAACGAGTCCATGAGAATTCTGTCTCCACTTAGCTGTGTCTTCCCAAGTGTCAAAGCCCCAATCTTTAATTTTAAAGGGGGGTTCATATTGCTCTAAATCTAGCTGGGGTATCAAGGTCCTGAAGAACACTTTTAGCAGCTTCCTTAGCAACTCTGCTAGTGGTCTCATTTCTTTTTGCAGCATAAGTGTCTCCCTTTCTGGTGACCAGGACAGTGTATGATGGTCACCTGCTTGGGCTCAGCCAAGGCCTGTATCAGAGCCATTATTTCAGTGACATACTTAATATTCTTATTTCCTGCCATCAGGAGCCCCTCTCCTTCCAAATGGCACCATGAGCATGAATAATCATAAAAACATATTTAGAATCTGTATAAATGCTTACCTTTTTTCCTCTGGATAACTGAAGAACTCTGGCTAAAGCAGTCAGCTCAGCTTTCTGGGCTGAAGTCCCAGGTGGCAGTGCCACTACCATGATCACCACATATCCAGCCCTCCATTGTCCATAAAGCTGCTCCAACCAGAGATCCCAATGTGGCTCTGGCATCGGCTGACCTGACAGGTCCATCCTGCTAGGACAGACAGCCTCCAGACTCTCTGAACAGGCATGCTGCAAGGGCTCATTCCCCACGGCTGGGAACAGGTGGCAGGATTGAGAGTGGACACGGTCTTTAATAACAATTCACAAGTAGCTGCTACCACCCAGAGACAAGGAGGCCACCCTCTCACAACATTGTCCAGTGGCTTTGACAAGTTTGCCACTGGCCATGGGGTGTCTCCCAGCATCTGCATTAAGACTCCAAGGCTCATTCCTTGTTTTTCATGAATGGATAATTTAAATTTTTTTCTGCAAGTCAGGCAACCCCAAAGCAGGGGCTGTCATAAGACTCTGCTTTAGTTTCTCAAAGACTTTTTGACAGTCTGTGGTCCAGAACAGGGGCTCCACATCTGTCCCTTTAAGGGCCCTCTACAAGGGCTTTGCTATTAATCCAAAGTTTGGGATCCAGATTCGACAGAACCCTGCCATTCCTAGGAGCCTGCACCGTTGCCACAGGTTCCCGTGCTAATTTGGAATCCCAGATAAGTGACTTGCTGTTTGCAAATCTGTCCAATTGCAGGTTCTGCAAGTCCCCTTACTAAGCTCTCACTAAATAGGGCAGAAGAGCCTTTTTAAGCCCCTGAAGCAACACAGTCCAGCAGTGCCACAAGACCACCCTAGTCCCAGGATCCTGCCATTCAAATGTGACTGAGTATCTTCATAGTCACTTGTACGATTTCATTAATGGCATGTAGATCCTGCATGAATATATACTCATTGGTATGGGGAATTTAAATTCTTTCTGCATGGCCCAGGGTCCTGGTGGCCTATGGCCTTACTCACTTTCTGGCTTGCAAATGCTGAGGCCCAAACTTCAAAGATAATTGCTTCTCAGTGGCAGTCTCCTGTGTGTGCCCCAGGCCCTGGTATTTCCCTGCCTGGCTTGTGGAGCACTGTGTGCACCTGGTGGTGGGGGCTGGGGCACTGGCTGGGACAAGGGGCCCCCAGACCGCTTCTGTCCATGTAGCTTGGCACCAATCAAATCTCTACTATCAATTTCACCCAGGGGTCTTGTGGGGAGTATTTGAATTGGATCCCCTAGTGAAGCAGGGGGCCCCAGGCCACCTCCTTCATTGTCTGAGTCCTGGACTTGAAAAAAAACATTTGCTTTCCTGGGGGTTTCTTGTTACCTGGAGCCCTTTGCAATTTTGGGGTTATGTTCTTTCCAATGTCCTTCCTTTTTTTAAAAAAACACAATGTACATCAATCTAGGGCAACTTTTTCTGCCCCTTCATTTTGACTGTCACAAAGAACCCTACCAGCTGTCTCTGTGCATTCAAGCCCTCTATCTGAGATTGCTATAATGGAAATTACCCTGCCCTGGCTATGGATGGCCTCCGGCCAAATTGAGTTCCCTACTGAGTCTTAGAAGAAGACACCATACCCAAGCCCAAGTCATAACCTGGTGGGTGTGGGAATGAAGAATTCGTTCTTGTTGTGCCCTCCCCAGTCCCTCTCACAGAGCCAGGATAGCAGTGGTGGTGGTTGTTCCAGACCTGGCTTCATGCAGGGCTGTTTCCCAGCTGGCTGTCGGCCTCTGGCAGAAGCCCCATCAGCATGAGCTTCCAGTGGATTGCCCCAGGTGCAGCTGGCACCATAGCTGCCCCGGGGGAGCCTGGCAGGCACTGGCACCTCCCCACCATATCACGTGTGTGCCCAGTGGGTGGAAGCTGTCAGGCAGCGGGTGCTCCCTCCCACACCCCATTTTCCTCTCGCTGCACAGCAGTGGGTCATGCTTACTGGTCTCCTGCTCTTGCTGGCTCTGTCTCCTGGGCCTGTGGTTCCATGGGGTGCCCATCTCAGCTAGGACCTAGCAGCTGACTTAGAATTGGTGCAGACCAGGGAAATCTGACTGTTTTATTCAAACAAAGCATCGTGAAGGCCCATGGTGGGTGGAACAGCGGGTAAAGGACTCATGAGATCCAATCTGCTTAATCCCTCCCCAATTTTATCACCTGGTCTTTCAGCCTCTTTATTATGCAATTGAATAAAAGTTTATACATATGGGCTTTCATCCCATTTACCTGACCTTTGGCAAAATAATTCCAGTTGTAAGATAATATAATAATTTAGAATTTAATTCAACAGCTACTTTTCCTCACACTCCAGCATGTGCATTGGATTACAATAACATGATTTCTTTTTGGACATAGACTTATAGCTATAAGTTAGACATTCAGCCAAGATTCTCACTAACGGGCTTTCAGATGGAATAGAAACAGAACCTCTCATGTTGACAAACAACAATAAACACAACATGACAAGTAGAAAATACAGGGAATTTCCAACATAAGTCATCTTTATGCCAAGGGCCCATGGGAACTGGTAAAATGAATGAGAACTGGACAAATGAGAATCCAATTCTCAAATGAGAACGAACATCTCCCAGTCCAAAAGGAAATGAATTTTCCAGATCCCCTATGTTGAAACAAAACTCACAAATAACAAACACAGACAATGAAACAATAATGCCAAAGCCTTCTAACAAATGGGAACCATCCAAACAAGAACCAAATTCTCAAACCAAAACCAGCATCTCCTAACCCAAAGGGGAATGATTTCCCCAGGTTCCCTGAGAACAATACAGATGAGCTTCAAATCCAAACCAGGTTCTCTAGTTCCATTCAAACATGACTTCCACCCCAATTGGCACCTCCAAACAAATCCAAATAAAATGCCCTGTCACAGAGCAGGAAGGTCTGAAAACCTCCCAAATGAGTGGAACCAAGGTGTGCATGCCAGGGAACTTAAACAAATGGCCAAGGTGTCTGGACATTTCCCAAATCCGTTTCCCTTTCCTCAAAAAAGTTAAAGCTGGTTAGAGATGTGCCTAATTTGGAGAAGAGAGATGGGTGTTCCCTGCAGCTAATCATGCTCCAGCAGCTGCTGGGATGGTCCCTCACTCTCTTACCTGGAAGACAATGCTCCTACCCATGGCTTAACTGGGTCTGTTCCCCACCCCTTCCATCAATTTTGGGGTTGTTTCACCAGGATACTGATAGGCCCACCCAGGGACGCCAAATTCTGTTACTGAAAGTTCAGCACTTGTCCTTGCGGCTGCATCAGAAGAACAAGGACAAGTGGTTTGACGAGAAGCAAAGATGAGTTTATTAATTTGCCGGCAAATGAGGAGTATGTCAGACTCGCATCTTAAAGTACCACAATTCTCCCTATAAGCAGAAATACAGAGCTTTTAAAGGGAGTTTTCAGGTTGGGGATATTGCTGTTTAACTATAGTTGATAGTCCTGATCGACTCCATCTCCAGCGAAGATGATTCTGTGACCTCTGCCTGGACAATTCCATTGAGCCATCTCCTATAGTACAAAGAACAAAGAACACTCCCCTGCCCTCTGATTACTGGCCTTTGGCAAGGATGCAGGTTTTAATTTCCAAAAAGAGTGGAGGGTGTTTTAAAGAGACAACTCATAAAACATTTTACCCTTTTTCAGACCATCCCCTCTGTTACAGTGGGAAAAGGAGGAAACCTGTGGATCAAAGCTGGGAAGTTGCCAGAAAGCAAACAAGTTCTATCATTAACCAATTCTCTCTCTCTCTCAATCATTCTCTCATCATGAAGTCTTCCTTGTGGTACCTTTGCAAATCTCAGCAAATCTCCATTTTCTTCTATCATTTGGGTTTCCATTGCTTATTCACATGTGATCACATGACATTATTTGCCTGATACCCTCACTGTAAACTTGGTCAGTCTCTCAATATTTCCCAAATAGATGCTCAAAGGCAAGATTGGAGAGACTGGGGCACTGTTTTGATCTAGGCTGTTTAATTGGTCACTGACTACCCTCTGAATTTGCTACCTTTAGTCAATCTGCTATGGCAAGTTAGAGAGATGTGATTTAATTGTAAAAATCATAGCAATGTTGGTGTGCAATTAATTTTTTCATTAAATGAATCATTACAACTTGGAAATAAGAAAAATTTTGAGAGATTTTACACATATCGTATTATAGCTAATTGCATACCTATTTCCACTAAGCCATTTTCTGGGCACAACCATGCCTAGTGCTATTTCTGTAGAGCTTGGCATGGTGAAGGCTTTCAGGGACTGTCCCATCACTATCATAACTGCTGCCACACAAATCCATTTCCTCAGGGGTCAGGACAAATTGCACAACACACCTAATATTTTTATATGAGTGAAAATGTGATTTAAGTGAATAACAAGGGCAATTTTAATCAATGGAATCTGTACCAGGCAATCCACTTAGAGTGTTCAGGGGGTAGAAGTGCTCAGGGAGATGCTGCCCTGGCAGGACTCATATGTGTATGTTAACTGCTATCTCCTCCCCTCACAAACAGCTGCAGAGCCCAACAATGTTAGAAGCCTAGGGAAAGAGTCCCATTTTTAATACACTGGACGTCTCTGACACTAAGATTATCATTTGAACTAATATCATGTCAACACTTAATTTCAACAAAAAGAGTTTGAGCCTAGACACAGGGTCAATGTTGGTGTAGAAGTGAGTGGGATTGAATCTGTCCCCAGAGCCCTGTCAGATGGGGAAGATGGACATTAAACAAAGATTTAGTGACAACAGTGCAAACACAGAAGGCATGAAAGCTGTGGGGTAAGACAGACCCAGATGTGTCTGTGTTGAGTTCCAGGTCTTCCCATTCCTAAGCCAGTGATTCTCAAAGGGCAGTATGCCAGAACTGGTTAGGACACAGGTTGCTGAAGCACCCCCAGAGTGTCTGATCCATATGCCTAGGTGGGCCCAGGAATCTGCATTTCTAACCAGTTTGCAGAAAGTGTGGTTGTTGCTAGACTGAGAGCTACACTTTAGAAACAGGGCTCCACTCAGCATAGCCTGAAATGGGCAGGTTATTCTGTTTCCCGTCTGAGTGTCAGAAGGCCACCACGGACTGCAAGACAAAAGAGAATGAGCAGGTTGGGTCCCTCAGCTCATGATGAAGAGTGCAATACTGGACATGCTGAGCTTAAAGTGTATGTAAGGCACATGTGTGGAGATGTCTGCTAGATGGTTGAGAACTTGAGTTTGGAGCTCAGGGATTGTTGAATTGCAGTCATCAGAGCATCAGCAGGAAGGAAAGTGGTAGGACTCTGGAAGACTTATAGGATGAGATAAGGAGGACCATGTTCTCATGTTCTCTCCCTACCTGACACCTACTCTGAGCATGTATCATCAGCAATCTGTATTTATGGCATTCACCTCAGTGTTGACAGCCTGGAGCTTGTGTGGGCTTGTCAGGCCCCTGCTTTGTGAAAGCTCTCTTTGCAGGGCCCCCCCTTAGCTCTTGGCCTGGTCTGGCTCTGTAGGCATCCCTCCTGAAGGCCCTAGGCCAGCCCTAAGACCATCCCTAGAGGTCTTCAGCCTCCTTCCTGAGCAGTGGGTATGCTGGGATGGAGCTGTTGGGGGTAGGAAAGTGCTAGAATAGAAGAACAAGGGAGGAGGAGAAGGAAGAGACCAGAATGAAAGTCCTCTCCCTACAGAGGAATGAGGCCAGCATTTGACATGGCCAAAGTACACAGCCTGAGGTCTTTCTCCAAAAGATGCTTAAAAGATCTTTTGATCAAGTTGACCATTCTGGAGGACAGCACACAAGTGGATGGTAGGTCGTTGCTCAGCTGGAGGGGAAAGTAAAAAATCTCATTATTCCATCATTATGTCTTTATATTCGAGCCTCAAAAAATCTAAAAAGTAGGAGGCAGAGCAAGATGGCGGACGAGAAACACTGCCAGAGTGTCTCTGCAGAAAAAACAGCTTGTAGAAGATATTAGAAGAAGGAAGCATAGACATTTTAACAATGTTGATTCTGCCGACCCATGAGCATGGTATATTC
>VBSM01002217.1:4338627-4351826 GCA_008086735.1 Cheirogaleus medius
TAAAACTATGGTGCTCAAATGGTGGTAGTGTTCACCAGGGTTTCAGGGGGGGGACCAGACCCACATCATAGGGATGTGGCAAGCATTGTCAGGGAGAGGGGCATACCTCTAACCCTTCTTAGGGAGAGGCAAAGTTATACAATGTATCCAAAATTTAAAAATACATATATATATATATTGTCAGTTGGAGGGCAGGCGAGTGGCGGGAGGAAGTGTAGAGCTACATAATGTGAGCCGTGCACGCCACCTGGGGATTGGACTGGCTTGAAGCTCTGACATGTGGTGGGGGAGGGGTGGCAGGAGCAATGTATGTAACCCTAACAATATTTGTACCCCCATTATATGATGAAATAAAAGGAAAAAAAAATTCTGAAAAGTAGCTAAGGAAACAAAAAGGTGAGCTTTGGCCAGGGTTGGAAGCTGCCACCTCAAGAGAACATGCATGAAACAGTGGGCTGGCATGCTACAGACTCAATGTGTGCCCCAATAATGTTGAAGCCTTAACCGCAATGTGACTGTATTTAGAGACAGGGCTTTTAAGGAGATAATTAAGTAAAAGAAGGCCATAAGGGTGGGCCCTAATCCAATATGACTGATGTCCTATAAGAAGAAGAGATTAGGACACAGACACACAGAGGCAAGACCATGTGAGGACTCAGGGACAAGGCAGCCAACCGCAAGCCAAGGAGAGAGGCCTCAGGAGAAATCGCCCTGCAGATGCCTTGATCTCGGACTTCACAGCCTTCAGAACCGTGAGGAATAAGTGTCTGTTGTTTAAGTTCCCCCAGGCTGAGCTGTCTTCTTACAGCAGCCCGACCTGCCTGAGACGGGGGAGACCGCTCGCTGGGTGAGAGAAACTTTGCGCAGTGTCATTGAAGACCACAAGTGGCCGTGCCTGCATGGGGATCACCGTCCAAGAGCAAGCCTTGAAACTTTTTGTCCTGGACATGGAAGATCCGTGACTGGAAGTCCTAATCCAGGAGGGTGGTTTATGAACTGTGCAGTGGGCAGCCACTGGGGATGCCCATAGATGAGACTGCCGTTGACCCAGGGAGCAGCAGCTAAGCTCACAGACAAATGCCTGCTACAGAAAAACTCAGTATATATGCAAGGGAGGCGGGGCACCCAGGCATCTCTGGATTAATTCTCACCAACGGTAGCAGCTCTGGATGGGACAAGTCTCAGTGGGCCTGTCAGGGCCACGCTCCGCCCAGAGGAGGCAGACCCGTATTTGTGTGGGCTCTTTCATGGTCTCACCCTGCTGCAAGGGAGATTTGGTTGGGGTGCCACACACATGCCAGGCCACCTTGCCGGATCCCCTGTCTTGACTGATGGGCTCATTCTGCCAGCTGCTGCTGGTGTGAGTGGTGGCAGTGCCCAGTGGAGTCCCTCTCCAAGATCTGCCCAAGCTCAGGGCCCCCGATAGGGGCAGCTGCATCCAATGGCTGATTGGTGGGGCGGGAGTGGTAATAATGATCCCTCTTTGCCCTAACTCAGGCCATCCCAGCGCCAGAGCTCCCCACGGGGCGAGCTGAGATGCTGATGACTCTGTTGCCCTCCAACTTCTCCCTCACCCACTCTTCTTCCTCCCCCCAGCCAGGGTGTTGCCAGGAACACCATCTAGCCACTGTCCTGTATGCTAATCTCCACCTCCGAGTCGGCTTCCCTTCACTCCAGAAAAGCCACCTGTAGGCTGACCCTATAACCAGATGTGCGACTAGTGGTCTGGAGTGGCCAGGAGAGGCCCATGGCACTTCCATTTTTACATGCACCTGATACATAAAAAGGAAAAAAGATGCTAATGCAGGATTACAAAATTTGTGGTATATTTTCAATGTTTATATTGAATACATTAAAACCTTTAACAAAAGTAGACAGAAAAATGCAATGTGATCATGCTATTCATGAGATAATTATAAGGCTTAACAAAAAGATACGCATTCACAGTGACCAGATCCAGAAATGAGACGTGTTTAAAGCAGTGTGAAAAGAATCTTCCTTTGAACTTTTCAGGTTATATATGGGCTTTCATGCGTGTGTGTGGTAAAGAGTTATGGCAAAGGCCCCCAAACCACACTAAATCACATGCCTGTGCCCTCTATAACTCTCCCAAACGGATGCTGCTGGGCTTGGTGCGCAGCCCTAGCAATCGTGACACAGCAGGAATTGGGAAGCCCTTGGCCACTGGGACTTGCCCTCCTGCCTCCCTGGCTGCAGGATGAGATCCCAAAAGCACTGACGGTGGTCCCAGCTCAGGGCCCCTGGCCTGGCCTGCACACCCGGACAGGCAGCCCCAGAGGGATGCCAGCAGAGGCCAGCACCGCCTACCTTGGCCCAGGCTAAGCACTGGCCTAGAAAACTGTGAGCAGATACGATGGTGGTGGCGGCCGGTTTTAGTCACTGAGTTTTGGGAGTGGTTCTTGAAATTCCCCTTAGAGATCAAATTGCAGTTGACCTTTGAACAACGTGGGGGGTGGCGCACCAACCCCTACACAGTCCAAACCACATGTAGCTTTTCACTGCCCCCAAAATTAGCTACTAACAGCCTCCTGCTGACCAGAAGCCTAACTGATAACATAAACAGTGGATTAACATGTATTTTGTGTGTTGTTACATGGGTTACATACTTACACTTACAATAAAGTAAGCTAGAGAAAAGAAAATGTTAAGAAAATCGTAACGGACAGAAAACACATTTACTGTTCATTAAATGGAAGTGGAGCATCATCAAGACCTTCATCCTCATCATCTCCACGTTGAATGGGCTGAGGAGGAGGAAGAGGCAGGGCTGGTCTTGCTGTCTCAGGGGTGGCAGAGGAGGAAGAAAATCCACATATGGGGACCCTTGCAGTTCCAAGGTCCACTGTAAACTTGGTTCCCTTCGTGGCAGAGCCTTCCTGCCCAGCACGGGCTCTACCTCCGCCCTGGCCTGGTGTGAGATCGAGTTCCACTAAGGAGACGGCCCCACGTAGGAGCATGGACTGTGGAATCTAAAAGGCTGAGCCTGCTGTAGTGGAAACCGAAACTGTGAGGAGACTGGCTGGTCGGTGCTGCCAGAGCTGCGGTGCCCTGATGAAAGCCAGGTAAGGGGGCAGAGCACACGGGAAGGCAGGTGCCAGCGGCAGGCAGAGGTCAGGGGAGAAGGAAGGCTGTCAAGAACAGTAGGGGGCCCACCAGGATAGAGCCACAGCTGCCTTGTGCTACCAGGAAGGTTCCCTTAAGAAGCCCTTTCTGTCTAGGGTAAGTTGACCAAATCCTTTCTTTCTTGACTCTAATAAAAGAAGGGAAGGAAACAGCAATGTTCTAGTGAGTATGCAAAGGGTTTGGGAAAAAAAAAAGAGCAGCTTGCCCCGGGGGTGTTTTTGCGGTGCTATTCATAGCAACAAAAACTTGGAAGCAGGCCAGATGCCCCACAGCCTAACAAGTGGAGGGTGTGATCCATAGGAAGGGGTGCCCGGAGCAGAAACTCACTGCTCTTGCATTGAGATGGAAACATGCACAGCATCATTATAGGGGAAAGGCAAACGGTTGTGTAAACAGTTGACATTTCAAGTATTCTTAACTCTTCCTGTAAATGTGTGTATATAAGGGAAATTTAAATTAAATGACAGTCGTTCTTCCAGGCATGGCTATCAAAAGAGATGCCCAGTGCCGAGTGGCATTGCTTGCTTTGTTTCTCTGGTACACATTCACCACAGTTGAGTCCCCCATCTGCCTCTGAACTGCAAGGCTGTCACCAGGGCTGTAGGCAGCCCCAAGGATGTGTGTGGTCAGTCCCTGTCAGGCAAGGAGAGGATTAGGGGGCCCAGCCCTAAGCTCGCCTTGTAGGCAGCCCTGCCCAGCCCTTCCAAGGACCTGTAAATGTTAACAGGATGGGAAAGGGACAAGGTGTCCCATGCACAAGGTACAGAGGTACATTCCTTAGACACTGTCATCTGACTGACCAAACTGTCAGTCTAAGTCTCTTCTTCCCCAGGGAAGAGAGTAACTGAGGGCCATATCCAGTAGGGTCATTCTCCTGGCAAGACCAGCATGAGTAATGGTCCTGGGAGTCGGGACAATCCCCACAACACATCGACAGCTTACTTGGAGGTGTGGTCCCCAATGTTTATTGATTGGTAGACACCACTGATAATTTAATATATGTATATGTATTATCTGTATATATGCATACATACACACGTGCACTTATTTAAACCCCCCTGTGAAGGTGCTGTCATTTCCCCATGGTGCCGTACCCGTGAGGGGAGGAGGCAGAGTGAGTGGCAGAGCGGGAACTGAGCCCGCTCCAAGCATTCCTAAGGTGACTCCACTGACCTAGCACTTTCTGTGGGCCCTGTGTCTTGCCAGGCACTTTAGACATATTATCCAGTGAATTTTCACCCCACAGTGGATGATCCCTGCATCATACCTGAGAATACTCAGGCTCAGTGCCATCAGGTGGCCTGCCCAAGACTCCATGGCAAGCAGGGGATGTGGAAGTATTGAACCTGTCTCAGTAGCTTTTCTGGAGGAATAACTGTCCTGCATGTTGTTGGAATGGATATCTCATTCCTGAAAGACCCCACCGTGAGCGTTCTGAGACAGCTCTGACTCTCGGGTTGAGAGG
Organism: Cheirogaleus medius; assembly: GCA_008086735.1. NCBI lineage: Eukaryota > Metazoa > Chordata > Mammalia > Primates > Cheirogaleidae > Cheirogaleus > Cheirogaleus medius. Next base: position 4,343,237 of record VBSM01002217.1, read on the forward strand.
AGGTCCCTGAGAAGGTGTCTTTTAGGGTTTGTGTGGACATTTTGGCATCAATTGTTGCAGAAATTCTGCTTAAGACAGTGAACATTTGATTAAGATGCTAGAATGGATGTGGATGACCTTGTCCCCTAAAAAGTTCTGGAAAGCAAAGTGTCATTGTGTGCACAGACATATCTCTTTCAGAGACAATACAAACAGAGCATAGCAGGATGACAAATGTATCTTCCAGAAACACCGTGCTGTTTCAGGGCAGAGTTTGGTGGGAGCTGGAGGGCAGGATGAGCAGTCCGAAGGCTCCCTTGAGCTTTTCTGTCCCTTCCAGTCCGCTTGGAGTTTCCAGGCTTCCTGCTGCACCCTTCCTGGTCAGGGACACTTACTCTATAGACGAGTGTAGATTAAATGATCAAGTGGCTCTGTCTTGTTCATTAATACTTGGAGTGCCTGGTGCTGTGATGGCAATAGGAGCAGAGGCTTCTATGCAAAAAGGTGACCCCATGATGCTGCTCTCCTTTATGGGGAGTTTACCTTGTGCCATTATAGTGAACCACTATTAATGTATTAGATGTGATGCTTTAACCTGCAAGTAAAAACAACAGTCAACGAGCCAGGTGAGGCGGCATGTGCTTATAGTCCCAGCTACTTGGGAGGCTGAGGCAGAAGGTTCACTTGAGCCCAGGAGCTTGAGACCAGCCTGGGCAACATAGCAAGACCTCATCTAAAAAATAAAAAACCAAAGAAAAACCCAAAAAAACCCAACAACAGTAAAAAAACTAAACAGTAGGGATGTTTATTGACCCTGGGAACGTGACGCCCAGAGCTGGATGATCTGTGACGACTTCAGATGCCTACGTTCCTTCTGCTGCAACACTTTGAGGCCCACAGGGTCGGCTTCCTCCTCATTCATAGTTCATGTCCTGCAAGAGACAGGAAACTCCTTTTCTAGACACCCACAGTAAACTTCCCACCCCTTACTCTTATTTGACTGTGCCCATTCCTAGAACAACCACTATATCACTGGGACTCGGGAGGGGATGACTGTGCTTGCCAGAGATGCCAGAGGGGAGGGAGGCAAGTGGGTCACCCCTGCTGTGCCACGTCTGAATGAATGACCCACAGTCTGCAAACGTGATGAAATGCTGTGTTTTATGCCACTAAATTATGCACTATTGCTGACCTGGGTACCATCCTCTTTAGGGGTGGCTCTCCCCACGGCCCATTTCTGGGCCTTCCCAACATGGTGCCACCCCCATCCTGTGTGTGTCTGGTCTCCGGGAAGTCAGAATTCCCAAGCTAACATCAGAGCCAAGTCCTCAAACTCCCTAAAAGTAGGAAGTTAAAGAGGGGGATGGGTGGGAGGTTAAAATATTTAACCTGAATAAACAAAGGACTTAATATCTTCCTCCCATGACCCTCCCCTTCCTCCACCTTGGATTCCAGAACACATGCTTAAATAGAAATGAGATCACATTTTATGATCCAAAAATAAATGAGAGCACCTTTCCTAAACAGGGAGAAGTTTATGATATTGAAATCTAATTGCAGACTTTTGCACAAAAGACACCCCATTAGGTCATACATTTAAATAACTGGTTACACAGAAGATAATAAAATGATAAGAAATAACAGCAGAGACAGCTAGGAATAGTAGGAAGAGGGTAGGTAGGTGGGACCTGGAGTCAGACAAATGGGGCTTCGACCCCTAGCCCTGTCACTTACTTGTTAGGTGAACTTAAGAAGTCCTGTAGCTTCTGAGCCTGCTTCCTCCACTGTAAAATGAAGACGACAATATTTACCTCAAAATTTATTGTGAGGATTAACTGAAATGTGCACATAAAGTACCAGGTAGAGTATCTAATGTGACACGTTATACATATAATAATGTACTATTTGTATATAATGCAATTATGTACATGCAATAATGACACAATATTACACATTATACATATATCACCAGCCTACTGTGAAGCAGGCACTTAAGGGATGGTGCTTGTTTTAAGAATAAAGAAGGAGGAGAAGAAAGGGGAGGAGAAAATAAAATAGTAAGAGAAGAAGAAGGGAAAATATTGAGTTTCTTCTAGAAAACTGTCCCATACAGTCAATCAATCTTTAAATCATATAAGTTCTAAATATTAATAATAATGTCCCTGGGCTACACTTACATCTGAATAAATGAGAAAGACTCTTGGCATACTATTATAAAACATACTTCTCTTCTGAGCAATTGAAACATTCAAACTTGGCTAACAGAAGTCCACGGCCCCAAACTGGACCCCCAAACTCCCTTTATCACTGTCCACCTTGACAGGGTTTCTCAGAGTGTAAGTACTAATGGTGGGATCTTTTTATCAAGTCCCTCTCCAGGATTACCTGTTCTATTTTCTGTGTAGTCTCACACCTCTTACAGGCAGATTAATCCTCTTAAAGAATGTATGCTGACTAACTGAAGTTGCTTCTGGTTTAACAATTTAAACGTTAACTTTAAGGTGCTGCCTTAAAAACATACATTCACTAACCCTCTTGCACACCATGGAATTTATTCCAATGCTAAATCCCCAACAGCTCTAAATAATTTTTACCAACTAAATAATTTTGTTCTTATTTTGGATTCTCCTATTAGCTCTGGAACTTTGGTTATTAAAACCATGAAGTGCATTGGGATGGAGATACATTTCATTAAGTAAAGTTGTTACTACATTTATGGTTAATTAACTTCTAATTGAGTTAAGGGGCTAAACTGGCTTTTTTTTTTAAGTGGCTGAAAAGGAGCTCATGTTTTAGAGGCATAACTGGTTTGGATACCTAGGGATTTAGAATTGCATGTCATCCCTGGGGTCCTAATTCCCAGGCTACATTTTACTAGGAAGCTACTTCTCAACAAGATGGGAGTCTCAGCTTTTCATTGCCTTAAGGGCCATGTGCTTTTGGCCATGTCCTTTTGTTTATTAATAATAATTGTCCATTTACTAGCCACCCTCTTCCTTGCCTCTTCTTTCTTGCTGGTAGAAGCTGCCCCCAATATAGAAGTGAAAGATGCCAGATGCTCACATTCTCACCTTCCTTCCTGCTAGGGCATGGGCCCAAGGCCATGTTCTAGACACTGAAATGTGAGAAGAAATCTCCTGGAGGTTTCTGGCATGAGGCAAGGGAAGAGAAATGTCCCCTTTGTGCCCTTGGACACAGCTGTCAGGGGAACTGATGCCTGGAGCTGCATCTGCACTGTGATCTTGATACCACTGGGGACAAGTGTCAGGCAAAGCCGGGATCCTGAGGATAACCATGAGCAGAAGTCCCGGACGAGGTTGTTGAGCCCTTCTCTGTTCCCTGCAGCCCAAAGCATCGTAGTGGGTGCAGTGTTCTTTCAACAAAGATGGAACTATCTCAGAAAGAGTGTCCCGGAAGGGTGCCAAGCTCACCGGGCTCTCTGTTGTTGCTCTCTCCTGCAGCAAAATGGCCAAGAGCACTCCTCAAGCTGTGCCTCCCACCATCTGTGCCAGGCACAGTGCTTGCTGCTCCATGGTCTCCTACAAGCCCAGAGCCACCAGAGGGGCAGGGACTTGTGATACCTATATCCCACACTCACCCATACTGTCCATCCCTGATGTCACGATCCACCATCATCCCCACCTGCAAGTCTCCCAACTGGTCTCCTGGCCCCACTGGATCCAGACTGAGCTTTCTAAAACACAACTGGGATCACGTAACTCCTTCAAATCTCTCAGTGGAACAAATGGACATCCATATACCACAAAAAGAACCTTTGCCCTTGTCTCATAGCGTCAATTGAATTATAGCTCTAAATGTAAGAGCTAAAACTATAAAACTTCTAGAAGAAAATATAAAAGAAAACTGTTGCAATATTGGGTTAGGCAAGAATTTCTTAAATAGGATACAAAACTAAGCTGGAAAACGATAAATTGATAATTGAACCTATAAAATACAATAAAAACTTCTGCTCTTTGAAAGACACTGTTAAAAAAAATGAAAAGATTAGGAGAAAATATTTGTAAAACATGCATCTGCTGAAGGACTGATAACCAAAATATATAAAGAACTCTCAGAAGTCAATGGCAAGAAAACAAAAAACTCAATTAAAACATGGGTACATGATTTAAACAGGCACTTCACACAATAATGTATTAATATATACAAAGCAAATGAGCACATGAAAAAGTACTCAACATTATCAGCCATGAAAAAAATGCAACTTAAAATCAGAATGAGATCCCACTACGTACCATTAGGATGGCTAAAATTAAAAAGACCAACAATAGCAAGTGTTGGTCAAGACGCAGAGCAACTGGAACTCAGACACATTTTTGGTGCAGATGCAAATAACATGGTTAATTTAAAAATAGTTCGGCAGTTTCAGATAAAGTGAAACACATACTTAGTATGACCTGGCAGTCTCCCCTTTATTTACCCAAGAGAAATGAAAACTTATGTTCCCAGAAAAACTTTTACACAAACACAGCAGTTTTATTCATAACTGTGCCAAACTGGGACTAGCCTAAATCTCCACCAGTCAGTGAATGGATGAGCAAATTGATGTATGTCCACACAGTGGGCTCCTAACCTGCACTGAAAAGGAACGAGCTACCTAGTCATCAAACAACACGGATGAATTGTAAGTGCAGTATGCCATGTCACATACTGTGCGATTCCACTCCGATGACAATCTTGAAAAGCAAAACTATGAGGACGAAAGCATATCGGCTGCCTGGAGCAGGAAATGGGGCAGACTGCAAGGGGCATGAGAGGTTCAAAACTGTTCTGTCTCTTCACTGGTTACAGCTGTGTCCCTTTCCAAACTCCACAGAATGTACATTGAAAAAGGGTGACTTTTCTGGTCAGCAAATTATCTCTCAATAAACCACCCCGAAGAAACATCCTTCAGTGAGCTCCTGTTTGGGCTGTAAAGGCATTTTGATTTAAGCTATTAATACTTCAGGAAAAGGAGAGTTTATATTGAGACAACATAAGGAAAATGGAATTTCATGGAAATTCAAAATAAGAGTGGTACTAGCCCAGGCTCACAGAGACAGGAGGCAGGAGGGCATCCACTTGGGTCTTCCTTTCTCACACTGTCCTTATTCTGAGCACAACCTGCTGTTCCTCACCGGGTCTCCACTGTGGAGCCTTCTAACAGTCAGAATCCTGGGTGGAGACATCTGATTGGCCAGGTCATCTGCTACTGGCCCACTCACCTAGGGAACAGGAATCCTTGGGCCAAGTGTCACCCCTGATCAAAATAATTGCTACCTGGAGATCAAGGAAAACTAAGGTTGTTAGGGGCCTACAGACAGAGCCTTTCCAGTTGTGCTGGCAGGTACCATGGTGGACACATCGGGTACTCTCCCATCACCTTTAGGTTAAGTATAAATGCCTGCGCCTGACAAATTAGTCCCTTCTTGCTCCTCCAGCTTGGTCTCTTGTCAAATTTGACTGTCTCCCACTCCTACCCTTCAGTCCTAGCCCCAGCTTTCTATGACTAAACACAAATATTTGGTGCTGCTCCCTGAAGGAGCCAAGGTCTTTCTTGGCTTTCGCCTGAAGTACACACCTGTCCTCCCACCCTAAAGGCCTCTTCTTTAGTTCCTTCTTTGCCTAACTTGCCATCTTTGATGCTCCAGGATTCCAAAGGCATTGCCACCACTGGGAAGCCTTTCCTGAACGCCTCCAGGCTCCCCACCTCCAGACTCTGGGGGCAGCCTGAACCTCTCTTGTTCAGAGGATTCAAAGAACTGCAGCGTTTGGAGTACTGCTGCATGTGTAGATGGTGCAAGAGTCTGTTAAAAATGCACACCAACTCTGGAGGTGGAACTCTGGATGTGCCCCGGGGTTTGCAGTGTGAACAGGCTCCTCAGGTGTTTGGGAACAGGCACTGATTGTATTATAATTGCAGATCATTCCCTACCTCTCTAGGGGTAGGCAGCCCTTAGGGTAGTTAGTGGCTGGTTTCCAGATCTCCTTTCTAGGTGCATGCTCGCATGCCCCCTAGCACCATGTGCTTGAAGTGAGGGCCGCTGCTGGTCAGAGCGTTTGACTGTCAGGGCACCATTCACCCAGTTCCCTTTCCCTTTGCCAAGGATACTTGACAATGTTTTTAGATAGTGCCCAGGTCTCAGAGTTTATCAGTCATTTATTCCATTCATTTATATACTACTACTGATAAATTCATTTGTGGGATACTATTCCCCAGTAATGACTTATTTCAATAGTGCCCTCTCTGTGCCAGACATTTCCCCTCCTGCAAGGACACTAGTAAACAGGAATGTGGTTACCATCATCACCATGCTTACAGTTAACAGGGGAGACAGATGTCAATCAATTCATTACTAATTAAAAATTAGAGTTTATCAGATTCTCTACTTTCAGCTGAATGAGTCTTGTAGCTCATATTTGGATAATCGAATTTCTCACTATCACAGAATCCCATCCTGTCCTGACACCTAATTCCAGCTCATATATTTCCCCTTAGTGAAGTGCTTGAACTACAAAGCCACACCTGTCTTACCCCAGTAGGCTCGGTTCTCCAGGATAACTTATATACTGCATGGCTGTATTACACTTGTGGTCGCTGGCCTTCTGAGAGGGAGCACAGTGCGTGGGCAGTGGGCATGTGGAGTCTGGAGGAGGGGGGGGAAGGCTCGAAGATACAATCTGCATACAGGATTGGCTCAGCCAGGATCACTGCACTGGGGACAGCTGCAGCTTCTACAGCCACAAGAGTGACAAGTTCATGAACTTGTATCAGAAAGTGGTACTGAATGAGTCCTGCCCACTGATGTCTACGGTAAGCCAGGAAATGTGGGGAATGAGGGCCTGTCCTAGGAATTCTAGGGATCTATGCCAGCATGAAAACACTTGAGGACATTTATCTCAATCCCTTCTCTGTGAATAGTAATGTCTGAAAACTCCTAAGTTTTGAGACAACTAAAGGCAAAATCGGACCTTATGCCCCTAGAGTGGATCTTGTAATAAGGGGGAAAGAAATACTACAAAGGACATTATCAGGTCAGCTGACAAAACTGGTAGAGTATGGGCCTGGATTAGATTCAAGTATTTTGTCAATATAACTATGGATTTGGTGACTGTGCTGTGGCTATGCAAGACAATACCCCTGCTCTTAGGAAAGACACATCAGTGTATATAGGGGTAAGGGGCCATGGTGTATGGAACCTACCCACAAATGATTCAGAAAGAACATATGTCTACGTATGGAGGAACTTTTCACACATCTATAAAAGTCCTCTTGTCTGTCAGGCTTTCTGGCTGGTGCAGGCATGCATTGCTGACTACAGCCTTCAGAAAGCTACACGGTTCAAAGCTTATACACTTGTGAGAAGTTGTCCCAAACTGAGTTTTCTCTTCTTTAATTTTCTTTTGAGTCCTTTGTCTACAATAGGAGACTTGTGTGTTCCTTTCTTCCAGGAATCTAAGGTTCTTTCGCATCATTCTCTCTTGAGTTTCATCTTAGAGGTTTCTGAGCTTGGAGCATTGGGCAGCAATTTTAGGGAGGCCTGTTTCAGTTACAGGGAAGGATGACCTTTCCATTAATAATATCTGTCCAAGGTGGGAAAAACCAGTTAGAAGAGCTATAAAAATGTTCCTAAAAAGGGCTTTGGCACAATACTGCACATGGCTTCCTAATCCTTGCCCTGCACTTACCAGCTACTTGACCTTCAGCAAGTTACTTAACCTCTTGGAGATTCAGTTTCGCAGTCTGTACAATGGGCACCTCCCAGTAACAACCCCAGAGGGCCACAGTGGGAGTTAAATCCCAGGGTTCATGAATATTTTGCACAAAGTGAATGCTAAATGAAGGCAAGTTATTGTTGTAGCTGTTTTGACAATACCAAGACCCAGAAAAAGACATAATTATTATTAACCTATTTGTATGACAGTTTTGACCCGGTAGAGATTAATAATCATACTAACGACAAGGGCTTCCATTAATCCAGGAGTCCTTCGAGAAGTCACTTTATGCTCTGAGTATGACCGCATTTAATCCCCAGGACATCAACTCTCAAGCGGGCGTTATTAGTCCATTTCAATCCTAGGGACACTCAGCCTTTGCAGCGCTAAGAAAAAATGAAGGACGTCCCCGCTCCACCCACACTCCAATACTCACACACAGATGGGGAAACTGAGGCTCAAAGAGGCGAGGCCCCAGACCCCGCTGGCTGTGAGCAAACCCTGGTTTCCTCTTCCCAGGCCAGGGACCGCCAGCGCACCGCAGAGTCCGGGGCAGCCCCAGCTCATCCGTCCCGTCCCTCAGCTGCGCCGAGTTAAAGGATTTGGACTGTGCAGTTAATACTTTTGAGTTTCAAACAGTTCGCTTACAAATTGCCTTTCGGGACAGGTCTGATTGGCCTTTCGCTGGCGCGGCCGCCTGAGCTTCGGCGTCGCGGTCCCGCGACTGGGGGTCCCGCGTGGAGCAGAGGCGGGGTGCCCGCGCGCTGGCCCGGGGCAGGAGCCTCCGGGAGGGTCTGGCCCCACGGCCTTCGGCCCGCGCCCCCGTGCCACGCCCTGTGCCCAGGCCGCGGCTCCTCCCGCGCTGGCGGCCGCCGAACGGTCCGGGCGGCGGCGGCGG
>VBSM01002217.1:4351926-4409759 GCA_008086735.1 Cheirogaleus medius
CCTGGGGGGAGGTGTGGAGCCCGCGCGGCGCATTCTTGAACCATCTTGTCAGACGCCGCGGGCTCGCGGGCCGGGGCTGGGGCTGGGGCTGCGGCTGCGGTCAAGGCCTCGCTCCGAGGGGCCGCCCCCTCGGAGGGTGGGTGCCAGGGCGCCCCTGCGGCCCGGGTTGCTCCTGCTGCGCGGCGGGGCCGTGGAGCGCGCCGGGGCGGCCCGGGCAGTGGTGCCACACACGCCCAAGTCCTCAGCCGGCCCAGCGTCGGACGAAGGATCTTTTTTTGGGGTTCTGTTTGTGACCCGTTACCCGCCTCTGGGGCCTAACACCAAGTTCAGGGCTCGCGGATTAGCCGCCCGCCAGCCGTGGAAATGTGATAAGAGCGGTACCGTTTGCAGAAGGAAATTTCTGATGCAACTCTCTGCCTTTGCTGATTGCCTCTCCAAACGTCTGCCTTGGCGACTGCCCTCGAGCATGTGCGTTATGGAAATTAGGGGATTCTTTACTTTTTATTGTGTTCGTTTTTTCTTGGAATTGGAAGAAACACGAACTTTTTGTCGTTTGCTTTAACCGAAACGTCGGGTAATGTAGGAGAGCCACAGGTGATTTTCCAGGGTCCGGGATCTTTACCATGCATTTGAAAGAAAGTTTTCTTGCAAACTTAGTGCCCAGTTTCATTCAAGAGATGCAAAAGTAAAAGACCAAAACAAGTAGCGCTTGTGAGTAAATATGCGATATTGCACAACTTTCTTGTTGCTGCTGTTTAAAAGGCCAGGCCCAGAACACTTTGTTTCTGAAAATGCTGATTCAGCCTTTTGGAGCCCCCGAGTTTCAGAAATGGTGGTCTATTTAATGTTTTGCTCAGTTTTACTAAGAACACATGTTGTTAGCGCAGCAACAGGCGTTGACTAGGGTTTACAACACAATGCTGGTAATATTTTAACAAGAGTTGACCTAGAGTTCTTCTCTTTCCAGGAGGAAAGATAGATAGACTGGCTCTAGGTTTCCACAGCAGAGGGAATTCTGGCTATGGCAATGGTGAAATGTCTTTTAGGAGAGCATTTTAAGTAAAGTAAGCCCTGAAACCAAATGTATTTCTAGGAATGATTCTAGATGTCTAGGTTTTTCTGTTAAAAATCAAAACTCTAGGATTACTGCACATAATATTTGAGTTTTACTGGGAGCACTTGAAGGAGAAGGGCTGTACAGGCCAATCCCCAGATTACGGGGAGGGAATTTGAGGACAGACAGAGTTACACGCCCAGCAGGCATTGCTCCTGTAACTGAGAAGTGTAGGGACTGATACTTCTGTAGCATTTCACAGTTTACAAGGCGCTTTCAAAAGCCTTGTTGCTTTTAATCCCCTCTACAGCCCCCTGATCCCCATTTTACAGGTCTGGAAACCAAGGCTCAGGAGGTTAATTGGCACGCCTGGGGTCAGAATGCCAGCAACTGACAAAGCTGTCACTAGAGCCTAAGCTTTGGATTTTTTTAGTCTCTCATGTTTTATGCTTCTGCAAAAGTACATACTACACCTCTGAAAGAGAAATGGCATGAAACAGGTACATACAGCCTGCCAGTCACACACCTGGAGAACTAGGAGGCTCTGTGATGATAGTACCTAAGTCCAGTGGCTCCTGGCCTTCAAGATCAATGCCATGTTGCGAGGCCATTATTGATATTTTATTTTAGTCCACTCACTGTTTATACTTAAATACACATTTATTTTGGAAAGAAACTTGAATATCCATGAAGTCATGAGTTTGATATGGTAGTTATGTTTACTATAATTAAAATAGAAAAGCAGTGTACCCCTAAAGTCATATCCTGCCTATCATTCATCGTCTGTGCCATTTTGGGGGCAGAGTTAGACTGGTGGAAATGCTTTTCATTTGTGAACCAGGAACCTAGAGCTGGACAGGTTCACACCAGCTACTTGTCTAGGGCTTTGTATGGTGGTGGCCACCAGGATTGGAACCCAGGGCAGCCCTGGCCCAGTTACAGTAACCATCTCTGTGGTCAGTCAGCCTCCAATGCAAGAAAAGAACAAAGTCAGAGTCTAAGAGCTAGCTCAGAACTTGATTTTGATGATCTGTCTGGGTCTGAGACTGTATAATGTATAGAAACCAAACTCCTTCTGGAACAAAGACATCTATTGTGCCTTCAGCTTCATCTTGGAGCTGTAGAAATTCTTGGTTAGTATATCTGATAAAACCTAATGCTTTAAAGGTGGCATAATTGAAAGAACCCATTTCCTCAGAATTCTGTCCTACTCTTAACTGTAGGGAAAAGGAAATCTGCAGGATGGTAGAATGTGTTTGAGCTCATATCTAGGGTTAGATTGCCAGCCTGTGAGAAGTCAGAGCTCCCTGCAGGGGGTTTGGTCCTGTTTCCTGGGAAGGAAGCCTGTACATGCAGCATAATCGCTAAGTCTGTTTCTCAGTCTGTTAAACTAACGTGGCACTGCATGGGCTTGTGAGGAGAAAGAAAATATTTGCCTTGTCTTTCACTTAGGTAATCGGTCATTATGTTAAGAATTTAAATAAATCTTTTCAGCTCGTGCAATTTTTTTTTAAACCTGTCTTATTTTTTGCTTAACTGTAGAAGTACAGAAGTATAGGAGATTAAAGATGAGATTAAAGTAGTCAAGCTACTTGGTAGGTGAGCCTTGACAATCAGGTACTTTGGGGACCTGGGGTACTTCAGGGTCTGCACACTGATGGGTGTATTACTGATCCAATGCTTCAAACACTGCTGGTATTTAATCTGTGTTAATATTGTGGCTGCATGTTCGAAGAAGCTGTATCTGCTCTCCCTCAGTCCTCCTCCTGGCTGGGACACCTTTGCTGCTGACTCCTCCCCACCCCCACCAGGAGCACTTCTGAACTGATCTCTGAGGAATGAGCTTTCCTGCACGTATGTCTTTGGGAAGCTTTTGCCCACGTTCCTGGTGATCACGGGGCCTGTTAACTGTAAGGAGATAAAAGCAGGCAAAGGTTAAAACCACCCGCTCACTCGTGGAAAGGCAGACTCTTCTTTAATAATGGAATGAAAAATGGTGTGATTGTCCTTTGAGATGGCAACAGAAAAACCCATTTTCCAGGGTTATCAGAAATAATTTCAGAGGTAGAAATGAGTAGTTCTGATTTTTTTTTTTTTTTTTTTTTTTACCTTTTGTGATATACCGACTCTAAGGAGATTTTCCTTTCCCCCTGTCCTAGGATATTAATATTTTTCCACTATCTACTTTCCATATGAATGTTGGGGAGGTTCTCCTTGATCGTCCAGATCCCTAATTTGAAGAGCTTGTTATTTGGGCTGGGCTCAGCAACAGTGTGGACTGTTGTTAACCCTGGGAATGGGTGCTGGGGAGTTGTTGCCCCTCCCCCCATGTTGCTTCCTTTTTGCTTTATTTGACCAGGGCAGCAGCCAGCATTGACAGTTCCAGGCACACTGCTTCGGTTTGACTCCTGGTTGTACTATTTATTAGTTTGGCCAGCCTGAACAAGTTGAGTAACCTCATCTGTTAAAATGAAAGGTGTAGAAGCGTTTACCTCTGAGGGTTGTTGCGAAGGCAGGATGAGATTTGAGTGGTGTGAGTGGTCAGTGCAGTGCACGGCATGTGCTGTCTTTGTGGCACTGTGTGCAGGCACTTTGCACAGCCAGCCTTGTCATAGAGCAGTTTGTGTACTTGATTATCCTGCTTTCTATTATTAATAATTTGTAAGTTCTGCTAGAAAGGGGATCAACTTTTTGTATTTTCATCTTCCAGTGCTTTGCACATGTTAGATGCACAAAACCCTGTTGAATTGATCTGAATGTTCTTTGAGCAACAGTCACTGTTAGTAAGAATCCTTTTGTTGACTATGTTTAGCATGACAGTTTGAACTCCTCACAGGTAGGACTCTAAGAGCAAAGATAGATGGTAGACTGTAGACTTCACTTGGCTACAAACCATTTGAACCAGACTACAGTGAAGAGCAGATGTAAAAAATTGGCTCTCTGTGACCAGGAGCAAAAGATGCGAAGGCCCCTGTGGTGCACAAGCTCCGATGGGCTGCAATGTTGGGTGTGCAGAGAGACCTCTGGTCTCCAGGCCTGCAGATCCTGTGGCATTTGTCTTCAGGCTCCGGTGGTTGGTGTCTGGACTCTACAGAGGCACTTATCCCAGCTGAGACTGAAATGAGCATGGACTGCTCATCCTGGACAGGCTGACGTACCTCTGAGATGCAGCTCTGAGCCCTGAAGTTCTGGGAGGATTTTGAGCCAGGTAAATGGGACCAGGCACCAGCACCTGCAGTTTTGCCTATTAACATGGGCTCGTAAAGCCACTTGGCACAGAGAGAGCTCGGTATGTGTTAGTCCTTAATCCTGGCATCATTAATGTCACCTCAGCTAATGCAAGGTAGGGGCTGGGATCCTTGTGTGCTGTTTCAGTGCAGGCGGAGCTGCATCACAGGCCGCTGCCTGCCTGCCTGCCTGTCTCTGTGAGCTGGGTCACTCTGGGAGTTCCACAGGGGCCTCTCAAAAATGGGGGACCATGAGGGATGGCTGAAGACCCCCTCTGTACCTTCTCTTGTCCTGTCATATGGGAGCCCATGGCCAAGAAGCCTTTGGGGCCACTCACTACAGGCTGCCTGGGTCCCTGAAACTGCAGGTCCTCACTTTGCTGTGAGTGGGGCCTTTGGTTTACTTAGTTTTTTAGCTTTCATCCCTGGGCATGTCTAGGCAGTAGCTTCTAACCTTTTATAAGTAAAGAACTCTCTTTAATAGAAAAACTTTTATAATACCACATAGCTCATAGTAATAATTTAGGATTCCATGCTCCAAGAAACTCATAGTGACCAGAGGCTACCATGAATTGAGTGCCACCCTGGCCCAGCACAGGCTGTGGGTGTGTTACCTGAGAGCGTCTAGGGTGCCTGTTCTAGGGTGCTGTCAGCTCTCTGCTGAAGAAAGTTGTGTGCATCCCACAGAAACCCCTAGATGTTCCTAGAGAGATGAGAACATCGAGCACCCCGGCCTGCATCTCCCTAGAAGTATGATGGATCCTCGGAGGGATAAGGCAGAGAGAGGGGTGTTTGGCTTCCTTGTTGGATCATCCCTTAACCGCAGGCCTTGCCCGGCCTTCTTCCCACTGCAGGGCTCTGAGTGGGCGTGCTGCCTCTGTCCTGGCCCACCCCCCTTTTGGGGCACTGTCTCCCTCCTGTTCTGGCCTGTTTCCACCATGTGAGTGTCTCTGTTCTGTTCATCTGAAGGGTCACCTGGCTTTCTTATTCCTCCATACTCAGGGCAGACTATTGTTAAATTTGGTTTGATTTTTTAATCAGAGTGATGTAGGAATGTAGTATAAAGATCAGATAATTCCTTGTAACTAGGCTTATCAGCAGATTTTTTTCTGTATAAACCTCAGTATGTCTAAACAGAGGTGTAAATATTGCAGTTCCTGGCAACCTGCCTCTCCTTCTACCCTCACTTTCCCAGAACACAGTTTTTCATATGATTCTTTGACTTCCCTTCTTGAAAGGAAGGTGAGGCTCGTGTTCTGTCGTCCAGTCCCCATCCTGTGCTTACTCTTCTCTCTCTGTCGTGTTTCTTGTACGATTGGCTCTGTCCACATGGAGCGTTGGGACAGTTCCCAAATGCTGCTCGCAGCTGAGCCGTGTAGTATACTGCGATACCTTCTATTATCTCCTAGGACATTTTATTTTCTCCCGGAGTTGTTTTTGCTTAGTTTTTAAAATGTACTTATCACTCTCCCCTCCAAAGTTCACAGTTGGGCAAATCTCCTTTCCGACGCATGTAGGAAATCTGCCAGTCTTATCTTTTGGAAGCAGTCTCTCTTGTGTCCTTCAGCCCATGACAGGCCGGTCACTCTGGAGGCTCCCGCACAGCTGTCCTCTTGGAATCATCCTTCTGCATTGTCCTGGGACTGCCCTTTGGCCTTCTTTTGGATCGCATGACTTTGTCTTTCTTGGTATATTCCCAAAATTTGGTGGAGTACATTCTATAAAAGCTTCCAAAAAAGAGGTGCATGGATATACATTTTTTGAGAACATTTGTGTCTGAAAATGTCCTTATTCCACCCTCACAGTTAATAGCTTGTCTGAATATGGGTTTCTATGCTGGAGGTAGTTTTCCCTCAAACATTTGAAGGCTGCCACTGCCGGTAGGCAGAATGGAGCTGGGAATGAAGGTCATCTTCTTTGTGCAGAAAAGCACCAGAGTGTTTTCCTTGTTTTTTATTTCGTCATTTTGGGAAGCTGTAGGACATTCTCTGCGCCTTTATTCTGAACTTCTTTGAAGATGTGTCTTGTTTGATCTGCATCTTTTGTGGGGTATGTTGAGGGCTCCTCAAGCTGGAGACTCCGGATCCTTTGGGTCCCAGATGTGGTTTTGAATTAATTCTTTAATTTCTTTCCTTCCAGTTCCCTCTTCTCTCTTTCTAGAATGGCTATTATTTGGTTTTTAGCCACCTGGACTGGTTCTTTCATTATTTTTTATCTATATATGTTGTGTTGTTTTAGGTTTTGGGATATATCCTCAAATCTTTCTATTGGATTTTCAGTTTCTATTTTCATTTTCAATTTCTAAGGACCTCTTTATTTTTCATTATTCCTTTTTTTTAAAATAGACTTTAGAGCAATTTTAAATTCACTGCAAAATTGAATGGAAAGTCCAGATATTTCCCATATATCCTCTGCCCACCCCATGCACAGCCTGTCCCACCACTGTGACTTCTGTATGTTTGTTATTGCTGATGAACCTACACTGACACATTATTGACCCCCAAAGTGAGTATTCCTTTTTTTAATGGTATAATATTATTATTTCATAGACATAATATTTTCTTTTATCTCATTTAGAGATATTAATTTTTTTAACTTTTCCTGCATAGTTTTGTCTCTCCAATTTTTAAATTTTGTATTTCTTTTTAATTTTTCTCCTTGTTTGTGTCCAGCTTACCTGGAAAGCGGAACCTATGGCAAAAACTTGCGTGCATGTGTTTGTAGGAAGGTGTGCGAATCTGGTGGAGGGAGACGGGAAGGAGGATCCCAGAGAGGCCACCGCCTGGAACCGAGTGAAGCTGAGGGCTCCACGTGTGGGGCTGACTTGTGTCAGGAGCACCCAGTCCTCAAGATAGCCCTGGGAAGGGGGTCAGGGTGCAGGCTCCATTTCCCATAAGTGCCCATCACCACAGGCCAGGGGTGCATCTGGGTTGCCCTGTTGCATCCCTGTGGGTGCTGGGTGCGTGTGTGCTTCGTGGTTCCTGTGCAGGCTGCAGGGCTTTTTGGGGCCCAGGTAGGAGGCTCTGCAGTAGAGGATGGGGATCCATCAAGGGAGGCTGGACAGAACTGTGGACAGGGCCCAGGAAGATGCGGCCAACAGCTCATGTGGTGTCTGTTTGAAGTGTCTATCCTGTGCCGTTTGGCCCCATCTTTCATGATAGAGGCCTTGCTTAGATGTCTGCAGCCCTTTTCTGTCCACCCACTTTGAAAAGCACATTGCTCAAAAGCCGACCAGGGCTCTATGTGAGTGGGGGCTTTGGACGGACACCCATTTGCTTATTTTGGGGGCACCCCTGATGCCCATGCCTTTAGATCTCTTCTCCTCGGCTTGGAGGGGGCCTCTTTCAGTTTCCTCAGAGGTGGTTCTCTGGGAGCCGCTGGGGACGTTGGTGTGATTCACATGGCAGCTTGCAGTGGATCCACTGTTTTCAGTCTGGGACCAAAGGCTGGGCTGTGCCTCCTGACAAGGTCCAGAGACCTATCCCCGTTTCCAGAAAAGAAGCCCTAGCATTCACCTGGTTGGTGAGTCAGGGAGAGGACCCAGGGCCTGGCTGTTTCCTAGACTTCCAGTGGATCCTCTTGTCTTGGATCTTCCCTTTCCCTTTTCCAAAGGTAAATGGTGGTTTTAATTCCTGGGGCTTTCTGGACTTCTATTGAGTATATCAGTCTTCAGCTTCCCTTTCTGGCTTAGCCTTCAGTTCTTTTGCATTTGCAAAGTTAGTTACCCTTTGTCTACCAGCTTTTATGCCTTTTAAAAGATTCTTCCTGTTGTCCTAGCAAAACAAAATGTGTGTCTGGTCAGTTGTTAGACACAGACCTGGTTTTTCTGGATTCCTCGTCCACCATTGGATCGTTTCTCCCCTGCTCTTGCCACATCCAGGAGCAGTGGAGACCCCTGGCATTTTTTAATAGAGGGGAGTGTGGTGGGAAGCCCTCTGTCCTGTGCAACCTGTTGTTCTAGCCTGGGAGACTGCAGGGTGGGTGTGATGTTCAGGCAAAGGAGTTCACTCTCCAAGCTGAGAGTAGCAGGGCAGGGAGGCCCAACAACACCCCAGCCACCCAGCCACTTTTGCGGGGCTGACTGCAGAGGTGGGTGGAGTCACCTTGTCAGAACCGCAGAAAAATCTCCAGTCTGGAAGGAACACAGGATTCTCCCTGTCAGTAACTTGCTCTGGATTTTGGGCGAGTTACCTAATCCCTCTGCACTTTGATTTCTTGCTGAATCTCAGGGTTGGATTCTGTACTTCCATCTCCGTTTCTGTACCTGTGATGTTGACTCTGCTACATCTCCACCGAGGAGGTGCCTAGTGAAAGGGAAAAACTGTGACGCATTTGGCGATGGGTGTGCTGCCTCTCCTGGAGCAGGCCAGACCATTTGTAGTCCGCCCAGACTTGGAGAAAAGCTTGTTACCCTTTGTTTTGCATTAAACACTCTGCTCTTGGTTGCTCTCAGAACCTGCCTCAACTCTGTTTTCCTTTGATATGATTTAAATATTGGAATTTCATGGTGACGAGCACCTTGGAGCTTCTCCCTGGGGTGAATATCTGCGGTTTCTCCAGCCCCCTCCTCTGTCATTAGGGGACCTGAGCTGGCCTTGGAACACACTGGATTTGGGTAGCTTTTCTGCTCTTCTGAACACTATACTGCGATGGGGTTTTCTCAGCTCCCTGCCCTCTTTGTGGATGTGAACGCAGTGTAGTGGCTCAGTTTCAGAATCCATTGTCCACTGTTGAGGGTTAGTGTTCTTACTGCCAGCTACAACTTCTGGCTTTTCCTACGTGTTCTCTGCTAGAGGGGAGTGTAAAATCTGCTGCTTACTCTGTGGCCTTACAAAAATAACTTAACTCCAAACCTTTTTGCTTCCTTTGTTGCAGGCGTGTATGTGTGTGTGTGTGTATAAAGTGACTCACACTAGCACATAGCAGATGCTCGATGTGTAGATTTATTATTTTCCTCCCTAACTCTGAGTTTACATGGAACCCTACTTTCTCCTTAACGTCCAGCAGCGTTATGCCTGTGGCTTACAGAAAAAGCCTCTCCCTGCTGGTTGTACTTGCTCTGACATTTTCGGGGGGAGGCGTGTGAGACGACAGCGATCCTGAAAAACCAGAGCTGGCTGGCCCTGGCGGCCACACGGCCCTACACCCTCCCTTCCCCCCACCCCTGCAGGTGGGGAGAGCGGTGGTGCCGGTGGCATGTCTGACTTGCGGTGGGCCTGAGATTCCCCCCAGCCCCGGGCTCTGTATGTGGTTTAACGGGTAGACATGGAGGACTTTCGGCATCATGAGAGTGGCCAGTGTGTGTGTCCTTGCCCGTCAGCGCGGAGGGGGCCTGTGGGGGAGGAGAGGAGGCGATGGAGGGAACAAGGGGTTCTTCAGGGTTGCCATGAGAACCAGGGATCCGGGGATTGGGCAGCAGAGGGCCCCCGCCGGGCCTTGGGGCGTGGCCGCGTCACATGGGTTTGGTCCTGGGATTCCTGTTGTGCACAAGGACCGGGCGCAGCGTCCCTTGTCCTCCGTTTCTCAGGAGTGCCCGGTCCCTTGGAGGCTGAGGAGTGTGGTCGGGGCAGCAGGCCGGCTCGGCTGCAGGGCCTCCGGGCACCTGCGCAGCGATGGGGGTGGGTGCGAGCGGGCGCGAGCGGGCGGCGGCGCGGCATCCCACCCTTGCCGGCATGGCTTCCCCGGAGGCGGCAGGGGCCCGCTTTCCGTGTTAGCGCGCGTGCGGCCGCGGCCGCGGCAGCTCCGGTGCCCCGATTCGGGTTTCTGCGTTGCGAGCCCGGGTTGGGGTGGAGCCGTGGAGCGCCAGCCCCGGCTGCGTCTCCGAGCGCTGTCCATGCGGAGCGCTGTCCACGCGCCGGGCACTGCAGGGCTGGGCCGGAGCCGTCCCCGGCCGGTGGCGCGCACGCAGCGACCCCGTGCGGCCGATGCCGCCCTAGCCGGGTCTCCAGGTACGCAGGTGGGCTCCGCCGAGGGCGACGCGTGGGGGGCAAGGGGTGACGCGGTCGGTCGCTGCGGTTGGTGGGCAAGGGCCAGCTCTACGAGGCCCGGGCCGGCCGGACGCGGCGAGGGGGCCGGCTGGTGGCCTCAGGCGCGCCACCCCGCAGCGCGCTGCCGTCTCGTCCGCAGTCCGGGATCTCGGGAGCCTCCGTTGGCGTTAGCTGTAGGACGGCATTATGTAACCATTTTTAATCTTAATTGTTGGATATTATGTAACAAGTAATAACTGTACCCTCATAAACCTGTGACGAGGACTCGGTAAATCTGATCCCTGGTCGCTTAGCGGCACGGTGGGCAGCGGGTGTGGGAACCAGCTGGGGAACGAACGGATAGGGCATCCGGGCAACTAGACCTTTTTTTCTCTGTTAAAAACAGAATCCTAAGGCCTGCCTGGTACTTCCTTTAAACCTTGATAGCAGATAGTCTGGTGTAAAAAACGCCTTGGATAAACACATCTTGTCACATTACGTCTTTCTCCATGAAAACCTCCTACTCCTTCCAGGGAGCGTATCAGACCATTAGCGTGAGCCGAATGATGCAGGTACGGGCATGGGCTCGCGTTCTCGGTGGAGTTCAACAGATTGTTCATACGCACACGCAAGACTTCCTTGCCCTGGCTCTTGAGAAAAACAGTCAGATCACCTGTTTTACACGTCGGTTGTCTTTTTGGTCAGCTGCCATTTGTCCGTTGCCGGCAGAAGTCCCTGCCAGGGTGTTGATAGGAGACCTGTGGGAGGCGCTGACACACAGGTAGCTTTTGGCCGCAGGCTGCGGTTTGAACTAAAGTCTCCTTCCTAGCCCAGTTCCTCATTGTTTTCATCAGGTCTGAAAGGCACTGACTGCAGGGATTTTGGCGTGTTGGTGGCGGGGAGGCTCAGGTACTGCTTTTAGTCTGTTGCGTCTGTTCTTTTGCTTTTATTGTTTGCTGCGTTGTCCCTGCTTGGCGGGGGGAGCAGGGCCCTGGCATTCCCTCTTTGGGCTGGGCCCGTGTGCTCAGTGTATTGATCGGAAACAGGGGAAGTGGTGGGCAGGGGGAGAAGGGCTTATTGGGATTTTCTTCTCCTCTGTCACTCCAGAGAAGAAAGGTGGTAGGGAGCCCTTGTTTAAGATTTGGGGTGCTAGGCAACCATGTGTTGAAGCGTGGTTTAATTGTGGGGTAGGATGTGAGTGCATGATGCTTAGACTACAGGTTGGACCCCTGTTTTGCTACTTGCGCCTGCACTTGGACTCATGAAACAGGGATGATAGTTATCCTTGTAGGATTGAGGATGGTGCATACTAATTGCTGAAGAACACAGTGTATGGTGTTAATGGTAATTGCACTAGTGTTTCGAAGGAGGTGAGAGAAGTTCTGGATTGGGAGAATGAAAATGTGAGTTATTTTTAGCATCTCCTAAGGATTTCCATCACCAGTTCCTTCTCCAGCCATCATGTAATTACCACCCCAGAACTGGGTTTCTGAACTTTAGAGAACACTGCATCTTTTGAATTTTGGAGTGTGGTGACATTTAAGCTACAGTCTAAATTCACTGACACTGAACTCTTGTGGTCCCACAAAAGCTAGGCAGCTTGTTGAAGTGTGGTACTTGTGACTTAGTAAGAATGTCTTCGGAAACTGACTTGGACTAGAACAGTTTTACCTTCCTTTCAGGCTTGGGAGTCTGCACCCTAATGATGCCCAGGTAGAAGAACATATGGGAAACACCGGGGTTTTCCAAGATGTGACCTCTGAACCACCTACCTCTCCAGGCACATTCTCAGGCCCCTCTCAGATCTTTCTGGGCTTGAGAGCTGGAATCCCCCATCTTTGTGAAGCACATCAAGTGATTTTTATGGGCAGAATGTTTGAGAACTGATGCTGTGTATACTGGGCCTTTTAGCCACTGGGCTTGATGATTAGGTTCGAAAATTGGCAGCTCCCGTCTGCCAGAGTTAATGCCTAACTGGAGGATCAAGGGCAGACCGAGGGGTGGTGTTGAGGCAGTTTGAACCCTGCAGGCCCTCTGAGGTCTGGGTGCATATGTCAAAAGAGGCCTTTGTGTGGGCCTTCTTGTTTCTGTCTTTTTCATCAGACTTAAAAAAAGAATTTGGCCCAGTCCCCAGGGTAAACCCAGATCCACCCAGTGCAGGACAGTGAGAAGCACATCTGGTGGTGGGCATGGCCACACATCACATCCAAAATTGGTGTGATGGACCATATTTACTCGTATTTCATAGGATTCACCAGTTGGAAATGACCCACAAAGTCCTAACACATCCTGAACCCTATTGGTGCTTGAACCCTTCCCTGGAAGGTTTATTCTGATTTGTTCAGGAGAAGTATTCCCCTTCCCTCTTCCCATGCGGAGTGGGCTTTGCTCCGCTCAAGGCTGGTAGCAGTTACATCAAAGGGGCAGGAAAATGCTGAGGTGTGGCTAGGATTGGGGGGCCAGTAGACATTTATTGGATCCATTTGCTTCTTCTTTTCTCTGCCTTCTTTGGCAGGGGATTTAGGACTATCTTTCCAGAACATTCCTGGTCTGTGGAGAGTTGCCTACAGGCATCTGGAATAGTCTGAGCTGAACTCAAATGCCCCAGGCTCAAATCTGTTGTTAGGGAGAAAAGGAAATTTTGAATGTAAATGCTACCTTTGGGTCACCTACAAATAATTTTTCTCCTTTCCTGCGCTGTGTCTGGGAGTCAGTCTGAGTGCTGTCAGCGTAGTGCTGGTGACGCAGGAATGGTTATTTGCCTTTGCCAATTGTGATCATGCAGCTCTGAGCAGTTGTTCCGTACTAAAGCGGGATGAGACTGGCAAGCAGTGCTCTGGATGGCTTTTGACAGGGACCCTTCCCATCATTCACTCAACAGGTGTTTGAGGAGCCCTTCTGTCTCCTTAGTCTCTTCCTGCCACGCTTGGATGGAAAATGACGAAACTCGCCTAGGAAGGGAGGGTGAGTTGGGGGATGGCCTACGTAGATTCGATAATAGTGATATTGATGGTTTTCACTTACTTATTTTCTTAAAGGGGGCTGGCAAATTTCACTTCTGATGTAAGTTAAATATTAACAGTGTCTGAAAATCATGCTTCTTAAGCTTTAATATGTACATGAATCTCCTAGAGCTTATGTTAAAATGCAGCTTCTAATTCAGTGTGGTTGGGCCCTGGGGTTCTGCATTTCTGACCAGCTCCCAGGTGATGCCTGTGCAGTGGGTCATGGTCCTCATTTTGTGTAGTGAGGTTTTAATATATTTCTCCTCATTTTATCTTTAGTTTCTTTTTTTCTAGAAATTCTCTGAAAAAGACATTTTACCCTATAAGATTTATTATTAATAGTGCTATTCCTTAATCCAAGAATTTTTACCAAGAGTTTTCCAGTGATTAGCCCTACATTGTTATGAGTCACATTCTTCAATTTGTCCATACTTTATTCCCATGACAAATATTTGCACAGTATTCTGCTTTGACATTTGCTTAGATTCCTGTGGGTTTTATTCAGTAGTTTCTCTTTTGTTTATGATGATGGAACACTTTTAGAAAGGTTTGAAACTTTTTGAATCTTGAATGGATTCGGAAGCCCTACCTGCCTTTCTTTTAAGAAAGTGGGATTTGTATCTGCATTGAGTTTGTAAACTCAAACACCCACTTCTTTTGAGGTCCCTGTTTAGCACCTTCACGTTGGTGCCTCACAGCCAGTAACCAGGAGAGACCTTCCCGCCATGGAGAGAAACAACGATGTTCCCGGGAGGCTGCCTGCTGGGGCCCTTTCCTGCCTCTGTCAGCCCGAACTTGACCCTAGCCCTGGAGATAAAGTTGGTTTGTCTTGTTATTTCTCTTTTAGGGAATGTGGCATTAAAGCAGCTTTTGTCTTACTGGCACCTGTGTGTCTGTGTTCTGTGTTAAGAATCCACTGTGTGGATCAGCTCTCCACAGTGCCGCCTTTTGAAACATTCTACCACCAGAGTCCTTCCTTGGATTAATGAAGACACGTTTGAATTCTTGTATTTGTGCCTACCCTAGTCACTCAAAAACTGCATTGATGGACACCATGGGACTTTGGATTCCATTCTTTTGTCATCAAAAATCTTCCTGGGCGTGTGGACAACTTAGTACCTCGTAAGGTTAATAGATACTACTAGAGGTAATAGTCCATTGCCAAATAAACTTGGAAACATTGGGTTGGACAAAGTTTGTTTCTTTATTGCAAAACTTTTCAGAAAATTTTGTGTTTCATGATGTACTCCAAGAGGAAGATGGCTAGACTATGGTGGTTCCAAATTTGGGGGGCATAGAACCCCTTTTGTGCTTTTTCATGGGGCTAGTCTTTCATAGAGCCTTGTTTTAAACAAAACAGCTTTATTGAGGCATAGTTAATATATCGTACAATTTACCCATTTAAATTTAAAGTGTTTAATTCAATTACGATTAGTATATTTACAGATAATATGCAATTAGTATGTATGTGTGTGTGTATACACACATCGCTATGGTCTGAAGTATCCCCTAAAACTCATGTGTTGAAACCTAGTGGTCAATATGATAGTATTAAGAGGTAGAGCCTTTGGGGAGCGATTAAGCCATGAGAGCAGACATGGTTGGGATTAGGGCCCTTATAAAAGGGCTTGAGGGGGTGGGTTTTCTCAGTGTTTGTCCCCTCTGGAGGGTGCAGCAACACGGTGCCATCTTGGAAGCAGAGAGGGGCCCTCACCAGACACTGAACCTGCCGGTGCCTTGATCTTGGACTTCCTGCCTTCTAGAATAGTGAGAGACAAATTTCTATTACTTATAAATTACCTGGTCTGTGGTATTTTGTTATAGCAGCACAAACAGACAAAGACAGAAATTGATACTGAGAGTGGGCTGTTGCTATAATAAATACTTAAAAATATGGAATTGGCTTTGGAACTGGGTAATGGATAAATGCTAGAACAGTTTGGAAGTTTTTACTAGAAAAAGCCTAGATTGCTGTGAACAGAGTATTAAGGGTGGCTTTTGTGAGAGTTCAGAAGAAGAGAGATTTAGAGAGAGCCTCAGTCTTCAAAGTTACCTAAGTGATTGTTATCAGAATGCAGGTAGAAATATGGACAGTAAAGGCCATTCTGATGGGGTCACAGATGGAAATGAGGAATATCTTCCTGGAAGCTGGAGGAAAGGCCATCCTTGCTACAAAGGGGCAAAACTTGGCCGAACTGTACCTGTGGCCCATGGCTTTGTGGAAGGCAGAATATGAGAAATCTCTAAGCAAAGGATTTGGGGTGCTGCATGGCTTATTTTAACTGCTTATAGTAAAATCTGAGAGAAATGAATTAAAGATGGTATTTGGAGAACTCTCAGCCTGGCCATGTTGTAAAAGCATGTTTGGGAGAAAACACTAAGAGTGTGGCCCAGGGACCTTTTGATAGGATGAGTATGGCTAGAAGGAAACCAGATGCTATTCATGGAGATAATGGAAGAATGGCCTTGAAGGCATTGCAGTGATTATCAGTGCTGCCACTCCTGTCAGAGGCCTGCTGTGCCAAGGCCCAGGGGACAGAACTACCTCAGAAGAGGGGCCTTGGGTGCTCACAGGACCTCAGCATTCACTGCCCAGCACTGCCTAAAGTCTCTGCTCCCTAAATTCCAATGCAGTGCTCCTTGACCACCCCAGCGATGGCTCAAGTAGGCCCAAGTGCAGCTCGTGCTACTGCTCCAGAAAGGACAAGCCATAAGCATAGGTGGCGTCCACGTGGTGCTAACTGTGCAGATGTGCAGAGTGCAAGAGCTACCTCCACTTAGATTTCAAGGGATGCTTTAAGAAATCTTGAGGCTCACACAGAGAACTGTTGCAGGTTGGGGCTGCCGCAAAGAGTCCCCTTTGAGGGTTATGCCTAGTGGAGCCATGGGGATGGGGGTGCCAGAGATAGCCCTGACAAAGGCAATGCCCAGCAGAGTTGTGGGGTCAGGGCCATCACAGAGAGCCCCCAAAAGGGCAGTGCCTAGTGGAGCTTTGGGGGCAGGGATGCCCCTGAGACCTCATAACTGTAGAGCCACCAGTGTGCACTGCTAGCCTGGGAGAGCTGCAGGTACCCAACTCCGACCTATGAGAGCTGCTGTGTGGGCTGCACCCAGCAAAGCTTTGGAGGCAGAGCTTCCCAGAGCCTTGGGGGCCCTACCCCTGCCTTAGTGTGTCCAGATGGCAGGCAGGACATGGAGTCAAAGATGATTCTTCATCCTTAAGATTTAATGTTTACCCTGCTGGGTTTTGGATTTGATTGGGACCTGTTACTTCTTTCTTCTTTCCTATTTCTCCCTTTTGGAGTGGGAATGTCTGTCCTGTGCCTATCCCACCAATGTATTTTGGAAGCACTTAACTATTTGATTTCACAACTGGAGAGCATTTTGCCTCAGAATGAAACACATCTTTGAGTTTCACGCATATTTAATTCAGATGATAGTTGGATGGAACTTTGGACTTGAGACTTTTTAGTTGGTGCTGGAACAAGATAAGGCTTTTGGGGTTATTGGGATGGAATGAAAGCATTTTGTATGTGAGAGGGACATGAATTTTGGTGGGCCAGGAATGGAATACAGTGGTTTTTAAGTGTTTGTGTCCTCCATGACCTTTTCATGTCTCCAGAGTGATAGATTAAGAAGTACGGCCTTTGGGAGGTGATAAGGTCATGAGGGCTCTATCCTCATGTATGGGTTAGGCTGGGGGAACTAGCTAGGATTGCCTTTTGCACTACTGCCCTCTGCCTGTGAGTTCACAGTGAGAGGCCCTCACCAGACTCCAGAGGCTGGTACCTTGATCTTGGACTTCCCAGCCTCTAGAACTATGAGAAATAAAATTTTGTTCTTTATAAATTACCCAGTCTCAGTTATTTGTTATAGCAGCAGAAATGGACTAAGACATACTCATATATTTTATATATAGTCAAATGAATATATTCACAGATATGTGCAACTACCACCACAATTTTAGAACAATTTCTTGACCTCCAAAAACACCTTGTACTCTTTAGCTATCACATTCCCCTTCCCCCCACGACCCCCACCCAACCCTGAGGGACTCCACTTTCTGTCTACATAGATTTCCCTGTATAGGACATTTCATATGAATTGGATTGTATGTGGTTTTTGTGACTATCTTCTTTCACTTAGAGTAAAGTTTTCATGGTTAATCTGTGTTGTAGCATGTCTTAGTACTTCATTTCTTTTTATGGCTGGATAATATTCCCTTGTATATTTACACAACTTTTTGTTAATCTGTTCAACTGTCAACAGATGGTTGTTTCTACTTTTTGGCTATTGTAAACAATGCTCCTATGAACATTGGTGTGTGAGTGTCTGTTTGATACCCACATTCAGTTTTGGGGGGTATATATCTAGATGTAGAATTGCTTAATCATATGGTAATTCTATGCTTAGTTTTTTGAGGAAGTGCCAAATTGTTTTTCACAGTGGCGGCACCATTTTACATTCCCACCAATAACAATGCACAGAGGTTTCAATTTCTCCACATTTTTGACAGCATTTGGTATTTTTTTTTTATAACAGCTGTCCTAATAAACATGAAGTCATATCTCATTGTGGTTTTATTTGCATTTTGTTGTTGAATTGTAGAAGTTCATATATTCTGATTATTAATACCTGATCAGATATATGATTTGCTACTATTTTGTCTCTTTCTGTGGGTTATCTTTTCACTATCTTGATAGTGTCCTATGCTGTACAAAAATTTTTAGTTTTTGATGAAGTTCAATTTGTCTATTTTGCTCTTTTGTTCTCTGTACTTTTGGTGTCATATCTCAGAAGTCATTGTCAAATCCAGTGTTATTGAAGCCTTTTCCCTATATTTTATTCTAAGAGTTGAACAGAGGTGATTTTATTTCTTCCTTTTCAATTTTGATGGCTTTCATTTTTTTTCTTGCTTAATCACTCTGGCTAGAACTTCTAATACTGTGTTGAATAGAAGGGGCAAAAGTGAGAATTCTGTCTTGTTTCTAATCTTAAGGGAAAAGCTTTCACTCTTTCACCATTGAGTATGATGTTAGCTATGGAATTTTCACGGTGCCTGACATGTTGTAGATGCTGACAGATATTTAATTTCCTTTCCCTGGGGGAGTTTTTCAGGAAAGATTCTTTGTTCTTGACAGTCCTGGGACTCTTATATTCAGAATGGTCTAGAAGCCTAGTAGTACAAGGTAGTTGGGAAATCTGGAGCCCTGTGTGAGGTGATTTTGTCCAGTGTAGTATCAGTTCACCTTTGTTTCCAGACCTGGCGGCCATTTTGTAGTTTTGAAGGTTGCAGCAAAGGCCTTGGGTTTTAAGTGGCTGTTTGGAGGCAGGGAAGGGTTCTTGTACCACAATTCTCACAACTTTACTCCTTTTTATTTCCCAAAATGATTTAGACCATAGGGGTGGTGACCTGAATAGATCTACACCCCCATCACAATTTCCCTCTGTTTCTGTTACTTCAGTACCAGGTTTAGGGCACTCGTGTGCTATTCAGATTAGGTTGACTTTGTAGAAACCTTTCAGGGTTGGTTTTGGCTTCCCAAAGGTGAGAACTTCCTACCTTTGTAGTGTACTAACTCCTCATAAATAGAAATGATAGGGATGATAAAGGTCCTTGCCCCATTTAGAAGGGTAAATCTCCCGCTGTCAGGTCAGAAATAGATCCTCTTTCCTCCGTTAAGCGACATGCTGAGTATGGGAGTGGTAATCCGAGTGGGCAGAGAGAGTGGGGCCTGCCCTCCAGCTCTGGGAGGCCGGGGTGCACAGACGTTCTCTGCAACCCACGGTTCATTCCTCCTGGGCTACAGGCGCTTTGAACAGAAGGTCACAAATAGCTGGGATCAGTATAATTTGAGAACAGTTGCCTTTTCTGTGGCTGGGAAGACCTAATCCTGGGCGCTAATGTGTGCCGTTTGGTTTTGGCCCCTGTTCTGACACAGGGAAAGGCAAGATGGTGAAGTCGTGGCCACCTGTGAGTGCTGGCAACCCCAGGGAGGCAGTCCGTCCTGCTGGCTGTACTAAACGTGGGGCCAGGGCTAGAACTGTGCTTGAAAACTGGAAATACTGGACCTATGACATTTTCCTTCTCACTCTCCCCGTTTGTGTGGCTTATTCAAGAATCAGGGGAAGAACACTCTTAATGACCTGGAGCTACGCCTCTTGCCAGGATCAACAAGCAGGACAAGCCTTTGGGGAACACAGTTGAGCCACTTTTCGAAGGCAGTGACCCTCCTGGGCCCCCTTCTTAGAGCTGGCCCTGGAGGAATGGAATGCCTGGCCGGCCATGGAACTCATGCAGGCTGAGCTGCACATGGGTTCTGGCCAGTGATGTCCATTTCTGTGGCCAGGTTTCAAGTAAAAAGTTCTGAAACTCAGTGTTGTTTTTAAGAAAATCTTTTTCAATAAGAAATCTCCATGGGGTCTTACTCTGTAAAAGCTAAGAGTTTCTCTGCAGAGTTGTGCCAGGCAGCTGTTCTGTGTCCAGGGGTGGTAGTTTGGCTTCCATCAGACTGTCCCCCGAAGCAGGCTGAAGTCCCGGGTGCTGAGTAGGCCTCTGCCCAAGGGAACACCCCCAGTGCTGGGTGGGGCCATGGAGGCAAAGAGCATAGTGTCTGGGGCAGTAGTTCTCAGACTGTTTGGTCCTGGGACCCCTTGACACTTCTAAAAATGACTGAAGACCCCAAAGGATTTGTGGTTATGTGGCTGTATATGTTGATATTTACCATTTTAGGAATTAAGACAGAAATTTAAAAAATACTTATTCCTCCCTTTGGGAAGAATAAGAATAAATGCATTATATGTAAATATAAATAACATTTTATGAAAAAAACTCTATTTTTTCAAAAACAAAAATAATGAGAAGAGTGGCATCGTTCTGCATTTTGAAAATCCCTTTAAAGTCTGGTTTAATAAAAGGCAGTTGGATTGTCCTGTCTGCGTCTGTGATCAGTCACATGTCACGAGGGTGCACTCATGAGGGAATGAGAGGGGACAGGACAGATCACATCTTCATATGGTGAAGATAATTTTGGTGTCTTGAAGACAATTTTGGCTTCGTTGCTCCTGGAGGAGTCTTGCCCTAGGGACCTGAAGACTGTCATAGCCAGGCCAATGTGAGAGGCCACCACAGGAGGAAGCACAGATGTGGGGGTTTGGGCAGAGACCTGGGAGGCCAAGGTGCCTCCTGGGCCTCCGCCCTGTAGTTCCGTCACTGCCAGGCTGGTAGTTCCTCTGATTAATCTCTCGCATCTGTTGTGTGAACTGAACACTCAGCAGCCTGGGCCTCAGGGAGACCCTGAGGACACCGGCCCATAGTTATTGTATACCAAATAAGGGAGGACGTCCTTCTTCAGTCTTCTGGAATATTCATTTCCGTTTTTGGGTTAAAATATGGATGCAGCTTGGAAATGGTAATGCCAGACTCCGCCTGCCAACTTGATGAGAATTGGTTGAGGTGATTAGCTTCAGTCAGTTGTGAGTCTGCAGAGCCTAGTACCAGGGGGGCCACAGCAGCATTCAAGGGGCACATGGGAGGCTTGATGCAGCTTGAGTCTGGGGGCTGTGATACACAAGCACTCTGTCAACTGTCTCTCTGTCTCTTCTCCCAGTGTTTGTTGAGCCTGTATGATGCACCCTGTCTGGTGCTGGCTGCCCAGATACATACGACAGTTTCTGTCCTCCGGTCACGTTTACCAATTATGGGGGGTACTAAAAGTTTGCAGAAGAAACTGTGATACCAGCCTCAATCTACATGCCCCCCAAGAGTGCTGTGGAACAAAGGTGAGTTCATCAACAATGACTGAGATGATCAGAAGAGGCAGCTATTTTTATCTGACACGTAAAAGACCGGATAGTTTTCGTGAGCTGAGAAGGGAGAGGGGGATTACAGAGAAAGCAGGGGCCCAAGTTCTCTCCTTCCCTGCTACTCTTGCGGGCTGGCAGTCTCTGGGTGTGGCACAGATGTGGCTGTGCTGCACCCCATCAGAAGGCTCTATGTGTCCTGCCACCTTCTGAGTGCAGAGGTCCTTAGCATGGTGCTCAGAGACCACAGAACCGGTGGGGTGCTGGATGGACGAAGCTGGCCGTGAGCTGGCTCTGAGGGAAGACAGACTTGGGGGAAAGGTAAGGCAGCCCTGCCACGTGGGGCTGTCTTCCTCTGTCAGGTGAAGCATGGCAGGCCACCAGCATACCCAAGGGACATGCCGGAGTATTGGAAGTGGTGGAGGGAAGTGGGGACTGTGTGATCTATGTTTGCCAAGAGAAGCTGCTTCAGTAGCTAAAGCAGGTGGTTTGGGCTAGTGTGAAGGACAAGTTGATTCCTTCTTGGGCCTCAGTGCTCTGTTTCTTCCTCTGAAGCCAGACCTTGAGTGTGACTCAATGGCTTTGGTCTGATTACTGAGCATTTGGCATCAGTACAGTGAAAGACAATGGAATTCTAAAAAGGTTTAGATTAAATTTAGTGATCTTTACAGGAGACAATTTGAAATTAGATTGTTGTGACTCTTTTAATGGCTCAAATTGCTGGGAGGAAGAGAACGTGTGTAATCAAATGCTAACTGTAGATTTTGATGGTGGAGCTGAAGTTTGAATTAGCCCTGATTAGAACCCAGCCTACTCACAGAGCTCCATTCCGGTGAGCAATGTGATTGCCAGAAGGTGCACCCCTGAGTTCAGAGGTGGGCTTCAGGGTGGTTTGCGTGGATACCAGTCACCTAGTGGTTCTGGCGGAGCTTTCTGCTCATCAGCCCTGTGCGTGGGTCTCTCTTTTTTACCCTTTGGCTTTGCCTCTGGTCCAAAAGCAGCCTTCTCCAGATAGAGGAGGAGGAACTGTTCTTTGGCCAATGATGTGTGAAGAGCTGAACTCCTAAAGAAGTTACCCGTCATTGGAGGTGGTTCTCCTGGGGCTTGTCAACAGCCAAGGGTCCACTTCCAGACCCCTGAGAACAAGCTCATCTAGGATCTGCTTAAAGGTTTACAAGCAGCGTTTGCAGAACTATAAAAGCAATGGTTGGTTGTGCATACCACAGGCTGTCTCTCTATACTCTCATTACTGGGTTTTGGCTGGTGGGTGAGATTTAGCCATGCTCCTGGCGTCCTGCGTCAGGACCTATGGAAACCAGGTTAGGGACCATGTTGAAGACAGTGCTGTGACTGATGGTGCTAATATTGGTAACATAGTGGGCACTCAGTAAGTGTGTTGAGTGAATTAATGAAAGGAGAATGCATTTCAGTACTAAGGGGAAACATGGAAAGAGGCAATTGCTAAGGAAGTGAAAGCAGACCACCCAGCCGACTGCTGAGCCTGTGGGATTACTTATGTGGCCATCGAAGTGATGTGACAAAGCCTTCCCTACCAGCACAGAAAGAATATTCTCTTCCTTTAGGCCAGTGAATTCGTTTGGAAATTAAAGGAGGTAGCAATGTGAGTCTTTACCTTTTTTACAATTATTAGAGCCCAGGTAAGAAGATAAAGTACAGAATCTGGTATTTTGAGTGTCCCACATTGGTTTTTCCAAATTGTTTGTCAAATTGCAGGTTGTTTACTTCCTTTAGCCTGAAAGAAAAAAGCCAGAGCACCACTCCATGTGTGCCTTTGTCACTGCACAGTCTGTCCCACGTCACAGGAGCTAGAGCTGGGGCTGGGTCTGAGTGGCTGGCAGGCCTGAGGGCGTTAGCCATGGGGTGTGGTTTGGATGCGGGGACTGGGTTTGAGCAGACCTGGCTGGGCAGCACCTCTGGGCTGCTGGGTAGGTATTTTGGGAAGCAGAACACTTGTTGCTACAAGTAAGCACTCACTCAGAATCCTAATATAAGAAGCAGATGAGCGCTGAGGCCCTCCACGCAGAGGAGCTGTGGGGAGCTCCTTTCCCCAGAGGAGATGTGGGGAGCATCATGGGCTTTCTTTCAACTGGTCTCCTGAATCCCAGGCAGGCAGAATGGGGTCCTTGCCCAGGCTCCTGGATCCCAACATGGGAGCAGAGTGGCCCGATGGGTCATGTCCATGAGCAGCGAGGTGACCAGGGCAGGGCACAGACACAGGGTCCCTGACGTGGGGGGCTCAGTGTCTCACTGCTAGATCTGATCTGAGAAGGACACCTGGATGGGACGATGTAAGAACCGTTCCTGGGCGCTCCCAAGGACACTGCTGGGAGCTATGTCATACTTGCAGTGGGCCACAGGGTCTTGTGAGGGTGGGGGCGTGGGGACTGCCACTCTGTGGCTTGAGAGTGGGATTAGTGGGCCCAGGACTCGAAAGTGGGCCGCTCTGCCCGCCAGACCAGAGCAGTCTGCTTTCTGAGTTGAGTCCCTAGAGTCTGTGTGGCCAGAAGAAAGCCTGGTCGTAGAGCAGTGGTTGCCGGGGTGGAAGTTGGCTACATTTTTAGGTAGGAAGCAATGACTCCCTCTTCAGTTGTTACGTCTACCTTCAGGTGTCCTGCACCTGCCTGCACCTGCCTGCCTTGTACCTGCCGGATCTCTGTGTCACTCTTGCAGCTAGACTACTGGGAGCCAGAGGGGCCGGGCTGCCTGGTGCTCGCACGCCTAGGGCCCCGGCCACAGGGCAGGGCCAGCCTGGCCGCAGGCACTTAGTTAGGAGGCCACTGCAAAGGTCAGAGCAGGGGCCATGAGGACCAAATACAGGAGGTCATCCACAGCCATTAAAAACAAGCTCTGCCAAATTTTAGAAGAGTAGATTAAATTGCTGAATAAAGTCATTTTTAATTTTTAATATGCCCATACCCTGTATCAGTTCTCACTCTTGTGAGACCTGCCCACTGCTTGGTAATGATGCATTTCGGAGCCCTTAATCATTGTTTTCAGACCATTCCTGTTTGGAGGAACCCTGTGTTTCCAGTCGTTCTTGCTAAAACCTTGATTTTCCTGAGCCAGTGA
Organism: Cheirogaleus medius; assembly: GCA_008086735.1. Classification (NCBI taxonomy): domain Eukaryota; kingdom Metazoa; phylum Chordata; class Mammalia; order Primates; family Cheirogaleidae; genus Cheirogaleus; species Cheirogaleus medius. Next base: position 4,376,072 of record VBSM01002217.1, read on the forward strand.
CTGGTTTTCCTTAGACATGCTTATATGTCTTTTACTCCCCAAACCTAGAACCTGTAGTAATACTTACTGAATATACTGAAGGATACAGAGAATGAAGCGATGTGATTATCTTGAAAACATCGAGTCCAGGTCCTGCTGGTCCCGGCACGCCTGCCCGTGTGCACACTGGGCTGCTTCGGTGTGGCGATCAAGTGTCCAGACCAGTCGGCTCCACTCCCCCGGAGCTTTCTTCTGGGAGGCGGGGAGAGCTTACCCAGCTGTGGTGCCTTCCTCACTCACAGCTGCCCCCACTCGCGCAGTGTAGCGAGGACATCATGCGTTTCCTCCACAGGCTGTAGCGTCTTTCCGCTTTCCCAGTGTGCGTGTTGGTCTTTTGCTTTTTTTTAAAATCCCTTTAAGGGAAGAAAGAAAGAAAAGGAAAAAGAAAGGAAGGGAAAGAAAAGAAATCAGAGGGGCAGAATCCTTCAGCGTTTCTAGACATGGCCTGTACAGAACGGGCCTGTGTAGTTAATATTCATGTGACTTGGCCTCCGGCACTTAATGGCCTCATTGTGTTTAGGTGTAGGGCAGTGATTTCTCTGGAACTCCTAGAACAGGAAGGGAGGGGAGCCCTACGCAGGCCGAGGGCATCCTGCGAGACTCCAGCGTGTCGATTTCCGGGTGAGGGGTGGAAGGAGGAGAACCAGACAGGACCACTGGCCCGAAATGGGACTAAAGCACTTCTTACTTAGATGAATCTTAAAAGTTACATAAGTAATCTGTGACCTTTATTTTAAAAGATTGAATCTGGAAGTCTGTAGAGAGTGAAATTCCTGCTTCTCTCACCTTTTCTCTGTTCCATCTTGTGGCCCTCTCTTGAGGTTGGTGGTGTATGGAATTAAAAAAATTTTTTTTAATTAAAGAAATTTTAATTGATGCATAATGTACAGAGTTTCAAGGTACTTGTGATAATTTAATATGTTCATATAATTTGTAAAGATCAAATCACTGTACTTGGGATAGCCATCACCTTAAATATTTGCTTTCTTTTAATGCTAGAAACCCTCAAATTATTCTCTTCTAGCTATTTTGAATTGTACAGTAGATTTTTATATACTATAGTCACCTTAACTGATCTGTCAAACACTAGCTCTTATTTCTTCCATCAAACTGTATATTAGTACCCATTAATTAACTTCTCTTCATCCCTCCTTTCCTGCTTCCCTGTCTGGCCCCTGGTAACCACCATTCCACTTTCTATCTTCATGAGATCCACTTTGTAGCTCCCACATATGAGTGAGAACACATGATATTTGTCTCTGACTTATTTCACTTAGTGTACTGATCTCCAGTTATATCCATGTTGGTGCAAATGTCAGCATTTCATTCTTTTTATGATTGAATAATATTCCATTGTGTACATATACCACAGTTTTTTCATCCGTTCATCCCCTGGTGACACTTGGGTTGATTCCATATCTTGGCTATTGTGAATAGTGCTACAACAAATATGGGAGTGTAGATACTTTTCAATATATTGATTTCCTTTATTTTGTATATATACCCAAGTAGTGGAATTGCTGGATTAAATGACAGTTCTAATTTTAGTTTTTTGAGGAACCTCGATGCAGTTTTCCATAACGGTTATACTGATTAATTTACATTCCCACCAACAGTGTACAAGGGTTCCCTGTTCTCTATATCCTTGCCAGCATCTGTTATTGCCTGTCTCTTTGATACATGCCGTTGTAACAGGTGTAAGGTGATATCTCCTTGTGGTTTTGATTTGCATTTCTCTGATGACTGAGTTGAGTATTTTTTTCATATACCTGTTGGCCATTTGTATCTCTTCTTTTTTTTTTCAACATACTATTGCTGGCTTAAATTTTATGTCTTCTTTTGAGAAATGTCTATTCAGGTGTTTTACTCGTTTTTTAATTGGATATTTGTTTTTTTTCTGTTGAGCTGTTTGAGCTCCCTCTGTATTCTGGTTATTAATCCCTTGCAGACGGGTAGTTTGTAAATTGTTTTTCCCATTCTCTGTGTGGAATTCGTAGGTGCAGACCTGTGCAGGTTCTCCCCTTCCCCCTTCTTGCAGCAGTACCGCCTGCACCTTTGCCTTCTACCAGTGCCATGTGCAACACTGTGGGAATTGTATCTTTGCATCCTTGCATGGGATTGGGACTGTTTTGTTTTCATATTGTGGTTGAGGAAATTGAGGCAGGGGAGGCTGAGCACTTGCTGAGGCTGTTGGAGAGGCTGAGTCTGAGCCACATCCACGGCTCCCGCCCCCCACCCCAGAGGTCTCTCTCACTTTCTCATGCTGCCTGCCATCTGCAGGATTGCTATACTCTACAATATTTAAGTAGGCTCCTTCCTGTCAGGACATTTTTTCATGTGTTCAGCAAAGAGTTGAGTTGCTTGGCTCTGTACTGAGAGATCGGATACAGCAGTGGCCAGGACAGGTGGGGTCTCCGGCCTCAGAGCTGCTTCTTAGCAGGGAAATGGACACAATGAGTCAGCAGGAGGAAGCACAGCACCGTCCAGGCTGATGTGCCCTGCAGGAGAGGCGGGCCCAGCCTGCAGACCTGCCATGGGGTGACGCCAAATGGGCTAGGTGGCCCGATCTTCTGGAGTGGACAGGAACAGGACAGGATGGACAGGTAGCCTGGATCCTTGGTGGAGGTGGAAGGCAGGCTGGGGGCTTGGGCCAGGTGAGTGGGAAGTGGTGAGGATGCTGAGAGTTGGGGACTCTGGGTCCTGGTCAGATGAGGGCTGGGAGCCTGGAGTTGGCAGCAGAGGTGGAGGGAAGTAGACGGCTTTCAGAGGCTTCTGCAACTGAAATGAACTGGGCTGGTGGATTGCATGGAAGGAGGAGGGAGAGAAAGTTAGGAATGGAGGAAGACCCTTGCTTTTGCCATGTGCAGTTTGGTGGGCGCCAGCAAGCTGGGGGAGAGGAGGGATTTGGGCAGGCCCACTTAGGTTGCTTCCAGTTGTTCCATATTAACGTGTGCGGTGGACAGCTATGTGTGTATGTGTGTGTATGCATGTGAGTCCTTCTGTAGGATAAGTTACTCCAAGTAAGATGCCTACACCAGAAACTGAAGTTTGAGAGCTGCTGCCCAGTCCCCAGCTGAGCTCCCCAAGCCCACATGGTGTCATTCCTGCTTGTGGTTTAGGAAAGCCCTGTTGCTCCACTGGCCTTCCTCAGCTCCGAGTAGTCCCTGTTCTTTTAATTTTCAACTATCTGATAGCTCAGAAATTCCAGCGCATGTGCTGCCGGTATATCTCCCTGGTTCCTAGTGAAGTCAAGCATATTTCACATATCTATTTTGCAAATTGTTTGCTTCTACCCTCTCTCCATTTTTATGTTGGACAGCTTATCCTAGCTCTTTTTTTTTTATTATTTATTTTTTTACAGGAATTCTCAGAGACCAGTATCTCTTATTTTAATAGGAGATTAAATGCAGATTGTTGGCTGCAAGATAATGCAAATATTTTGTTCCAAGGCTTTTTGCTTGTCTTTTGATTTTGTATTTAGGATCTTTTGCTGTGAAGGAGTTGGTTTTTCCTTCATGGCTTCTAGGTTAAAGACTTGCTTAGGATGATATTCCTCACCCAGTTTTTGTAACATTTTTCTTTTATATTCTCTCTTAGTAGTTTTTGTAATGTTTGAATCATTCTATGAGGACCATGCGAGAGGTGAGGCTCCGATCATATCTTGCTTAGTACCAATCACCAGCTGTCCTTGATCTTGTTTTTATTAATAATTCCTGTGTGATCATTCACCTCCGTCCACATTCTCTGACTGTGTGCCGTGGATTTATGTGTCTGTTCCCGTATGTGGGATCAGCAAGCCGACTGCCCGCAGGACCGGGGCCTGCCTTGGGATTGCATTGCACAGACCCACGGGTTTGCAGGCGGGTGGCCGGCAGCCGCGGCGTCAGGGCTTCCTTTCCAAGGAGGTGGTATGTTTCTCCTTCTGGTCTTCTTTCAGGTTCCTCCTTGAAAGTTTTTCATTTTCTTCAAAAGATTGTGTATATAATTTTGAAATGTGTTATTTTTTTTCTGCAAATGAAATCGTTTTCCCCAAGAGACGTTCTTGTTGTCTCAGAGCTGGTGCACAGAAGGGCGGTCGAGTGTGTGGCCTGCTCCGCGATCTCGGCCTTATTAAATGTTCATAGCGTTCCTGATTATGTTTCAGTTTGTGGTCTTGCATTTTGTCTGTAAATATAATGACAGTTTAAAAAAATCGTTTTCTATTCAACATTTACACCTTGTTTCTGTTTCTTATTTCATCACATGGTTTAGGCCCCTGGAACAGTATGGCTGATACTGCAGTTGTGGGCTTTTTGGCCTTAGTTTTAGTGGGGGTGTCATTTGTTCTTCTTTCTGTGGGGAGCTTAAGGGGTTCATTATTTACACTTCATCACTAAAATCTTTAATTACTGGCAAGTGGGGGATTTAAAAAAATTTTTTTTTCTTTCATCTTCTGTGCTTTGGATTTTAGGCTCTTTCGGCTATTTTTTTTTTTTTCTGTAAAAGGAAATGATAAAATGTGCTCCAAACAAGTGAACAAAAGAATAAAAATGAAGAGAAGCCTTACAGTAATTGCAGAAGTTTTCCTGTCCTTTTTCCGTGTGGTACAATTGACACTTTATCAAAATGAACAAGTAGGTGGTGGTGTGGATTCAAACATCCCAGCACGCATCGCCTTGCTTCTGGGCTCTGCCATTCGTCGGTTGTGTGGCCTTGGCGCGCACCTGCTGTCTCCCAGCCTTGGTTCTGCATCTGTAAAATGGGGGTTGCAGTGCTGCCTCCAAGGATTGATATTTGGTTGTTCTTAATTAAGGGCCACTAATCCTTACGTGTTTATGATGTGCCTTTACTACTTTTCATTTGATCTTCAAAAAGTCCTTAGAGAGACTGTAAAGATGTGTGACTTGTAATAGGTTGTCACCAAGGGTGGCTGCCATTGCCCTCGCCAGTCATCGCAGGTGTCCTCCTCACCTGGGGCGGCATCATCTGGAGAGCCGGGAGCCGCTGGAAGCCGCGGATCTCGTATGCTTGGCTGCAAGGGAGTGAAGACACGGTCCCACTCTCGTTCCAGCGCAGCCCATGTAGTGCGTGGTGCCGTGATGAAAACACTTGTGTTTATATTTGTAGATTCATTGCTTCCTGATGAACAGGAGCATGTATTTTTGTGCCAGTACCACACTGTTTTAACACTTTTGCTTTAGGGCGTATTTTACTATGTGATGAGAGTGATTCTCCCTTGATGTTCTTTGGCTGACCATCTTACCATTCTTTTATTTTGTTAATTTTAGAAGTATTCTACTGGGCACCAAGAAAGAAATGCTGATTGAATTTAGATTGATACTGTATTTCATTTATAGAATTATTTTTAATTTTTGAATTAATTACTTTTAAGAGAATCGAAATCTTTGTGATATTTAATCTTCATTTAGGAACTTAACATGTTTTCATTCATTCAGGTCTTTTTATATCTCTCAAGTAAATGTGAAATTTTACAGGTTGTGTAGGGCTGTTTTTAGGACTCCACTAAAATATGCCTATATGTGTATATAAGCTATGGTGAGTGGTGTCTTTTCTGTTGGTTTTCTGATCATTCACTTTGTTTATGTGTGTGTGTGTATTCATCCTGTCCCTCTAGACTTTTGACTGGTTTTAGACAGAAGTATTTTGCCTTTTTCAGGTAGGCAGTGTCTTACCTTGTTGCATTTCTGGTTTGTGTGGCAGGCAGGTGTTCTTTGGCTACCCCGTCTTTGTATTTGCTTGGCTGGTGGTTCCTGGAGGCCCCACAGTGAGGATTATTAGGATTGTTGGTCCTGCTTGGCCCTGGAATTGAGGGTGGGTCTGGGCCCATTTACACATTTTGGTTAAGTTCTGTTGGTTTCGGTGATGGCGGCCAGTTCAGAAGCTATTTCTGGGTTGTCAGTGCTCTGCCCTGTGTTCCCCCTTACCGCGTCTGTGACCCTGTCCTGGTGTTTGCCAGGGCCTGGGCCAGACGAATGGAACCCTCACAGCTGAGTTATTGCTGAATTTTTTTTCTTATTTCAAAATATTAAGGGGGTACAAATGTTTTTGGTTACATGGATTGCTTTTGCACTGGCATGAGTCACAGCTATAGGTGTGCCCATCACTAAAATAGTGTTCATTGTACTCATTAGGTAGGTTTTTGCTCATCCCCTCCTTCCCCCACCCTGGTTGATTTACACTGAGTTTTACTTCCCTCTGTGCACATATGTGTTCATTGGTTAGTTCCAGTTTAATGATGAGTACATGTGGTGTTTGTTTTTTCAATCTTGAGATAACTTCACTTTGGAGAATGATCTCCATTTCCATCCAGGTTGTTGCAAAAGGCATTAATTTATCCCTTTTATGGCTTAGTAGTACTCCATAGTGTATATACACCACATTTTGTTAATCCACTCACGTATTGATGGGCACTTGGCTTGATTCTACATCTTTGCAATTGAGAATTGTGCTGCAATAAACATTCAAGTGCAAGTGTCTTTTTGATAAAATGACTTCTTTCCCTTTGGGTAGATACCCATCGCTGAATGTTTTCTATGTATTTGGCATTTTGAAAGTGCAGTTGGCCCTCTGTATCCTCAGACTCTGCATCTACAGATTCAACCAACTTCAGATTGACAATATTCAGAACAAAACCCCAAACAATAAAAAATAACAATAAAAATTAATACAAATAGAAAAACCAATACAGTATAACTTTATATAGAATTTGCATTGTATAAGGTATTATAAGTAATCTAGAAATGGTTTAAAGCATATGAAGGGGTTGTGTGTAGGTTGTATGCAAATACTATGTCATTTATGTCAGGAACTTGAGTGGATTTGGGTATCACGGAGAGCCAGGAAGCAGTCCCTCTTGGGTGCCCAGGGATGCCTGTGTGAGGCTGGCACTTGGGTGGGCATGGGTCCTGTGTTACACTTCCTTCTGCTGCTAAGCTTCCTTCTGCCTCCTGTGCCCTTGTCTGAAGATAAGGAAAGGAACTGTGGCTAGATTTGCATATCTAGTCTGAAGGTATCAGAAGATGCCCCTGATAAAAGTTGTGAGAAGTGCGACATTTTGTATTTAATTGTTGATTCAGGTTTAAGCTGTCCATGGGTTCTGATAACAACATTCTGAAATTTTATAATTGCTTTTTAGAAATTTGTCTTTTCTTCAATTCCATTTATTCGCATATTTCCCAATTTGTCTTCATAAGCACCTTCATACTCTGTGAGAAAACTATAGTCTCTGAGTCTCTGATGTCAGTACAATATAGAGTCTAATTTTTTTTTAATTCAAAGTATTCTGTCTGCTTCTGAAGAGATGCAGCCTTCACTCCAGAGCTGTCTTGCTGAATAGGCTGAATACTCTCGTCATGGAAATTGAGATTTATTGAGTATCTAAATAGTCACTGTTATTACTCTAAATATTTAGTGTGAGAAAGCTGGACAGAAGGAAAACTTTATATTAGCTCAGGAATTTTTGGAAGATATCAAAGATACTAAACAGGAATCAAGAGGCCCTTTGTTTCTGAAATATTGTGAAAGTAAGTTAGGACATTATTTATTTTTGCCCAGGTTAGTATTTTCTTTACGATCTTAAGTTTATGTCACGTCTATGATCTGCATGAGAAGCACTCTCTTGACTGATAGGCAAATAGCCGAGTGAGTTGCGTGTGGACTCTGGGTGCTTGTCCCGCGGCCCAGGTCAGCGCGTGTGGTGTGCTGGTCTGCGTGCAGGGTGCGGTGGTCCTTGGCGTGGGTGCTGCATGAGGCCCTGTGAACAGGGCTGAGTGTCTGCTCTCTCATAGGTACCGATAGGCACTGAGGTTATTGAGGAGGCAGGTGTCATATCTTATTCACTCTTCAGTTTATAACGTTCAAAATTCATGTTGCCTTTGTTTTGTGCTGTAAAGTTCAATATCAGTTTTGCTGAAAATAGATAAAAATGGGTGAAGTAGTGACCAGTTTGATAGGACTATATTTCATTATACCTTAATTTATTTATTGCGCCTATGACAAAAAGCAAACCTCCCAAGTGCCTGTTTCAAATTTGAAGCCATGTACCTGAAAGACACATTGGGAAGTGGTCCTGGAGCATTCGAATTGAAATCCAGGAAAAAATTAGGCTCTCTGGGGATGAGAAAGCCTGAGGATATGAGTATTAGAAGTGATTCATATACAGTCCTTATGGTGACCGTAAGTCCTTTTCCAACATTTCCATTGCCATTTCAAAATCCATCATAACTGACTGTACCTTTTTTTTGTTTGTTTATTTAACTTGTCGTCAATGTAAGCTACTAAAACTTAGAAATATTCTAGTTGACATAATCAGTATGATAATTTTCAAACTTTCAAATTCTTTGAAAGAGTTAAAGCAGCACCCTTAATAAAATGCCTTTGTGTATGCAGGTAATGTTCAGCTTTGAGCAATCAAATAATCATGCATCACATGCCTCCCCTTTCAGTTCTAAAAAGGTTAGCATCCTCTTTAAACATCAGCAAGCTGTAAAGCTTGCAGGTGGCTAGTGTGTTTTGCATCTGACAGTGGGAGAATTGTTCGGCTCATTGTAGTGAGTGATGACCAGTACATTTTTTGAACGTTTACTATATGTTGAATCCTGTCCTAGCTCACTGAATCCTCATAAAAGCTCTATGAGAGAGATACTATTTTCATGCTGATTTTATAGATGGGGACACTGAGGCCCAGTGACCCCGATCATTTTCGCAGACGTCTCCTGCTAGGGGGTGGTGTCTCTCTGCTTCCCAAGCCCAGGTTCTCAGCAAGTGTGCCAAGGGGGACCTTTTTTGTTTAACAGCCATTGTGATGGCCGTTTTTGCACATTGGTTGTCTCTGGGCCCAAGACTACTTCCATGCCAGGTAAGAGGCAGGAGCAGGCTATATTTTCACCATTTAATGATTAGGAAAATTTAGTTTTTGAGCCCTTCATTGAGCGCTCTGCTGAGAGCACCCACGTCATAGGCAGTGGCTCAACACAGAAAGGCAACAATGGCAATAATCCCCTTGGTTGCACCTTGCTGTGTGTTCATCGCTCTATGAAGTCTTCCTTGTGTGTCTCATTTAGAAATGTGAAAACCTGGCGGCATTCCAATGCAATGAATTAAATCCTCAGTGAGGTGGGTTTGTCCCCAGTGCCCTACAGAGGGACCAGGGTCTGGAAGGACAGGTGAGTTGCACAGCTCACTGCACTGTCACCTCTAGCAGGGCAAGGGTTAGACTTGGTTTCCACCCTCTTCTCCATGCCCAGAACAGTGTCTCGAGCCCTCAGTGCACAGGACTTGCATGATGAATCCAAGTAGATCAGAGCCAGGATTTGACCTCCAGGTCTGCCTGCTCTGAACCCCTCCCGTAGAGCATGCATGCACCCCTCAGAGTATATCATTTTCTGCCCAGCAAAGCCTCTGCTGAGAACAGCGCCAGGCACTGTGGACTGGTGCCTGGTCTGAGGTAGAGGGAGATCCCTGTGCCGTGGGCAGAGGGATGTAGCCTGGTAGGACCCTGAGAAGGACCTGGGCTTTGATGCGGGCTTGAAGCGTGAATTCGAGATAACTTTGCCTTGCAAGGGGCAAGTGTCTGTGCGCTCCACCCCCTGCTGCCTTGGGAACCACTTGCTTTGGGGTGCAGGAGGCACGTGGGCAGTGCTTGGAAGCCTAGGTGTCTTCCCTTCCATCCTCTGGTCTTGGGCATCTGTCCCTGCAGCCACTTGATGTGGCAGCTAGAAGGCTACTTCTTGTGGACTCACTTTCTCATGTATGTTTTAAAAATTTTAGTCCTGGGCACTGAGCATAAATTCACATTTGTGCAAGTACGATGTGAGTTCCATGATGGCTTCTTTTCTTTCCAGCTTTGGAGCTGACCACGATGCTGAGTAGGAAAAGGCAGCCACCGACCCAGTGACCGGTAGCCGTGTCCTCACTTGGATCCTCGCCGTGGAGCTAGGTGGCCACGTTGCCACACAGAGCCACAGGTAAATCCTATGTGTGTTCTCACTGATGGAGCCTTTCTTTGCAGGAGAGTCGGCTGTTCAGTATTGATTAAGGCAAGGTCAATAAACACGTGCCACTGTGGGTAGAGGCCTGATACTGGGTCCTTTCTTGCAGTTTTCCCAAAGGGAGTCTTTCCACCTGTGTCTCTGTCCTCCCCCTCCCCCTCCTCCTCGCCTCTGCTCTGCTCAGGATCGTGAGCTTAATCTAGGTGGAACGGGAGAGGCTGCGTCACACCTGAACCGGGCTCTGCAGACCGTGCTCCATTTGGACAGGTCCCTTGGCCTCACAGATCTCCCTCTGCCCTTCCGTAAGGTGGGGCGACGGTGCCTGCTTCCTGGGTGGCTCTGGGCAGCCCTCACATGGGGAGCCGCGAGAGTTGGTAGCTGTCATCGGTGCAGCTGGGCTAGAGCACACGGGGGAGGCTCTTGACCTGTGCCTTGTTCCTGACACGGTGTGTGCTGGCCTGCCCTGCCTTAGTGCTGACACTGGTGTCCGCGTACGTAAGGAAGGCCCAGAGCAGGTACTGGCACCCCTTGCCTTCCCTCAGTGAGTCAGCCTGAGGCAGCCCTTTCTGGAAATGGACCTTTTCTTTTGTCCTGGTTGGTCCTGGGCAAGGGATTCTTAACGATGCCATAAGCGGGTCTGAGATACTGGCTGGAAGTGCAGCCAGGGCTGCAGGCAGAGCGCTGAGGCCAGAATGGCCTTCCAGCAAGTGGGCCTGCTGGAGCCCGGGCCCCGGGGTGGAGGACGGTGTCAGTCGGCTTGGGCTGCCATGCAAGGCCCCACAGACTAGGTGGCTAAACAACAGCAGTTGCTGCCCCACAGTTCTGGAGGCCGAAGTCCAAGATCAAGGTGACAGCAGATTGGTTCCTCCTGAGGCCTCTCTCCTTGGCATGTAGATGCTGTCTTCTCCCTGTGTCCTCACATGGTCATCCCTCTGTGTGTGTCTGTGTCCTCATCTCCTTTTCCTATGAGGACACTAGTCATATTGGATTAGGGGCCCACCCTTGTGACCTTATTTTGACTAAATACCTCTGTAGAGACCCTGTCTCCAGATACAGTCACCTTCTGAGGTGTTAGGGGTTAGGGCTTCACTGCATGGATGTTTTGGGGACACAGTTCAGCCCATCACAGAGGGAAGCCCAGGCCAAGGCCCTGAAGGGAGATCAGGTGCTCTGCCTCCTGCCTGTCACCTTTCCTCGTGTCCACTGTCCTCAGTAGGAAGGTTCTGGGCTCTCTTTCCCCACCGTCAGCCTTACGTTAGCCGCATGTTGGCTGCTGGATGGCATTTTACATGAAAGTGCACTTGTGGACATTCCCCTGCTTCTCTCCCCGTTTGCCCGGGAGGCGGTGCCCTTCACAGTGGCTCCTGGGGCCAGGGAGGAGGCGGGCTGGGGCTGCCGCCACCTCCCACCCTGGTCACCCCGAGGGCACCTTCCCGTGAACCACGACCTTCCCTAATGGCCACCGCCCTCCTGCTGGAGCAGACTGTGCTGTGTCGGGAGGGACCGTTTTTGCCAAGCAGGCCCTTTACCTGCCTGCTCGCAGCAGAGGAGCTGGAGGTAGCAGGACTGCCCTGTCTCAGGAAGAATCGCAGGAAGGAATCGCTTTGTGGCTGATTGCAGCTTTACTCCTGTGGTGCCTGAGCCCCAGCGCACGGGTCCCAGGCGGCCAGGCCCCTTGTCTGCCTTTTGCTGCTTGCTGTGGACTCGAGCCCTCCGAAGGAAGATGGCCCCGCAACGCTGGGTCAGGGAGTGACGCTGTCGCAGGGGGACGGTCATCCTCCTTGGACCCATCTGCCTCTTTGCCCTTCATCTGTACATGGATGTGTTACAGTCCTGCTGAGATTCCTTGAGGTGGGGACTGGTTTTGTTTCTGGCAGGCCTGTACAACATCGCATAGACACAACTGAAAAAGACGAAAAGCCACCCCTCGCTGGCACTGGCTCCTGCTCTTGGGTCATCTGACAGCCTGCACATCTTGTCCTTTTTCTTTCTGGCCAGTTTCCAAAATTTTTAGCCACAAAACCTTTTCTCGACTTGGGCTTGACTCCCTTGTACCCATCGAGTGACTGTGGGCCTCCCTGGCTGAGTGGGGGCCCTGGGCCTCGCTGTGGCCCGGGAGACAGCCGGTCAGTGGAGCGAATGGTCTTGCTTCTCCTGTAGCCACCAAGACAGCTCTTACAATGCAGTTCCCAGGGGCAAGTCCGAGGTAGGAAGTCTTAGACTTTTAGAAAGTCAGTTTGTGTTGATTTGTTCCGTAGCTGCACACGACCTGTAACTGGCCAGGGAGTCCATCAGACGTACTCCAGGGTGTGTCCGAGGCAGCAGGGGGCATGTGGTCTGTGGGCTCCACGCTGTGAAATGTGAGTCCTCTCCAAGGCAGTGCCATCCCCGTCCTGGGTGCTGGGTGGGGCTCCTTGGCATCTGTGATGGGCCCCTGTATTAAGGAGAACAAGTTTGACCCAAAGAAAGAATTGGCTAATTTGAATATGTTACAGAATGTATTTGATGGAAACCATTTGTGGATTAGTTCTCACTTTCCTGTTCATTCTACAAGTTCCTAGTGAGCACCCATTTGGACCAGCCATGGTCCTAGGTGCTTAGGACACCGTGGTCACAAGATGGCCCCGTTCCTAGCCTGCAGGAAACGTGTTTTTGGATGAAAGATGTTCCCCAAGAATGCACATTCTACTTGGCTTAACAGTTGAAGCCCAATCCCCTGGGATTTCAGAAAAATGCTACAAAACAAAATAAGAGGGTTGATAGGACCCTGTTGTGGTCAGAGCAGGCTGTGGCTTGCAGAGTGTCCCAGACCAGGGCCCCCAGGCTTGAATGTGGGGTGCTTACAGTGGAGTCCGGGACTCGCAGGGATAGGGCCCCGTGGGGGGATGTGCTGGTCATCAGGGTGTTCCTCCCACTGTCCTCCTTTGTTCACCGTGTCTCAAGAGCCAGCCCCCCCCCCGTTTGTTTTGGGGTCATGCAGGGAGAGAGAGGAAGGTACAAATGTCATTAATGGTTCAATTTTCTATTTTCCAACGCTTGGACCCAAAGAGGCCTTCGAGTGTTTCCCTCAGGCCTGCGGCTGCTCGGGAACCACAGCTTAGCTCTCCTCTGTCCCCACTTTGTGGCTGCTTTTGTTTCTACTGGAGGATTTTCAAGGATTGACTTGGGTTCAGAGCTTCATGTCTCCAAGTTCAGTGTCCACCCCAGTGACTCCCGCCTTGCGGGGCTTAGCCTTGGGGAAGGACTCTCCTTGTGGCAGGTGGTGGGGCCCTCGCTGGGCCCTTTCTCACTTATAGCAGGAGGGCAACTCTGCCGGCCCCGCTCACCCTGGAGGTGTGGTGGGAGGAGGGCCGTCATTACCATGGTAGCTGGGGAGCTTAGTGTTGAGGCAGGGCTCCACTGGGGTGGAAATCCTCTCTCTGCCCAGTTGCACCGATGGGCAGTCCTTCCCCTTTTACAGTGTAGTGCAGACCAGAACATTCTCAGTCTAACTAAAAATGGTCCAACTTCTACCTTTTTCTTTGTAAGAGCAGAAAAACACAGAAGTTATGCCACATTACTGTTTTGTTTCTTTAGGCCTGATGGCCGTGAACAGTTCTTTAAGAGACCCTTGTAGACTTTGATGTCACGTCTTCCTTCCCTTCTGGACGTTATTTTGTCTTTTGGCTTTTACAGCAGTGAACTTCCCAATTCTACTTATTTTTCTCTGTTTTTCACCCCTCATTTTTCTTCCATAGTAACTTGGCTTTTGGTGTCCATTTGTAGGGAAGTGTTCTCACGTCCTTTTGGTGCATGTTTTGTATCCTCCTGTGGGGCTCCTACCATTTTATTTCTGCCTCATTCGGGGCCCTTTGCCCACCACGCCGTGCTGCAGTGGTGGTGTGTGTGCCCCTCTCCCCAGTGGCTGCGGTGGCGAGCAGAGGTCTCGCCTCAGCCGTGTGTCCCTCTCCCCCCAGTCAGTCAGCGCCGTACGATACCGCACATGTGGCTCGGCCTCAGTAAACACCTGATTGAACTGTTAGCTATGTTGGTTTCAAAATGTTGGAGTTTTGGCGCATTATCCACTGATCCAGAGAATCTAAAAATTACTACGATTGAAGGAAGGAGAGTAATCTCTCTGCCTGGCAGTGACTTAGACACATAGCCCTGCAGCTCTCCTTATTTCAAGAGTGTTTGTAGTTCTTGTGGTAGCAGTTTTAAGACAGCTGCTTGGAAATCCCTTTCAGGTAATCCCAGCCTCTGAGTCATGTCACTGTTGGCATCTGTTGATTATCTTCGCTCATTCACATTGCCATTGTCCTCATTCTGGTCTGACAGGTGATTTTCATTGTACCCTGGACATTTTAGGTATGAGACTGTGAGAGTGTGGATCTTATGCAATCCTCTCCTTAGCAGGCAGTGTCTCTGCCGACATGTGGCATGCAGGTCTGCGGGGAGCGATGTTCAGCTCCCTGTGGGCCCTGCCGACCCCAGGGTGGGGCAGTGGGGTGAAATCCACATGCACTGCCTCCTCACTGCAGGGTGAGGTGGACACTCAGCTCCCATGGGCCCCGCCAGCACGGGAGGTGGGGGGAGACGGATGCCAACCATCCCTGCCCCTCCCCACCTCATTCCTCACAGTGATGCTGGTAGGGTGTGGGCTCAGCTCCCCACTGGACTCCACTGGCTTTACCCCTGCAGGGTGTCGGGTCACTGCTTGCTTCCTTCGGGTGGGAGATACATCAGCTCCTGCTTGGCCAGCAGACACCACGTCAGGAGATTGGAATGTTGCCACCTGCTTGTGCCAAGTCAGGGCCTGGGAGGGGATGGAAAATTAGCTCCCTACTCGACCCCCTGAAACTATGGTGGGGGAGCAGCTAGTTTACTGGTGGGTATTGTCGAAAAGGTTTTGGTTCTGTTGGGCCACACTTTTCCTGGTCCTTTGACTGGGGGACAGGCTTTCTTGGAGCTTTTCTAGTCTGAGCCTGTCGGCGGTCCCTGGTTGGAGTTTGTAGTGCCCTGTCTGGGATATGTGGGAGGTAGTAAGGAAACCCAGTGTCTTAGTTAGTTTTCTGTTGCTTAAAAGAGAAATACGTGAAACTGGGTAATTTATAAAGAAGAAAATGAATTTATTTCTTACATTCCTGGAGGCTGAGGAGTCCAAGGTTGAGGGGCCACATTCGGTTAGGGTCTTCTTGCTGGTGGGGACTCTGCAGAGTCCTGTGGTGGGTGCAGGGCGTCACATGGCGAGGGGCTGAGCGTGCTCACATGCCAGCTCAGGGCACTCTCCTCTCTGACAAGGCCACCAGTCCTAATCCCGTGATAACCCATTAATCCATTAACTCATAACTCATCAATCCATGAATCCGTGCATGTATTAATCCACTCACAAGGGCAGAGCCCTCATGACCCAGTCACCTCTTAAAGACCCCACTTCTTAACACTTCCATATTAGGGATTAATTTCAATAAATTAATGAATTTTGGAGGGGACATTTTAAAGATGACACCCAGGCACAAAGAAGTTAGATAGAATTGGTCCTCGTTATTCGAGGATCCCATATTTGTGTATTTGCCTACTTGCTAAAACTTTTTTGTAACCCCCAAAATCCATACTTGTGCTTTTGTGGTCATTCATGGGTGTGCCCTGAGCAGTGAGAAACACACACTTTCCCAGCAGAGGTCAGACAAGGCTCTCGTATGGTCAACAAGTGTCCTTTTTGTGGTCTAGTTGGTGCTGTGTTTGTTGCTTTTTTGTACTTTTGTTGGTGATTTTGCTTTTTAAAATGGCCCCAAAGAATAGTTTTGGATCTAAGCTTGAGAGAACTGTCACATGCCTCGCAGAGAAGCTATGTATGTTAGGTAACCTTTGTTCAGGCATGAGTTACAGTGCTGTTGGCCATGAGTTCAATGTTAATGAATCAACAATATATTTTAAGTAAGGTGTCTTTAAACAGACACACACATAAAACAAGGTTATATGTTGATTGGTTGAAAAAAGTCTGACCAGCTCATAGAAACCTAACTCTCTGTTTTCAGGGCCAATGACTCAGCATTCCTCAAGTCAGAGCTCAAGGCAACTTCAAGAGCATAACTATGTGTGTAGTGGAAATCCACTCGATTTGCTCTTGGTCACACCAGATTCGTCGATATCCTCCTCTCTCTCAAAAGGTTTCCTTTTTTTCTTTTTTTAAGCAGTTTAATGTGGGTGTAATACATGGAGCACAATAAACTGCAGTATTTAAAATGTGCAAATGGATGGATTTTGACACATGGGAAGCCATCAAGGAATCAAGGCGATGAAAATATCCATCACCCCCCGATTCCTCCTGCCTCTTTGCAGTCCTTCCTTCCCACCCTTTCACTGATCTGTTTTCACTCTTATAGATTGGTTTGCATTTTCCTACAGTGTTGCATAACGGGAATCGATTCATTTTCCCCGGCCTCTCTCTGTTTTGAGACTCGCCTATGTGGATGTGTGCCCCTTTTTATTGCTGGGTGGTATTCCACTGTAGGGGTACGTCGCAGTGGATGGACATCCCCCACCTGTGGATGGACGGTGGGTTGTTGCCAGGTTTTCACTTGTTTCAAGCCCTGCTTCTGTAGATTGCTTTCTTTGTGTCTATGTTGCTTTTTAGGCTTCTAGGGATGCAACGCCCTTTCTGCTTTCTTGCGTTGTGGATTCCGTCTCTTCCCACTGAGTTCCTGGGCCGGGGACAGAGCAGGGATAGTGGTGGGAATGGTGTCCAAGGCCAGCCGAGGCACCGAGACATGGACGTCCCTCTCCCCAGTCAGGGAGCTCTAGGCCTGTGTGGATTAGCGCCCTCATTAATTCTTGCTGAGTCTGATCTGCAGCCAAGCTGCTGTGGACCCTCGGAGTCTGCCCTTATTTTATTGACTCTACCCATGTTAGAGTCACGTAGACATGAGAGGTGATTGCCGGGAGAGCCGTCCTCAGACAGCCCCGGCTGTGGTCTGGGAGGGCCCATGCTCTGGCCAGCAGTGAGTTATTTTGGGACCCTGGAGATGAGTGCAGGCTTGATTCTGGGCCCAGGATGGTTCATTACCCAGTCAGGGTGTTTGCTATCTTTGCCCTCCTATTCGAGTCACCAGCATAATCAGACTTTTGTGATGTAAAAAGTTAGCTCCTCTGGCATTGACAACAGGCACCTTTGACTCTATAAACATTGGGGGGTGGGTGTGGGAAGGAACCTAAGTGTGATACTTATCTCTATATATTTCTGTCTCCTGTTGGCTGTTGGAATTGTGGGGCTTCATCATCTGGCACTTCTAGATGCCTCACCCCAAGAGAGACTCTTGCCAGCCCGATATGTGTTGTAATCACTGAAGCGTCCATTGAACAGGTTAGCCCTGAAACAGGCACGGGGGGAATAGCAACCAGCAGAACCCTCCTCCGCTTGTACACCTGCTTAGGTGGAAAATGAGAAAAGGCACAGTAAGGAAACTTTTTTTGTTGTTGTCTTTGGTCTTTATCCAGTGTTGACAGTACAGTGAATTCAACTTTTCAGAAAGGTTTTATATATGGGTGGTAAGAGCAGAGTCTACTGAGATGTTGCTTATGACCATCCTTGAAATTTATGATTAAAAAAAGAAGATAAATTGTGTGAAGAACTTTCTGCCTTGGCAGCTCCAAAGGGAATTTAGTTGCTGAGGTTGCAGAGGGAGCTCCTTTTAGGATGCTGCCCCGTGGAGAGCAGCCGCAGGGCTGTTCGATGCTACTGTGTGTGATCTGAAGGCCAGACATTCCAACTGTCTTCAAGAAATAGGTTTTCCTTTTTTCTTTCTGGGAGCGGGGCAGCCTGGCCCACAGTATTACCTAGGGAGTAGCGGGATCAACAGGCCATTCCAAGTTGAGTCCCTTACAAGTTGAAAGGAGGATTAATTTTTTAAAAGTTACGGTCTCAATTAAGGGAAGGTGAAGGAATGTAATAACATGTGATGAGATTTATGATGAGAAGTGCAAACTCTGATTGAATAGCTACATTTAAAGCATTTCATGCTTTCAGAAATAACAGAGCTGTGGACCGGGAGACAGGATGGAGGAGAGAGGAGGGTAACGTTTCAAAGGTGCCCCTTTCTTTGTACTGTCAGTGGCTATTTTGACGGATTGCTTCACAGACGGACGTTGATGACTGAAGGTCCAGAGTGTGTGTGATTGATGTAGATGATTTCATCAGAAGATGATTGCTTTCTTAGTTATTGCAGTTTTTAGAACCAATAGAGGAAAAAAATGCAGCTTTGAAAATGACAGATCTTACAAATTATGCAAACTTCCTGCGAAAAGCTCCTGGTGGTTATTTGTAGTGACTCTGGTGATACAGAACTAGTGTGGCCAGAGTAGATAAGAAATTTGTTTTTTGGAAACAAAACCATATACAATTCCATTTCAGAATTATACATTAAGGACTTTTACAATGAAAATCCAAATTTTCTGTAAAATAGATTAACATGTTAGTAAACATGTAGAACTTTGGAGTTTGATGAATGCTGGCATCATCTAGATTGTAGGGTCTAGACCAGGCGTCCTCAAACTACGGCCCGTGGGCCACAAGCAGGTGTTTTTGCCCATTTGTTTTTTTACTTCAAAATAAGATATGTGCAGTGTGCATAGGAATTTGTTCATAGTTTTTTTTAAACTATAGTCTGGCCCTCCAGCAGTCTGAGGGACAGTGAACTGGTCCCCTGTTTAAAAAGTTTGAGGACCCCTGGTCTAGACCCTTTCCAGCTTTTTGTAGGTGAGAGAATAAGAGTTTTTTACTTAATATGTCTTTTAATTTGGCATTTCTTTGTAAAGTAGGGGTTCTGACTTCTTATGGTATTTTTGAAATAAATTTTCTGGTAGCTTTTTCTGTTTTCGAGGGTGAGGGGAGAGACATTTTATACATGGGCCTCACCCTGTCTGTGAAACCAGACTGTTTTATCTCAGAGTCCGTGTGGTCAAGGTGGATATTCTTGTGCTTTACCCCAACCAGTCTCTGTTCCTGGAGCACTCTGGGGTCCACAGGCCCAGTCCCGGCCATAGCAATTAAATGCTGATGTTGCTTGAATTCCTGAGCTTTAGGGTCCTCTGCAACCCCGGCCGCATGGTGTTGCTGGGGAGAGTGAAAAGCAAAGGTGAGTCCATGCTTGGCTCAGAACCAGGCCCGTCAAAAATGTTCCACAAAGGGCTCTGTTCCCCCGTGCCTGTCTTTGGGACCCTAATTTTTCTCCCTGTTTCCCAGCTTACTCCATGTGCTCTCTTCTCTGTGGTTCTGTTACTCTATTGCTGTCACCTTCCGTTCTCCACCCCTCTAATTTCTTCCACTTTCCCCAGCTCAGCTCCTACGTCTGCCCTGAAGCCTTCCCTGATTGCAGCAGACGCCCGCCTGGCACCACTCTGCCCACAGCAGACACGCTGCAGTCAGGGGTGCACTGTCTGACGTCGGCTTCTGCCACCAGCACCTTTGCCTGTCATGGGCTGGAGGGCCTGCTCCAGGGGTGGCAGGCAGAGGAGGAACACCTTGTCTGAATCCACAGGACCTCGCTGAGGATGGGAAGGGTGATTATGTTTGGTCGTTAGAGCAGACCCATTCCCTCCCCACCCTGGAGTAACAGTGCATTAATGTCAGCATGCAGGGATGAGAAAAAAATCTCATCAGTCTCGTTTTCTCTAATCCTGTACCTGCATTTAGTGCGTCCTGACTGCCTGGCTTCTCCCACACTTTGCCTGTCTCAGTACATGGAAATTCCCTCTGTCCACTTGCTCAGCCAAAGGTCTTGACCCCACTTTTTCCTTCCAGTATCCTGCCTAGTAGATCCTGGATTTGCTGACTGGCTGTTGTGCCTCTGCAGCTGGACCTCTGCAGAGAAGCCTGGTGGTCCTTTTAACGGGGAGGTCCCCAGGGCTGTGCGTCTCCTGTGCCATTTCTCCCCTCACAGCAGCTCTGGGGGCCGAAGGGGAGAGGGGGAGGGAGGGGGAGGGAGAGAATCCAAATCCAGGGTCCAGGGGAGGAGGACCCTGTTTTGAAAGTGTTTCCTGCCACCTCTCCTCTGGAGAGGGCTGACTTGCTAGATTAAAGGCTCAAAGAAGTGTTAGAAGAAAGTAAAGTGTTTGGTTTCTATAAAACCAAAACTGATTTTGCCAGAAAACGCTTTCTGGTTTTGTGGATTTGGAAGGAATGTCAGGAGCCTGCTCCAGGCTTCCCTGCTTTGCTTGTTTCCTCATCAAGAGCAAGAGTCCAAGCTCAAGGTCAGGCGCAGACTACAGCCTGCCACTGTGGCCTGGAGGCTGTGCCCTGTCTCTCCTCAGCCTGGCTTCCTTGCTGTGACACTCGCCACCTTGGACCCCCAGAGTGAGAAGAGACCACGAGGGAAACTCTCAGTGCTTCTAATCAGTTTGGAGAGAATTTCTCTGGGGGCTCGGGGCTTTGGAGAGACTGTGCTGCTCTGAGGAGCCGGGCGCAGTGGTTTAGAATGTGCTTTGTCAGGGTTTGCAGAGGGACTCAGAGAGAGCAAGCGCTGGAGGAGTGGGTAGCGGGAACCGAACCTTCCCTCCCTCCCTCCATCCCTCCTCTCCTTCTGAATGAGGGGAAATGCACAGAGATGTTCTCAGGCCCAGGGGAGGGAGACAGTGGGCATGGAGAGACCAGGAGCAGAGGCGGAGCGCGGAGGAGGCCACAGGAGGCCAGGCTCTGGGTTGGAGCGGGCTCCGGCAAGACCTGCCAGGGGAAGCTGTGGGACGGAGTCTGGGAGGGGAGAGCAGTCAGTCCCAGGCCCTGGTGTGGTTTAGATTTTGTGCAGAGAAGGAAGTGTGGGGGTGGGAGATTTAGAAGAAAAGCTCTGGAATGAATCACTGTGGTGGGGAGAGAGTGAGTGACTGAGGGTGATGGGAGAGCCACCGCACAGCAGGCAGGGCCCAGGGCGTGTTTTTGGTGGTTGCGCCCATCCCTCTGTGTAGCTGAAGAAGGCCCTCACAGGCCCTTGGAGTTAGGGTCTCCTGGCATAATGACATGAATGTAACCTAGATGGTGACCACTTTTCAATTTTTTAGTCTTGTAACCTAATGTCCTTTAACCTCATAAACCTGGTCAAGAATAATATAAGACTGTTTTCAACCTTCATGGTATCATTTATCACTGACAGTGTGAGTAAAAGTTGACTGTGACTCTTAATGATTTTTCAGAACTCGCTCACCATCTCCCTGCACTTGGAGGAGGTGTGGGTGGCCCTGGGTGGTGCCTTTTCCTGAGAGCCTCCTTGCGCCGACAGCCACCGTTACAGAGGCCCAGGGATGTCTCCTGTAGCAAACAAAGGTAACTGCTGAATAATGCACCAGGGAGACTAACTCAGTTATCTGGGGATGCGTTTCCTGACTCGTTTACCCTGGGCTGGGAGATTGGGGGTGCATTCCGGGTGGTAATGTAGCTTAGAAACAGATATTTCATATTAGGATCACTTGAGTTTCTCCAGGGCTGAAGGGTGAGTGATAGCATCTCTGAAAAATTTCTAGGCCTAGACAACATCTCCTGTGTCACAGGAGGTAGAGTTCCGGGGTCTCCAATTGACCTTCATGTCCCCAGTGCCTGGTGTCTGATGGGGGTGCCAGGCATGTTCACACTCTGCTCAGGTCCGTGTGGAATAAAAGACTGGTCAGCACCACGTCTTCTGGAAAGGGCCAGGTAGTATAAATGGCATTGGTTTTCGAGCCACACGGCCTCCACATGGCCTCTGCGGTGACTATGGAACTGCCATCGGAGCGTGAGGGCAGCCGTACTCAGTCCGAAAACAAGTGGGCAGGGCTGCGTTCCATTTATAAAAACGTGGCCAGTGGTTTTATGACTCCTGGGCTAGACTAGGGACATACACCCAAATGTTAACAGGTATCATGTGTTTTAAAATGTATGGAGGATTTGTTTTCATCAAGTATGGTAGGACACACAGACATGGAAATGACCATCATGGAGGAGGAGTTTATTACTTACAGTTCGCTAGAAGTAGATGGCACATCACACTGTGCAGGGCCACGCAGGGAAGCACGGGGTAGATCAGGAGGTGGAGGGACCTGGGGGAAAACATGGGTCAGATCCTCTATTGTGGTTTTCACAAGAAGGAACAGGTAAGGGAGGATAAGTTGTAAATGTTACTCCTGTGGAGCTTGTATGGGCTCCTGCTCCCTCATCCCATTCTCAGCCACAGCGAGCACAGCGTCCTCACGGCTCAGACACTGGACTCCAGAGCTCTGTTGGCAAGAGAGGAAACTGCAGGCCTTGTATGAGATTTACTGAAAGAATAATATTAAGGCGATCTGTTGCAACTATCTTCAGCATTTTATAATTTAACCAGAGGTCTCAGTCCAGGGTCTGGAAAGTGTGATTTAGATGTAACTTTTTGAGGCTTTTTTAAAGTCTTCTTTAGGGGAAGAGAAGTCTCCCATCAGTGATTTGGGTTTTATTATAGGGATGAATGGTTTACTATCAGGTGTTGATTAGAAGGACTTTGGAATATCTATGTTTTGTTTACTTATTTTAATTTTTTTAAATAGACATATAATCATCAGACGTATTTATGGGGTATGTAGTGATACTATAATACACATAATGTATAGTGAACAGACCAGAGTCAGTAGCATATTCATCATCTCAGACATTATCATTTCTTTATGTTGGGAACATTCAATATCTCCTTTCTAGCTATTTGA
Source organism: Cheirogaleus medius (assembly GCA_008086735.1). Taxonomy (NCBI): domain Eukaryota; kingdom Metazoa; phylum Chordata; class Mammalia; order Primates; family Cheirogaleidae; genus Cheirogaleus; species Cheirogaleus medius. The sequence continues at coordinate 4,398,775 of VBSM01002217.1, forward strand.
AACTATATAATGTATTATTGGTAACTGTAGTCATTCTGCAGTGCTGTAGAACACTAGAACTTAAGCATCTCTTATTTTTCAGATAAAGTTCTAGCCATTTTCCCAGCAACTACAGAATCCAACTTGTAGGCAGCAGAGACAAATCCGAATGGTTTGCCTGTCCTTCCTGCTGACCTCATGCAGTCTCCTATGAAGACTATGCTTCTGGGGCAGTGGGGTGGAGTTGGTAATGTGGCATTATCGTAATTTTCCCCTTTTTTGACTTAATTGATTCAATCTCTTAATTTGTGTTTCTTTGTTAATAGTTTAAATGTATAAAGATCTATCCCTTGTAAGATAACCCAGGGACATTCAGTAATTTTTAATAATTTATGTATTTCAGGTAGCAAGGATTATCAAAGTAATGATATCACAAGTGAGGAAATAAAACTTTAATGAATTTAGAAAAATATACTAGGAAAAATAAGTTGGTCCTCTAAAATTGAGGATCCCAATTTTAGATCTATATTTAAGTAGTCCACATTATAAATTTAAAATTATAGCAGACCCCTTGAATTGCATGGGGTCCTCTTATATGTATATTTCTTTCAATAAATACATTTGATGATTTTTTTTTTGTAGGTTTGTGATAATTTAACACATTAACTGCCCTGTGAGTTAGATTTAGTTCATGCTAGTTTTGAAGCCCAGGGTCTTGTGAAGCATGTGTAACTCTCATCTCTTCACCTTGGGAGCCACATGTACTATTTTTCAAGTTGCATATAACTCATGCACAGAAAATAATAAAAAATAACAAATTTTTCATTAAATTAGAAAGGGTCATTTTGTTCTAGAAGTTTTTATTCTATTTTCATAATAAAACACCGTAGCCTCAAGGAAAAAATTTTTTTTCTAGTGTGGCAGTCAATGTGTTAAAAAAAACTTGCAGACAGTGTAGTCTAGAAATACCAAAAACATTAATTTATGATGAATACATAAAATGTATGTAAGATACTAGTCTGTTTTATCATTTACTGCCATAAAATACGTACAAATCGTTTATTAAAATTTATCAAAACTTAAATACACAAGCAGATTGTATAGGGCGCCATTTGCAGTTGAGAGGAATGTAAGCAAATGTAAAGATGCAATGTTAATTCATAGCTGCATAAAATTAACTGTAGTAATACTGTAGTCCTATAATAATTTCATAGACACCTCCTGTTGCTGTGAGCTCAAATGTTGCAAGTATCCTCTTAAAATGCCCTGTGATGCTAATCCTCTCCAAGTGAGCTATTTGTCGCTCCTGTAAATTGCGTATTGCAGTAAAAAGTGATCTCTTGTGGTTTTCGAATATTTTCCGTCATGTTTCGTGCAATACCATAAACCTTGAATAACACCACGGGACCCATAGGAGTGATACTAGTGTTGCTGCCAGGTGCTTCCAAGAAGTGATTAAAGTCGTGACATTACAAGAAAAAGTTGAATTGCTTGATCAGTGCTGTAGATTGAATGGCTGCCCTCTATTTCAGACAGACGATACAACTTATAAACAGACAACGTAAACTTACATCAACACAGTACAATTCTGTAAATGAATTTTCCTTATGATTTTCTTAATAATGTTTTCTTTTCTCTACCTTTATTGTAAGAATACAGCATATTACACATATAACATACAAAGTATGTGTTAATCGACTGTGTATGTCATCAGTAAGGTCCCCATCAACTATTAGTAAGTTTAGTAAAGTTTCTGGGGAGACAAAAATTATATGTGGATTTTTGAGTGCGTGGGGGGTGGGGGTGGGGGATGCAGACCCCTGAACTGTTCAAGGGTCAACTGTATCATGGTTTCTCTTCTCTCCCCACCCTCCCCCTCGCCAAAATTCCCAGGGCACATAAAGGCAGGTTGAAAGTACCCGACCTTGAGAGCATCTGACACTCCTCCCTCCCATCCTTTTTGTCTGGACTACTCCCTGAGGTGGTTCCTGCAGCCCCTTTCCTTGTCCCTGAGGTCCTGTGTTGGTGGTGTTGCAGCACCTGTGTCCTAATCTGCGAAAGTGGGGCAGTTGCTCTTACCTGTTCCATAGAATTGTCTGGGCTTCGGTGCGGGCATGTGGGTGCACCCGCCCATTCCTTGTGCCGACGTGCGACGCCTCGGTCACCTCTGCCTCTTTGATCGGAACAGGAAGGCTCGTGGTATTTTCCTTTGGGGGTGTACTTAGCCTGGAGGGGTTTGAGGACACTCTGCCTGTGTGAGCCTAGGCAATTTTCTGTGGTTACCTTCGCTCAGGTTTTCTCTTGGTTCTGTCCAGCGGTGCATGTCTCAGATCAGTTTAGTTACTCCTCGGGAGCTTTCAGGAGTTGGCCTGGCCATCCTGCCCTGCGCCCCCATGCCTGCGTGCAGACCTTGGTGACAGTGAAGACCTGTCTCTCAGATGCTGGTGGTGAGGGTACCTAGAGAATGAAAATTTCTTTCTATTAATAGTATCAGCCTCTCCTGGTCCACATGAACCAAATCTTGTTGTTGGGGGTTTTGTATCTTAGTTCAGGGCTTAGGCCCTGGGTTTGGGGAGAGCAGAGCTCATGTACTGACCACACAGCTGTCCAGCAGGGAGTGACCACTGGCAGGTCACCTGACTTTTGTCTCCTCATCTGTTCAGTGGGGATGATGATAGTGTCTCCACACACGACCGTTGAGGAGATTCGACACTTTGCACAACTGACAGTGGAGAAGACGTGGAGTGTGGCCATCTTTAGTGGCGCTCTGCTTAGTGGAGCTGTGCTCTGACCCTCCACTGGCATTTCAAAGCCTTTGAAAGAGATTCAAAATCGAGTGTTGATGTGAAAATCTGCTCTTTTCTATCAGGAGGCTGACCAGACCACTTAGGTGGAAGGGACTGTTGATGCTTAAATGGAATATGCCAACAAGTCCTTTTCAGACTGCTGAGAGTATAAAATCAAAGGTCATTCTCATACATGTGGTCAAATATAGACCCTTGTACCTACGAACATGCTGTTGGAAGCAATGAGGTCATTCTTTGCTGCACGTAATTAACATAGCTGTTTAATCTATGTCATCTCTCCCTCCTTCCATCAGTGCACTGGGGAAGAAAAGTGGAAAACGGTGTTCTGAAAGGGATTTTTTATGTTAGCATCTAAACAAAAAAGAGAGATTTCTAAAAGACAGAAAGCATACTTGGTGTAGCTTCCAGTTAGGAATCTAGCACTTAGGATTCAGTTATGGCATTTTGAGCAATTGATTATATTTTTTTACTTCAAACAGCTTATTATTAGTAGATTTCCCTTTCCCAGCCCCGAGAAAGTGAGACGTGATTCTTTAAAACTTTATTGCATTTTTCTCCTGTATTTTTCCGCCTGCAAACATCATAAAAAGGAATAATAATTTAAAGAAAAGAGACCAGAGCGCAGAGGTTCTTAGCTTTGGAAACACCTGAGTAGTTTAAAACAATACACCCCCGCCCAGTCCCAAGACTTATTTTCATTGGCCTGCGCTGTAGCCGGGCACCTGGAGTTGCAGACACTCCCCAGTGGTCTGACGTGCAGTGCCGCCACAGGGATGAGGTCGGTGTGCCTGAGGGCTCGTGAAAACACATGTTGCAGGACATCTTCCCTGTCCTCCCGAATTTATGATCGAGTAGGTCAGGATCTGGGCTCCAGAATTTGCATGTTAATAAACTCCCAGGTGATGCCTACACTGTTTGTCCAGGGACCATTATTTGAAAAGCACAGGGACTGTAGGGCTCCGGTTCACAGCACCGACTTCTGGACTAAGCACCGTCTTGTCCGCCAAGCCAAGTCCCGTTACCAGCCCTGGGGCCTTCGTCTCGGCAGTCACTTTCCCGTTGTGAACAGCAGGAATGATGACAGTGGATGCTGCGTGTGTGTGTTACACGTAGACAAATACAGAGAAAGCATGTAGCCAAGTACCTGCCATACACGTGTACCTGGAAATCTTTTGTTATTCTTGACAAATTATAGTAATTGATTAATAAGAACATTTAAGTCCATGATTTCTTTATGTTGGGAAGTAGCTGGAGGTTGGGTTTTACTTAATTTCATCTTCAGTGTTTATATTTTAAGGATTTTTAGTTTATTCTGATTTGGGTGTATATTGTTAATAAAAATAAAAATTTTATTGAAGTTTACAAAGTTATTTTTTTACTAGTGTCCATAAAATTACTATATCATTAAAAATCATTATACTTCATTTCTTTTGTTAAAATTTTGTATGTTTTTCTAGATTATGTTTTTAAGAGATACGTCTTTTATTTTTCTTTTTTGGATTTTAATAAACTGTGTTATGCTTTGCTTTCTGACTTGCTATTAACTATATTTCCTTCCTTCAGGTTTAAGATGGACTCGCATTATTCATTTAATTTCCTTTTTCTTTTATAAAGATGCAAGTGTCGTGGTGTTAGTTTTTCTCCTCTTCTCTTGCATCATTTTCTTTTCTTGACACATGATGGTGTACATTGTCCTAATTGTCTGGAGACTATTATTGTATCTTTATTTCCTTCTTGGACTAGTTATTTAGGCCAGAGCTTGTTTTTAATTTTCAAGTGGCTGCGGTTTCTTTTTCTAATGCATATGTTATTAATTTCTAGTTTTCTTGTATTTGGCTGTAGCATGGAGCCCCTTGGCACATCGCGCCTACCGCCCCTGCCTCAGTGCTTGGACGTTTGGAGCCTGTCTGCAGCTTCGTGCAGGCTGGGAGGAGGTGGCCTGTTGCAGGTTTTTGCTTGGGGCCACATGCTTTAGCTCCAAAGATCTTCACATTTTTGCAAAATGCACTTCTGTTCTTTGTGGTTTAGTATTTCTTAAAAATAATTTTGCAAATGTTTGCAAATGGCAATTTTCATAAATATCTATTAATTCTGTCTCATTATCCCAATTTCATTCTTTTGTTGCCCTATATGATGAACCAAAATCTCTAATAACTATTAATAGTTTTTCTGAGTTTCTCCTTGAGAGTCTTATAGATTTTGTTTGTTTTTAATGTAAGTTTTTTATTAAAGTGTAACATCCATTCTTTCAATTTTTGATTCATGTATTTTGATGCTTTGCTGTTTGTAGGATAAAGACCTAATCCTGTTTTTGTTCATTATCAGTTATGTTTTTAATCAATGTATTATGGTTTTAAAATTTGAATTATCTTTTCTTTGCCTTAAATGACACTTTGCCATCATTCCTATCATGGTGGTCATTTTGTTTGCGTTTGTGTTTGGTTTTAATATCTTTCCCATTCTGTCTCTGACTCTTTTCTAGCTCCCTTTTTAAAGCTTTTCTATTCTAATTTGCCATGGGTATTTTTTTAAAATTAGAATACTTTGGATATTATTTTGAAAAGGAGAGAATTGAATAGTTGACATTTATTGCTACATGTCTTCTGTCGTAAATTGTGTTTTGAATGTTTTTTCATCTATCTGTTCTCTATTTTCCCTTTGATATTTAAAGTATTAGTTTCTTTTCATCTTTTTATTATGATTTAGAATGCAAATATTCTGTTTTTAATTTTACATGTGATCTTAATATATCATGAACATTGGTCAGTTATATTTTTCTTAGTAAAGAGTAGAATCTACCTACTTAAGGAAGGTATAGCTTTTGTTTTTAATCCTGCAATGATTTATTTTAGGACTTGAAACTTCTCTTTTTAATTTTAAATTAAATTTTATTGCTTAACCTGCCCATCAGCAGTTATATTCTTTAGTCTTAGTAGTTAGCAAATCCTTCTTGAGTCCCTGTTACTATGTACCCTTCTGGGTACAGCAGGGAACAAAACCGAGTTCTTGAACAAAATGAGATTTGTACCTATGTAAAAAGTGAAATAAGCGTGACGTAAGGAACCAGTTGTTGCCACGAAGAAGATACACAGGGAGACGAGCTAGAACTGCTTCTGTTAAACTTGACAGATGCTGTAGGCACACAGCTGTCATGTGAGTGTCCCGTGAGTTGGGGGTTAGGGGCAGCGTGCTGGGGGAGAGAGGAGAAAGTATGAAGCAGATGTTCTGGAGAACAGAGTAGATTTCCTAAGGAAATGTAGTAGAATTTCCTGGCAGTATTAAATGCATATTTTGGATTTGTGGTTAAATAAAAATAAAAAGCATCCATTAGCACAGCTATGTGACGTTTCCTCCAGTCTCATGCAGTTTCTGGAGTGTAGGCAGTCCTAGAAGTGGCTAGTTGCATTTAAGCAGAGGAGCTGTGTGCCTCTGAAAGAGGAAGTCAGAGGAAGAGGTGGGCGTGAGAGCTGTGGTGATTGTCTGGGGAACGGTTCTGGAGTGGGCTGTCGGTCCTGGGCCGGGGAAGACAGGAGTAAGGACTGATTGGTTAGGAGAGGATGGAAATCGTAAGGCCAGTAGACCGGTATCTCGATGCACTGGACAGTGGCTTGGGTGTGAAGAGGGCAGTCCATAGGGCATGGCCAAGGAGAGGGGTCCTCCAAGGACAGTTGGTAACTCTGATGCTAACCACAAGCCCAAACAACCCTGAGCCTATTTTCAAACTGTGGGTTTCAACCTGTTATGGTATCTTAGAGTCAAGTGAGAGGCCATGAACAGCATTTTTTAATAAATAGAACAGAAAAGGAAATATTAGAGTGGATTGTGCAGATTCTTAGCTTGCACTTAGCACATTGCCACATGAGATGAACAGGGTGAACATGGATTGGTCATAAACATGTTTGGTCATCTGCTTGCTGGAATTGCATTTGATTTTTCTAGTGTAAGATGCCAATTTGATCATCAGCCACGTTGGGAGGGTGAACGCTGTACAGTTTAAATCTACCATAAACATAATCTTCAATTAGCTGTGATGTGAAAGGCCTAAGAATGTCACCTGCAGCCTGCCAAAGTCTAGAGTTTTGATTGAGAATGCTCAGTGTACTTTGCAGAGAAAGTGTTATTGAGTGCAACATTTTTCAAGTTTATAACAATTGTATTGTTTTAATTTAACTAATACAAATTGCTCTAAATTGGAAAAAAAACCATAAAATCAAAAGAATAAAGACATGTTCAAGTTCAGCTGCTGGATCCAGAAGTGTAAATATTGACATTGTTAAGAGAAATGTTGACTTTAGAGTCAGCAAACTTTTGACTTTACCCGAACTGTTTTTCTGAACTATAGTCTAATAAGGAAGCGCAACCTTTATAATGAATGTTATTTAAATTTTTATCAATTAAAATTGACAGATTTCATTGTATCATTTATGGTCATCTTGCAAAGGAGGGCATATTTTTTCAATATTAAAAGGACACTATGAAACTTGTCAACAGGCCTTTTAATCAAAGGAACAAAAAAGACAAAAGATATTGACACAATTTTTAAATCATTCTATGGCTGTTAATGAGAAAGCCTTTAGTTATTGTAGATATAAAGCTGCTCTGTAGTAGTTTATAAAACTATTCCTTAATATCCGTGAATATGGGGCACACCATTTTGATAAATTAGCTGATGATTTAGAGCCTGAGCCCTTTTTTTTTTTTTTTTTTTTTAAAGACAGGGTCTCACTCTGTTACCCAGGCTGGAGTGCAGTGGTGTGATCATAGCTCACTGCAACTTCAAACTCCTGGGCTCAATTCCTGCCTCAATCCTCCTCAGTAACTGGGACTACAAGCATGTGCCACCACACCTGGCTAATTTTTAAACTTTTGTTTTGTAGAGATGGAGTCTCTTCATATTTCCCAGGCTCGTCTCATATTCCTGGGCTCAAGCAGTACTTCTGCCTCAGCCTTCCAAAGTTCTGGGATTATAGATGTGAGCCACTGCTCCTGGCCAGAACCTGAACTCTTTAAAGTAGCACAGTATCTTATCAAATCTGTATAGTTGTAAGATACTTAGAAGTGAGGTTTTTGTTTAGGTGTGGTATAGGTCATTCAGTCTTCAGGAGAGCACTGATACTGACAGAACTTTTGGTCTTTTGTCAGGTATAGGTAGCAAGGTAACTTTATGGTGGGCTTTTGCTGTGTGGGTTACACTTAACCTCACAGACACCTGGGTTCCCTGGAGTTGCAGAACTGGAAAAGCACATTGTTAGTCGAGATAAATCAAAATGGAGAAACTGTAAACAAGTTCCAAGTGATGGAACAGGCATGACCAGAAAACAGGATATTAATTTTTAAAAACAATTTGAATATACAAAAGTGCTGTTTGGAATCCCTGCTTTACATATCTCCAAGCTTTAGCATCATAAGAAATTCTGCTGAATCTCACGGTTGTATTAAAAAATTTAGCAGAGGTTGTTAATTTTATTAAAGGAGGCTCACTGAGTAGCCAATTTGTTGATAATTGGGGTGAACTATACAAAATAAAATTTACCATTTTAACCATTTTTAGGTATACAATTCTGGAAGTAAGTACATTCTCAATGTTGTATTAACCATCACCGCTATTTCCAGAACTTTTTCATCATCCCGAAGAGAAGCTTTGTGCCCTTTAAACAATTCCTTCTCCCCTGACCCCTGCCAGTTCCTTGTGACTCTATTCTACTTTTTGTGCCTATAAATTTGTCTTTAATAGGTGCCGCATATGAGTGGGATTAGGAGGTATTTGCCTTTTTGTGACTGGCTTATTTCTCTTATCATCACAATGTCCTAAAGGTTCCTCTGTGTTGTAGCATGTGTCAGAATTTCATTCCTTTCTGAGGCTTAATAACATTCCACATATGTAAATACCACATTTTGTTTGTCCCTTGATTCATCCGTAGACACTTGCGCTGCTTCCACCTGCTAGCTGTTGTGAGCTGTGAGCATGGGTGTCCACGTACCTGAGTCCCTGCTTTTCATTTCTTTGGGTTATATGCTTAGAAGTGGAATTGCTAGATCATATGTTCATTCTGAGTTTAATTTTTTGAGGAATTGCCCTATCATTTTCAACAATAGTTTGCACCATTTTACGTTCAGTGGTCTTGACATCCTGATTGAAAATCAGTTGACCATGTATGCAAGAATTTATTTCTGAGCTTCCTATTCCATTTGTTCATGCCTGTCCTTATGCCAGTAGAATACTGTTTTGATTGCTATAGCTTTATAGTAAATTTTGAAATCAAGAAGTATGAGTTAGCTCTAACTCTAACTCTGTTCTTTTTCAAGATTGTTTTGGCTATTTGGAGTCCCTTAGAATCCATATGAATTTTAGGGTGGCCTTTTCTATTTCAGCAAACATTGCCAGTTGGTTTTTGATAGGGATTGCATTGAATTTGTAGATTGCTTTAGGTATTATTTCATCTTGACAATGTTAAATCTTCCAACCCAGGAACACAGTATGTCTTTCCATTTATTTATGTCTTTCTAATATTCTTTTAGCAACATTTTATAGTGTTTAGTGTGCAAGTCTTTCACATCTTTGGTTAAATTTATTCTTAACTTTTTTATTATTCTTGATGGTATTATAAATTGTTTTAATTGTTTGTTGTGTTATTCTTTATTAATATAAACAGTTGATTTTTGGATGTTGATTTTGTATTCTATACCTTTACCGAACTTATTTCTTAGCTCTAATAGTTTTTTTAATTGTAAGTGTGGAATCGTTAGGGTTTTCTACATATAAGATTGTATCATTTGTGAACAGAGATAATTTTAGTTCTGTCTTTCTAATTTGAATGCCTTTTATTTCTTGTCTGAATGCTCTGGCTAGAACTTTCAACACTGTGTTGAATAGAGGTGGCAAAAGTGGGTACTTGTCTTGTTCCTGATCTTCTGGGAAAAATGTTTCATCTTTCACCATTGAGTGTGATGTTAACTATAGTTTACTTGTCCCAAGGGAAACTCCTCAACTGGACTTAATGGGATGTGCATTTTCCTGGCTAAGAAGCAATCTCATTTGGCAAATACTTTCAAAGGTGATATTTAGGTAGTAAAATTGGCATATTTAAATGATATTTTTGACTGTCTTAATACAGATTAAGTTTGAAACTTCACGGGGAAAATAACAATGTATTTCTATATGTTGAGCACATCCAAGAATTCTAGAGGATGTACAAGTTAGGGCCAGCAAGTGTGCACAGGTAGGCGTTTGCTGCAGTCTTTAAGCTAAATTCTTTTTCCCCAGGAAATGTTTTTGCTCGTAAGGCCTTCTGTGGGTTGGGAGACACCTCTCTGAAGGGTCATCTCCTTTACTTACAGTCAAGTGGCTGTAAATGTTAACCATGTCTATAGAATATTTTCACAGCAACACCCAGACGGGTGTTTTATTAACCGCTTGGGGACTAAAGCCTGGACAATTGATGCATAAGACAGCTAACTCAGGGACCATGAGCCAGAGAAGGCTAGTGTCTTTGGGGCTGCTGGCCTGGGCTTCGGCCGGAGGGTGAATGCAGACACAGCACTCATCCAGTAGGTGGGGACAGGTGGGTCCTACCATGGTGCTGGCGCCTGCCTTTGCTTCTCAACCAGGTCCTTTCAGCCCCAGTGGGTTATTCTGGGGCCATTCTTTTATTCTTGTACTGGTAATTTGAGGGACCTGAGAGAAACACTTGCAGAAAACATGGTTGGTGGTAAATTTTACAAATTTAGGATGCTTCGGTTCAGTTTAGCTGTGATGGGAATTTAGGAGTGTTTTTATACTTTGGGTCTGTGTTACTTTGCTAGGGCTCCTGTAACAAAGGACCACAGACAGGGTGGCTTAAACAGTAGAAATTTATTCTCTTGTAGTTCTGGAGGCTGGAAGTCCAAGATCAGGGTACAGGCAGGTTTGGTTTCTCCTGAGGCCTGTCTTCTTGGCGAGTGGTGGCGGTCGTCTTGCCCTGTCCTCACATGTTTGTTTCTCTGTACATGTCTGTGTCTTAAATCTCCTCTTCCTGAAAGGACACCAGTCATGTTGGACCCTAGTGACCTTATTTTAACTTAATTACTTGTTTGAAGACCCTCTCTCCAAATACAGTCACATTCTGAGATATTAGGGGTTAGGACTGCAACTTATGAATTTTAGGGGAGTATTGTTCATCCCACAGCAGGATCTTACCTTGATTTTTTTTTTTTTTTTTT
>VBSM01002217.1:4414691-4563977 GCA_008086735.1 Cheirogaleus medius
GCAGATACTAGGCTTGTGATTTTTTATCCACTCTGCCAGTCTATGTCTCTTCAGGGGACATTTTAAGCCATTTACATTTATCGAAAGGATTGAAATTGGAGGAAGATTACCATTTATATTGTTGGGTGGAGACTTGTTATGTTTTACTCCTTGGGCCATCATGTAGTTCGAGATCTAAACTTTAATTCTTTGAGGATTTTACTTTGAGGAGTGTCTACTGCCCTGTTCAGTTATAAATGCAGGTCTGAGAACTTCCTGTAGGGATGGTCTGGACTTTGCAAATTCTTTCAGTGATTTTTTTGTCTGAGAAGGACTTTATTTCTCCCTAATAGATGAAACTTAATTTTGCTGGATAAAGAATTCTGGGTTCAGCTTTGTTTTGTTTTAGAAGATTAAGGATATGGACCCAATCCCTTCTGGCTTGTAAGGTTTCAGATGAGAAGTCTGCTGTTAGTCTGATAGGCTTACCTTTATAGGTCATTTGCTGCTTTCATCTTGCTGCACGGAGAATTGTTTCTTTCACATTTACTTTGGTCAGCCTAACAACCACGTGACGAGGTGATTGCCTTTTCATGTTGAGTCTCCCAGGAGTTCTGTGTGCTTTTTGTATTTGGATATCAAGATTTCTAGCCAGGCGTGGCATATTTTCCTCCAGTATTCCGTGGAATAAGTTTTCCAGCGCTTGTGAATACTCCTCTTCCCCTTGTGGATTCCCAATTAATATGAGATTCGGTTTTTTAACATAATCCCACACTTCCTGTAAACTTTGGTCTTGTCTCTTGTTTCTGTGTTTCCTTTCTTCCTCTGATTTGTTTAGAGTATAGGCATAGTCTTCAAGTTCTGAGATTCTTTCCTCTGCATGGTCCATCCTGGTCTTTAGGTTTTCCACTGTATTATGGATATCATTGATCGTTTCCTTCATTGCCAGAAATTCTGTTTGGTTCTTTTGGATAATCTCAATATCCTTGTAGAATCTTTCATTCATTTCCTGTATAGTTTTTGTGGTTTCTCTATGTTGTGATTCTATTTTCTCTTCAATTCCGTTTAGTTTTGTAGCAGTCCATATTCGGAAATCTTCCTTCCGTTGGCTTACTCAAATCATGTAAGTTGGTGTCAGACAATGGAGAATGAGTATTTTGCTTTGGAGGTGACTTTTCTCTCTGCTCCTTCATGTTTCCTGTGAACTTTCGCTGGTTCTTTCTCATCTGTTTGCTTTATCGAGGATCAGAGGCGATGGGGCTGGATTATGAGGTAAAATCTAGAATTCAGCAGGAATGATCCTTGGCCGGTCCGGGGATATGTGCTCTGGACCTCTTCACGCTGACTTGAGGCACTTCCCTGCTTGCGTGGGTGTGGAGGTTGGCGAAGGAGAAGTCTTCCCTCTGTGGCACAAAACACACAGTCCCGTTCGGCTAGCCGCTGAGCGCGGCCAACTTGCACTCCAATCCCCGCTGCACCACTCGAATTCTCTGAATTTCATGGCAAATCCACTGCGTCACTTTCCTCCTTTTCCCAACACTGCTGCCCCTCGAAGCTTCCCTGTAGTTCTGTGAAGCCGATCCTGTGGGAGAACCACCCCCTCGAGTGATTCTGGTCACCTTCTTCACTTCCCATTCTGAGAGCAGAGAGCCAGAAGTTCATCCCTAATCTGCCATTTTTGACAATCTTGCGTTTCCTTTTTTAATACTGCACACCCATACTTTGGCAAAAGGACATTTTATTGGACCACATTTTCTTCAAGAAATTTGTTGATAGTAACTGCCACTTTCATATTTGAGGTGAGAGGGTACAAAGGTCATTTGAAATATCCCGTGTTGTTATTTTTACTTTTCCAGTTGATAGGACATTTACCTAGTTTTCCAGATATTTTAAGATTATGATTTTGAATTTAGTAACTGCAACTATATTGTAGAGATGTTTTATGAGGTAAGATAGGTACTTTGTAAATGTATTGACTCTACTGTTCAGCTGCCTGACTGCAGGCACTTTATTTAAATTCTTTCTATATCTCTATTTACAGCTTCATTGTGAGAATTAAAGGTCTCATAACATAAAGCCCTTGGCATTGTCTATAGCACATAAAAGACTCTCATTTAATGTGTGCCATTGTTTTGATGAGTATGCTGAGTTGGTTTTTTTTAAGAGTTTAGAATTATTCTTTAAGAATGTAAAAACTTTAAGTGATGTTTGTTATACCTGTGTAAATTTGAGATTTCAGTCTTTTCAAGGTCTTTGAAATCACAGTGGAATATTCACTTAACAGGTTAACTGCTATGTGAGTTGTATTTAACTTTCCTTAGTTTTGGGCCCTGAGGCCTCATGAAGCCTGTGTTTCTCACATGTGTCTTCACCTTGGGAGCCTGGAGAACTATTTTTCAAGTTGCATATAACTCACGCACAGGAAGCAATAAAAAATAACAAATTTTTCATTAAATTAGAAAGGATCATTTTGTTTTCAAAGTTTTTATTCTATTTTTGTAATAAAACACTGTGTCCCCAAGGAAAAACCTTTTTTTCTGGTGTGGCAGTCAGTGTGCTAAAAAATAGATGACATGTGGTTCGGGAAGACATCTCTTACCCATCTGGCAAATTGCTGTCAACTGGCTTTATTTATTGGAATCCTAGGTAGTTAATGCCATGTTAGTAAATGGTATGTGTTTTTATACTTTCTGTAACTTATGGAATCAATTGAAGAGCCTATTCTTTAAATCAGCGGTCCTCAAACTTTTTAAACAGGGGGCCAGTTCACTGTCCCTCAGACCGCTGGAGGGCCGTTGGAGAGTGCGGCGCACATTCCACACACGTGCACTGTGGACCCCGCCGAGAGTCGGCTGCTAAGCAGGACAGACAGTTGCGGCAAAAACACCCGACGGGCCGGCTGAATGTCCTAGGCGGGCCGCATGTGGCCTGCGGGCCGTAGTTTGAGGACGCCTGCTTTAAATGTTTGTCAATGGAAAAGAAGCAAAACTCTGTAAAATAATTTAAAGAGGTTTATTCTGAGCCAAATTTGATGACCGTGGCCCGGAGCCACGCCCAAGAAGCCTGAGCAAGTGGACTCGCTGTGATTGGGTTACAGTTTGGTTTTATACATTTCAGGGAGACAAGGGTGATAGGTAAAGTCATAAATCAATACATGGAAGGTGTATGTTCGTTTGGCCCTAAAAGGTGGGACATCTCAAAGGGGAGGATGGGATGTTATAGCTTATAGGTGGGTTTAAAGACTCTTTGATTTGTAATTGGTTAAAGAAATAAAGCTTTGTCTAAAGGCTTGGAATGTTTAAGATCAGAGAAAAGCCACCTGATATATACCCAGACTCAAGTGATTTGTTCTGTATATTGAGGCCCTGCAGGTTTGTCTTGCATGGCCTTACTGAGTTACAAAGGATGTCTACAAGAAGAGAGGGGGCATAAGGCATGTCTGACCTCCCTTCTCATGGCCAGCAACTCAGTTTTAGGGTATTCCCTTGGCCAAGAGGAGGTCCATTCAGTCAGCCGATGCGGGGGCAATTTAAGATTTTATTTTAGTTCACATATTCTAGGTAATTTCAGCTAGTTTGTTCATTCCCTTACCATTTTGTGGACGAAGTTGGTAGGCACACCATGGGTGGATATTGAGGTACCAGATGAACAGAATGCCAACCCTCCCTGCAGAGAGCGGTCAGCTCTGGAGGGAGACACAGGTGCAGCCACTGACTGTGGGTTGGTATAGCCTGGGGTGCTGTCAACAACCTGCAAGCTAACCGCTCAGTGGGAGGAAGAGTTGGCAGTGGGGAAAAGATTAGGCACTTTCTGCATACTTGTATTCTGCCCTCTACCAATTCTGTGAAGTGGCCTCCCTCATGATACCCATTTTATAGATGAGAGAAACGAGGCATTTATGATGTGCTGGTCATCATGCCAAGGATTTTACTGTATTTTCCCTCCTGCCCATCCTATGAGATGGGGACCTTCATGTTCTCCACTTTACAGATGAGAATATCAGGGCAGAAGAGGCCATTTTGCCCACTGAGTACCAGAGGTGTGTTTGTGTCTGTGAGGTATGTGCGTGTTTAATGTCGGTGGCACTGAAGAGAACAAGTTATTGTCCAGATGGCGAAGATCTTCTCCTCAGAGCTACTATAATAAAACATTTAATTTGTATCCTACAATTTTGTGCTTATTGAATTACTTCGATCCTAAAATGCCATATGCCAATTTTAACGACAGCTTTTCAGTCCAAATAAAGAAAAAGATGATTCTGTATTGTCCCCAAATGTGCACTGACGGCACGGTGTGTGCATTTTTTAAAATGTTAACATGAGGGCGTGTGTCTTAGAATCAATGAAAATGACAAATAAGTAAATAGAAATAAAAACACTCAAATGTGTTTACATTCTATTCTGAATGCTCCTCTTTTTAATGCCTAGGTCTTGTCTTCTCAGACAGCATCATCTTCTTAAGTATGGGCTTGAAGTCTTAGATTTCTTCTGAATAAAATCATACTTTCTATGTATTATTTTCATTCTGTGTCTGATACTGTGGCAAGCACTCTGCCTGTGTTATTTTATCTATTTTTTTTCCAAGGAAACCAAGGCTTGCAGATACTGGTTCCTTGCCCAGGGTCATGCAGCTTGTGTGCGTTAAATCAGGGGTCAGGCTTGTGGGTGGAGCCCAAAGCCTATGCCCGGAGCCACTCTGCTGGCAGTCTTCTCCTTGGCACTGTGTGCTTGGCTGGCGGGCATGTAGTGCCTCTTCAATTTTAAGGTCTGAAAGTTTATAATGTACCTACAAAGACTAAAACTTACCTGCTGGTGTGTTGTTATGATTGTCAGGTGGGCAGCAGGTGGATAGCAGGTGGGCAACAGGCGGACAGGTAGGCAGCAGGTAGGGCGGTAGGCAGGCAGGTGGCAGCAGCAGGCATGACTTTGTATACAGGTGTAGCTTCTTGCAGGGGTGTTTCCCTGCCACAGATGATGGTACCTTGGGTACTCAGAGTTGGAAAGGCATCATGATATACCTGGTTGGAGCATGAATCCTTGAGTCAACTGTATTTCCCTTGCATGGGTTGTTTTATGTCACTGATAACCAGAGGGAAGGGAACTCATTACCCCCGGAGACAGCCTACTTATTTGCCATCAGTGAAAATGAGCCTGCCTGTAACATTGAGTGCTCCCTCTGGCCTTCTCGGTAACATGGAGCAAGTCGATTCTCTCACCCTGTGTTTGAAGTTACGTGTCATGTATCATTACCCACCCAGCCCCCAGCTCCTTGAGGCATCTTTCCTTTGTTGGGATTGGTGGCACCTTTCCCTGTTCCCATCCTCCTGTTTTGCCTACCCCTCTTCAAGGCAAATGACCAGAATTAATCAACACTCCAGGTGAAGCTGACCACATCAGAGCTGGGGTGGTTGTCACATTCTTCTTTCAGGGCACCACACTCCCATCTGTCATTTTTGCTCAAGATTGGCCTTTTCGAGGGCAGGTGTCTCCCCATACCCCAAGCCCCCAGGTGACCTGGGCAACCATGTTTACTTCCAGCCCATGAATAAGTTCAGAAATGGAGAAAACACGGTTAGAAACTTTCATAGCAATTTGAGTGTTGAATTTAACAGTAACAGTGTGGGTGTGTATCTTATCTTTGTCTTGTTTATTTCATTTTCTAGTAATTTGTTTCTGTCCTGCTTAGGAAGCATCTAGGCTTGGCAGATTGATCACAGTAACAGCAGCAAAAACTCCTTCCCCACAGGTGGGTTGAGAAGCACTAGTCTGGACTGTCTCGAGATTTCAGTCATGCTTGTGGTATTTGTCTGTGGCAGCTGGTGTTTGGAACTGAAGTTCAAGCTTTGCCTTTATGGCCCGTCATGGCCTTGGCGTGTCCTTCGTGTGTGGTGAGATTTGCAAGGCGCTGTTGGGACTTCCGAGCCCACTGCCTCTGGCCAGTGGAGGGTTGTGCAGGGACAACCTCTACCCACTCCCGCTGTGTCCTCCACTCTTCTCGAGAGACCCAATGTGACGCCCGCTGTCCTTGTGCAGATCGTCCTTGCCTAGCTGCTCACCACCACCCTGGGGGGTGAGGGTTGGGGGGCTTCATGTGGGGAGTCCCTCTGTGGCTGTCAGTGTGACCCGCCTCCCACCTTCCCGTATCTGTTTATCTTCAGCAGGTTTGCTAGTCCTGACTCAGCTCCACCAAGAGCCAGCACTCTTCTTGGGAGGCCACTTGGCCAGTAGGAAGTGAGCCAGCCCAGGGGCCAGGCTGGCTTGGGTTCCAGTCCCAGGGCTGCCACTGGGCCTGCGAGACTTCTAGCACTTAAGCTTGTACTTTTATGAAATGAGAGCCCTGAGGGCCAGATGAGTGGGCCTTAGGAATTCCCACCTGACCAGGGGCACCAGGGGCCAGAGCATGAGACCCTGGCAGGGTCAGTCTGAGTGTGGCCTTTGCTGTTGGAATCCAAGGAGGGCTGGGTCTCTGAAGGTGCCTCCCTCCTCTTCCTTTGCCCCCAAACTGGTTTATGAGACAGTGAGGGGCTGGCCGAGGAGTTTACCCTCATTCCAGACTTCACCTGAAACCCAGCTTAATTTTAAGATGGGAAAAAACTGCATGAGTACATTTTATTTTGTTCTTTGAGCAATGAGGAAATGACTGTCACTTTCTTAGTGATTGCCCATTCTGAGAAAACAAAAGTGTTTAAAACACAGCCTAGGCTTAAAGAAAGTGTATGGATAATAAAGGAAAGAAGATGGTTCATTACCCCACCAAGCAGTGTGGTTGGGCTTGGAGCCCAGAGTCCCCAGCAGGACTTGCTGTTTTATGACAGCCCGTGGAACAGACTTGACCCTCTGCCCGAGGCTCCAGAGATGGAGTTCGAGGCCTTTGCTACCAAGGAAATCATTGCTTCACTGAAACTTTTCTCTCCTTTCAAAGAGGAAAAAGCACTATTTGGTATTGTTAGATTAAATATCTTTGCAAGTTATATTTTGCTTTACTTACCTCTTCATAACTTTGCTAAAAGTAAAGTAAATTTTGTATAAATGTGATTTAAATTGGTCTTTGAGCTCAAGTTCTTGGCATTTACAGGATGCTTATATGTATTTTTCACCTTCACGAGGAAAGAATGTGGCCTTTCTAGCTTCTGCAGCGTGAGGCCGAGTGTGGGGATCTAGAGCAACCTCATCCTGGGAGCGCTGTCCTCACCTACAGTGGGGGAAGTGGGATTAGAAATAGCCCCACGGGGACCGTGCTGGCCACGTCTGCGGAGAGGCTTTGTGAAGAACAAGCTGTGTGTGTGGACCCAAGGTGTAAGCAACGTCAGGTACGGGGAGGGGCGGCGCCCTGTCACTCTGTCGCAGTGCAGTCCTGGCCTTGGCTGCCGCCCTCGCCCTCTGACCCTTCCCTCAGCAGGTGTGTGCGTGAACGTGCCAGGCACTTGCTGGGTGCCAGGGGTGCGACAGCACCTCACTGGCATTAGACATGCTGGGGGAGTTTTCTGGTGTCTGCTGAATGACCAGCGTGGTCGTTCTATCCTGCGTGGTCTTGTCACCACCACCTCTCTCACCTCCTCTGAGCCCCTCTCACCTCCTCGCCACATCTGGCTGCTGCCCGCGCACCCCCGTGCCTGCAGGTCCACACTGGCCTTGCCTCAGCCTGGGCACTGTCATCCTCAGATGTTTGTGAGACTGGCTTCTCCCCGCCTCAGGGTCAGCGTTCCCTCCTGAGGTAGCCCGGCCCTCTAGGGAGGTCGGCGTTGTCCTGGTTTCACACCTGCATTCTGCTGCAGTCAGGAATCATGTGCCTGTTGATGGAGGCACACATTCCCGGTTCCAGCAGTATGATCTGTCGCCTGCTCCCAGGCCTGCGGTGGGGACCATGGCCCGTTTGACGCCGGGGCAGGGGCTTGGCAGCGGGCTTTGGCAGCTACGTGGAGAACTCCATTCCCTCCCGTGTCTCCCCAGGGGTGTCATGGGGGTGAAGTGGCACAGAGATGTGAGTCACAGAGGGGGTGCCTGAACTCGGGCCAATTCCTGCCTCAGGAAGGGTGGCAGCGGCTTTGTGTGGGGTGGAGCCCGCTGGGCACGCAGGGTGTCCAGACCCACTGCAACGAGTTCTGTACAGCGGCCCCTCCTCGTCCTTGGGGGATACGTTCCAGGGTCCACAGTGGGTGCCCGAAACCTCAGCTATTACTGAACCTGAATGCCATCGGTCAGAACATGTCTCTGTTCATGTCTTCTGCCTACAAATACAATAATAGCTTTTCCATCTTACTTAGCTAAGTACTTAGCGTGCACTGTGTCCGTAACTTTTGCAGTGTGGGGTGTAACATTAAAACCTTCAAAATTTCATGGATAGAAGATTCATTCTTACCATAGATCTTAGCAAGCTCAGTATACAGTTTATTTTCTATCTTTATTAACTGAAGGCCTTTCACCTTTTCACTTAAAGGAAGCACTTTGCGGTTTCTCTCTGGCATATCCGAATTGCCAGCATCGGAGCCGATATGAAGTGCAGTAAGGGCTGCTTGGACACGACCACAGCGGCACGTGACAGTCCACCTGACCGCTGAGATGGCTTCTGCATGCCCAGGGCAGGGAGCGAGGCAGCACGGATCTGCTGGATGAAGGGAGGATTCCCGTCCTGGGCGGGATGGAGCGGGTCCGCGCAGGATTTCATCACGCTATTCGGAAGGGCGAGCAATTTAAAACTGAGCTGTTTTTTTCAGGAATTGCCTGTTTCATATTTTTAGGCCACAGTTGACTGTGGGTAACTGAAACAGTGCAAAAACCAAACCTTGGATAAGGGAGGACTGCTGTATTCTCCAAGAAAGGTTAAAGCAGGTTCATGGGCGCTTTTACTATGTTATAATGGTTTGAATGTGGCAAGTGATAACACATGGTATTCGTGTCAATGGTTTATGAACCTTTCAGTGAAGCAGGATATTTCTTTCCTTTCTGGCCCCTGGATGAAAAGGGCGTTTATTACAGCCGTTTCCCTCGCTGGAGTGGGTGCTGTGAAACTTCTGTGTTCCCCCCATCGCAGGAAAGAAAATCTATTGGATGCTTATTGTAAGTGTTCTCGACAGAGAGAAATGAAATAGCTTAAACAAGCAGTAAATACGTTGACAAAAATTGGGGCAATTACAATCGTTTCTTTGAGGGACAGAGGAACTTTAAAATTATTCCTTTTACTAAATGCATACAGAGTAATTTAAACATGATCTTCTTTACTTAAATTTCTATTTTCAGGTTCTGGTCTTTAAGGCTGTAACCATGTTTGAGCTCTGTTTTTTAACTCATACTGACTTTGTGAGGGCGTGCGAGAATCCTGTACTCTCACGGTTATTTTTCCCTTTGGGCATGTGGTGCCTTCTTTGCTGGCCTCCCTGTCCGGGATGTGCTGTGTCCTCTGCTTTGTGCTTCGGCACATGGTGTCAGATGGGCCCCCGTCACCTGCTCTTTTGCTGCCACCAGTTATGAACCTCGGCACGAGGGACTACTTAAGCTTTACGATCTTGTCTTTGTCAGGCAGTAAATACGCTCACTTTGGCAGTTTCCTCAAAACATTAAATATTTATGTGTGTAAGGCAGACTCTGAGAAAGTAACTCCTGATACCTTTTTTTTAATTGTTATTATTTTACTAGGGAGAAACAAAAAAAAGTATTTGAAGTTATTGTGATATGAAGATTATTTGTAACTTCTGTGAGATTTCCCTATAATTAATCCCTAAGAAAAAAGTAAATATTTAGCTCATGGAGATGGATTCCATCTGCAGCTGTGCTAGGGGTTCTCTGGGGCTTGTTGAGTGAGTTTAAGTTCTGTGGAGGTTTTCAGCCCTGCTCTGAGCAGCTGGGGTGGCAGGGGTGGGAGGAGAGCGGCGTGTCTCCACCAGTTATTTCTAGGTGCCAGAGAACCTATTTAGGATACAGGAACTGGGATTTGATCATTTAATACTACTGCTTAAAGAAGAAACATTATAAAAGAAGTAAAGTCACAGGAAAAAGAACATTGTTCGTTATCAGTAGGAAATTTCAAAGTATGTTGGGAATGTAAGGAGCTAGTTATAACATTTATTTCATGGAGAAAGTGTATCTCCTATAATTGTTAAGGACGGTCACAACTTTTTTTTTTCAATTTTATAAATCCGTTATTTAGTAAGCATTGTTTATTCCAGCTTTTAAAGTTCATTGGTGAATTTTTAAGCCTGTAAATGAACATCTTAGCTTAAGGTGCTCAATATAACACATTTATTTTAAGGGTACTCTGGGAGAAATTGGAAATGAGCTTATTAGGAGATTAGCTAGGCGTTCCCTTTTAAATACATATTTAGAAAGATAGAAATTGATTATTTTCTAAAAATCAATATGAAAGCACTATAAAATAATATTCTATACCAAGTAGTTTAGTTTTAGGTCATTAGTGAGATTTTATTTTATAGTGTATATCTATGTATACACACATATATATAAAATAGTATATGTGTGTGTATATACATAGCACCTTACTTGCTTTTAAAAATGGTGTTGAGTCTTGCAGTTTAACAGACATCCATTTTACAGTGATCAGATCTCCCCAAATGTAAGTTTTTCTCTGATATCATACTCCATTTATCTTGACCATGGGATGAAAGTGGCTTGAAATTGTTCTTAATGTGAAATTAAAAACAAAACAAAAAAACCTAAAAAGACAGAACATATCACATCTTAGACCATCAGATGGTTTGTTCTGGTAAATCCGGGAAGATGACGGGAAGGCCTCCAAGGATAGGAGGTCCCTAAATGTTTAGAGGTCTCTTCTCTGGGAGATGTGGGAAGGGAGAAGGTTCTCTTCTACATGCCATAGTGGCAGCCCAAGCCCCAGTTAAAGAAGAGAAATGCTACTGTCGTCGTTGGTGCATTTTGGGATGGTCACGGTGAAGGTGAGGATGTTAAGGTGCTTTGCAGGGACTTTGAACTCTGCCTGCCGTGACCTTCTTTGTGCCTCCCGCGTTGCTGTGGGACACCTGTGGGCCTGTCCATCCTCCTGACAGTCTTCCTCCTGGGCCCCTTACCAGTTCCACTTAAATTACAGCCTCCTCCCTGTTTATTCTACGCAATTCTTTTCTTTTATTCCATAACACTGCCCTCTGAAATTCTAGATAAGTAAATTGCATGGTGTGTTTATTGCTCACTGTCTGTTTTCTCCAGATAAAATATGAACTCCATGAGGGCAGGATCTTTGCTTTAAGCACTAATGTACTGTGCATAGAATAGGTGCTTGGTGAATATTTGTTGAATGAGTGAGTCTCTCTGAGATCAACTGTATTTCTTTTCTGCTTAGGTGACCAAGAGGTTGGATACCCCAAGTGTGTGAAGCTCTGTGATTGGTCACCCCATGACTGTGTTACCATTGGTGAAGATTGTGTAGCACTCAATAAGCTTAGACATTGCTCACTAATTGCAGGCTCCTTCTCGTTGCTTAGTAAAGTGTTCTTGTCCCTCTGAGAGCTGTGGATGGCAATCTCTGCTTTCCAGTTTAGGATGGTTACAGTTTTAGGATGGGCGTGGTATGTGTCGGGCTCCTAGTGGATTGGGTATTAATGTGTATTTGAAACCTGCTCTTTAATATGCAAATTGATTTAGAGTAAACTTAGCTCTCTGGTCTTCAAAGACTTTAATATTAGGTATAGAGTGAGGATTTAAGACCCAGGCTTGTGGGTTCCTGGGCTCTATACTCTGTGTCCCTCGTGTGGGAGTGTGACTCTGGCAGGTCAGTCACTTCAAGGCTACTGTCTGTCAGCAGTGCCTAGGACCAGACATGGGGCTGCCTAAGCCTAGGATGCTGTGGTGGCCATGAGAAGAAAGTGTGGGTTGAAGTAGGTTTAGAAGGCAAAGTAATCAGGATTTGGTAAGCAGTTCTACATGGCAAAGGAAGAGCTTGAGGCTCACTGATTTCTGTCTTCGATGAGTGACTTGAAGGGTCATAGACTGCTATTCTCAGGACCAGGGTGATGCCAGCATTTTGGAAGATGTTTCAACTCAAATTCATCTTCCTCTGAACCTCTCTCCGTGTGAATGCCCTTTGCCCTGGTCACCCAGGCCAGGGTCACCCACTGCCCTTCTCTACATCCCTCGTGTCTACTTCTGTGTCCTGATGGGCAGGCACACTTCCTTGAGCCTCTGGGTCTCAGCTTGGAAGCCCCCCCTCCCATCTCTTACCCAGAACGTAGTCTCCCCCAGGCTGGCATCACTCGGCCTCACCCGCTTTGCTGGGCTTCCACAGTGACAGAGGAGTTCCTGTTCAGGAGGATCAACACGGGGCCTGTTCTCCTCCCAGCAGTTCTGTCTGGGCTCTTGGGAATAGAGTCAGGTGAAAGATAGCTCAGCCATGGCCCTGTCCAGAGAATGAGGTCCTGGGGAGAGGTGCCAAAAAGCATTTTTCATCTAAACACCTGGTTGAGATATGGACACAGGAAGATATTCTTTTGAGACCTGCTGATGATAAGCAAGGTTCACAACACAGAGAGGAAAGTTTTTGGTTAAAGAAATATTTTGTAACTTTAGCATTAGAAAAAGGAAGGGCTCTGCAGATACCTGTAGATTATCTGTACCTGTATACATTTTAAGTTTGTATTGCCTGTGTTTGCACGTGGTACAGATTTCATACGTACGTGTATATGTGCATGTACAGAGACACAAATGCACACACACTCTCTCCTCCATCTTCTCGTGCAAGTGTCCTTCCTTTTGGGGACGGCATTAGAGGCGTAGAGCCTGCAGCTGCTTCCTGCGGTGGAGGCCAGTTGGCTCTGTCTCGCTGTTTGTTAGAGCTGAAGTAGTCCTATGAATAACCAGGCCACTGCCATTTATAACTGCTTCTCAAGTGTGGAAGAGTATGTACACCTGTGAGCAAGAAGACCGGGGAGACAACTATTATGTACCCATAATAATTTAAAGTAAAAAATTTAAAAAAAAAGACCAGTGAAGACACTGCCTGTTTCTCCTCCCCACCAGCTTGCTTTAGGCTGTAGCAGAGGGAGAGGCTGTCTCCTTGGGGGTTGAGAAAGGAGCTAGTGTGCATTTTGTGATGGGACTTTTTGCACTTCATCTCAGTCTTCCCAGCAAACCCTTTGAAATAGGTATTATCCAGATTTACCTACAATAAAAGTGAGCCTCAGAGACTTTTGTTGCCTTACTGAGCGAGGCCAAATAGCTAGAAAGTGGAAGGCGCCAGCTTCATACAGTTTTCTTAGGCCCCAAACCAGAGTCCCTTCCTCCTCCCCCACACTGGCATAACTTGGGGCTGTGGGGCACCTTTCCACCTTCCCTTGCCCTCAGTGTTTCGCTCAGGACAGTTTCTGTTACTGTCCTCGTGGGCGCTCTCCTACCCCAGGCCTCTCTGTGCCGGGGGAGCCTCTGGGAATGTCCTTTGAGATTGGGGCAGAGTGAGAGGTGTGCTGTCTGACAAGGGGCTCATTTGCCCGCTGTGTCTTTCATCCCAGGGTATGTGTCTCTCTAGAGGTTGGGTTGGTCATTTTGTATCTTTTATTTCTTTCCTTATGAGACCCACCATTTCCTTTTCCTTCTTGAACACCATTGTAACGTCTTGTCTTCCAGTTCTGGACATTGCTAGATCTGTTTCTCTCAGTTGGTTTCTCTTATCATTGTGGGTCTTACTTTCTTTTCATGCCCGATAATTCTTATTAGCTACCAGACATGGTGAATTTTACACGGCCAGGTGCTGGCTTTTTTGTGGGAGTGTTCCTTTAAATGTTTTTAGGGTCTATTCTGGGAATAGTCAAGCTTCTTAGACACAGTTTGATCCTTTTGGGACTTGCTCATAAGCTCTGTGAGCTGGGCCTGGGGTCACTTTTAGTTTGGGACTCATTTGCCCTCACTGTTAAGACCATGCGGAGGGAGGCTTTCCACGTGGGTTGGTGGGAACACACTTCCCCCCACCCTCTGGGGATGGTTCTGCCTACTCCTTTCTGGTGGTTCTTCCCTGCCTCAGTAGTTGCCTTTGTGCGTGTGCCAGTTGACACTCTGCTGAGGATTTGTGGGGAACCCTCTGCATGTCTCCAGCGCTGTCCTCCGTGGAGCGCTGTCCTCTGCCTTGGCTCCCGTGGACGCTGACTCTGTCTCCTTAGGAAGACCCCAGAGGAGGGTCCTCCTCACGCTGCAGCTCGGAAACTCTGCAGGCACCAAAGTGGGTGCGGGGGCGTCTCCTCTCTCAGGAATCGCTGCCTCATGCTGCCTGCTGTCCACTGTGTGAAAACCACTTCATTTCTTAGTTATTTAAGGAGAGAGGGCACATCCTGTCCTTGATATTCCATATTAGCCAGAAGCTCAGAAGTCACCCATAATACTATTTTAGCCATGGTTCTAGCAAGAGATCAGCTTCAAAACATTTTTGTGGATTTCAACCTTAGAGCTAAAAAGAAATTTAGAAATCATGTGGTCCCGAACCCTGATTTTACAAGTGAGGACGTAGGCCCAGAGAGTGAAGATATTTGCTCAGAATCATAGCGCTTGTCCTCCCAGCAGTTTATAAACATGCAGCTCATGCCACAATTAGATGTTTCCTACCTAAAAGACACAGTGAACTGTTTCTCATGACCCACACCAAAGTTGGGCTGTGACAGTCCTCCCCACTGTCAGGGCTGGCCAAGCTTTGTCCTAGTGGGAAGTGGCTCTTTGGCAAGAAGGACTGATTTCGTGTTGCCCTGGGATCTGTGCTGTTTATTTTTGTGACTAAAATGAGCTCTGTACAAACCTCCGCAGAAGATACGCCTCAAGGAAGCATCACCTGGGACCTCCGTCCTCTTGGCCTGTGAGCCACACCCCTCCGCGTGCTCCAGGGCTCCCTGCCCTTAACACCTGAGCCAGGTGCACCTGGGGATCTAGGTGGAGTGCTGGGCCAGACCCCATTGCCTTTCCCCTCGGCCCTCTGACCTCCACTGAGCACAGGGGCTCTGAAATGAGGAAAAGCCACCAGCATGGATTACGTCATGTTAAACCCCGAGGCCTTTTCCTGGTCAGCCAGGATGATGAGCACTTTTTCCAGATTGTGAGATTATTGTTGAGAAAGTTTAAGGAAGAGCTGCCTCTCTTGTTCTGCTAATGGGCGAGGAGTGTGGGTGTGTTGTGTGCCTATGGTGTGCCCTGTACTCTGCTAGGAAGGTAGCCTTTTCTCAGATCGTCTTTCCAACTGTGCCTGGCTTGGTTTTCTGGTTTTAGTGTAGGTGGGTTGTGGAACCAAGAGAGAACATGGGAAACTTGAAGCTGCAGAAGAAGTTGGGTTCACTTGATTGCATTGGCTTTGTGCGCCCACTGGGGTTGCAGTCCGTGTTTTAGACATGGAAGCTGAAGTTCAGAGGTGCTAAGGGCTGTCCCCATGGCTAGTACACCAAGATGCCAAACCTTCTCCTCCCACCCTCAGAGTGTACTCTCTCGTTAGCCTGCTACACCGCCTTTTTGTTAATTTGTGCTTTTTTTACTCTATCCTTTTTACTGGGGTCCGTGGGTGCATACGTCAATGGGTGACGTAGCTGGGTAAGCCTGGGTGTCCTTTGTCTCCTGGAGAGATTTGGCCTGTTGGTGAAATCTTGGCCTGGTCCTTTGAGGCCTCTGGAAGCTCAGTGTGTACAGTGATCATCTATGACCTGGGAGAGACAAGTGGCAGGTCTAGGCGATATTCAGGGAGGAAACCTGGAATCTCTCCCTGTTATCCAGAACTTTGAGTCACAGTTGGCAGTTGGCCAGAATCAAAGCACATTTATTTCATTTCGAAGTTAGTTGTTTTTCAAATTATATTCATAGCCTGATTTGAATCAGCACAGATCATCTTGTAGTACTTTAAAAGGTTGTGTTGGCAGCATTATTAAGTGAGGAGTTTAGAGATTCTGCAGTTAGATCTTCTGTTAGCTTACTGTAGAGCTCATAGTCAATTAAGGTGCTGCTTGCCAACTATTCCAATAAATTAACATTATGTTAATATTACTTGTGGACATTTCGATGTCTGAATAGTTGCCTTTTTACAAGGGAGGGGGTTTGTTAAAGTTGGGGGTGGAGGAGATGGTGGGTGGAGGTGGGAATGGAGCTCTTGAAGGTGGGGGAGGGTGGGGGAGGGGTGGAGAAATGGGTGGAGAGGTGGCCGTGCAGGAGCAGTAAAAATAGCAGCTAGTATTTACTGAGCGGTGCTTTCCCGGCATGATCATGCTAAATCTTCAGAACAGCCCTTTGAGGTTATCCTCACGCAAGGAGGTTTCATGTCTCCCCCAAGGTCACGTAGCTACTCATCTGCAGAAATTCTAGCTCTTCACCGTTAGGCCCAGCTGCCTCATTGATGTGGGAATACTGGATCAAAAAACAGGAACAAAACTGACTTGGCAAAGGCATTTTATTTTGGGAAAACCATTCGTCAAGATTGACAGGCTCTGGGCACGAGGTTGCTTTGTAGGGTGGTGATGGCAATGTTCTAAAATTAGCCTGTGCAATGGCTGTACAGATCTGTAAGTACGCTGACACTGGACTGTACACTCGCAACAGATGAAACTTGTGCGATGTGACTTACATCTCAACAAAGCTGTGTAAAGAAGTAAAGGATTGATAGGGTCCCCCTCCTCCATGAATAACTGAAGTTGATGTTTCTGTGCTTTTTGAGGTCTATAGTGGTTGGATGCAGTAAGCTTTTAGTGAAAACATGATTATTTTTTATATGGTGGCATTTTTCCTGCCAAGCTAGGCATTCTTAACTATTTTTGAGAAAACCTTTTCGTACTCTGCCCGGAGGCAGTGCAGGTATTTTCATGTCAGCCTCGGCGGCCTGTGTGAATGCAATTACAGATAAAAAGCATGGCCCTCATCCCTCCATCCCAGACAGCCGCTGTGCGGAGTTCTCCTTTTTCTCATCTCAGGTTCTTGGAAATAGTTCTTGTTTTGGTTTAAGGATCGATTTGACATAAACCTCTGCTCGAATATCTCTTGCTTCCTTCGCTTTCGAGTAGACTTACGCCTGTTATATTGAAACAGGCAGTGTCACTTTGGGCAAAAAATGGCTCTGCTCTGACTCGTTTATTATTTGTGTTATTTCCCTATGAGGGAACTAATTTTGCACACCCTGGCAACTGGCAAAATTGGAGCACTGATATTGCAGCTTTTACTAGGTTCTCTGATGTTTTAGAAATTTATATGAGTGACAGATTTTGTAGTTACCCAGAGCTCAGTTGTTAAGAATGTGTTCTCTGATTCAGCCCCAGCGGAGTTCACACCCACAGTTATTAGAAGTGGGACCCTAGGCAAGGGGCCCTCCTCCTTCTCCTCAGCTGTTAAGAGTGGGTAACAACAGTACCTATTAGGAAAGAATTTCAATGAGATGCGTGAAACTATCTAGCAACTGTACCTGGTACCTAGGTTTGTAATAGAAGCAAGTCCTGCCATTTTTACATTAATTTTTAATAAAAATGATTAATTATATAGCTGGGAAGGGGGTAACTTGTGAAATCTTCAACTACATTATACCTAGAGGGTTGTATGTGTTTGGAAGTTCTAGAGTGGGCATCCGTACAGTTGGTAGGCATGGGTACCAGGCATAGGGAGGGAGCTGATAACATGGTCGGATGACACCTCCAGTTATTAGAAGGTAGGTGACACAGAATGGCAGTTAACATCGTCATTCTTCACTAGGGCAGCAATCTCACAGTTTATTGGATTCTTTAAGTTTGAAACATTTCATGACTTTAAACGCATTTTGTGTGAAACGCCAGAACCCCTGCCTGTTGCGTTTGACGTGTTCCTCCGCAGACACACTCCTGGTGGCACCTTGGGTGGGGCTCCAGCACTCACACCAGCCCTCCCCTCGGAGCCGACATCGTGTGGGATCGTGTCTTTAAAAAGCCTTTTGCCTTAGGAGCAGGACACTGGCTGCAGGAAGAGCTGTGGGGTGGCGGGGACAGCTTCTTTAACCCCGTCCTCAGGCGTGGATCCTACACACCATTCTCACACAGTGCGTTTGTCGGTTGGTTGGTTTTGCAACCTATAGTATGTAAAATTTATCCAGGTTAAGATTTCAGCTTGTAGGTTCTGATCAAGCATTCTCTTAGGTGAAAGACACTTCACATTCCCCCATTCTGTTCTCTCTGGCATTTTGATCTTTGTTTATCTTAGTAGAATTAATTAAATCTGCCTTCAGTGTCTTTGTGCAGGTCCCGAAAATATTGTGCATAGGGCAGGCTAAGGACACAACCACGTGACACCCACTGGAGAGAGCTAGGGAAGCAGGGAGGGAGCTGGCTGTTGGCCCTGTGCTCAGTAGTAAGGTCAGTACCTGCTGTCTGCTAAACACCTAGCAGCTTAGTCTCTGGACAAGCCCTTTGTTTATGTCATTTTAATTTAAACCTTGCAAGTGACCAGTGAAGTGGCTGTTCTGTCCCAAGGAGGTGCAGAGGTGCAGGAAGGTACCCATAGTCCCAGGACTAACTAGCATGTGGGAACCAGGACCTGACCCGGCATCTGGCTGCCTGTTTGTCACCCAGCAGGCACCTACCGTGCTGACTGTGATACTTCTCTCTCATTGAGTTCCCTGGCTGTTCTCCCAAGCACACGTTGGTCCCGTTTTTGAATAAGGAAACTGCTTGAATTGCCCAGTGAACATTGTCCGGCTCTCTTGAGCCAGTGCCTCTTGTGCATCCTGTGCTGTCTGGCATCCCACTGAGCAGGAACTTATTAG
Source organism: Cheirogaleus medius (assembly GCA_008086735.1). Taxonomy (NCBI): domain Eukaryota; kingdom Metazoa; phylum Chordata; class Mammalia; order Primates; family Cheirogaleidae; genus Cheirogaleus; species Cheirogaleus medius. The sequence goes on from VBSM01002217.1 coordinate 4,433,364, forward strand.
GAGCTCTACTTGCTACAGAAGGCCTGAGACCTGGGGAAGCCGCTGCTTGGCCGCTTTTCTGTGCCCAGGCTGCCTTGCGATGCTTTTTGTGGAAGCCTGTGCTCCGCAGGTTGGTGGTGAGGATTCTTTCCCTTCCATCCTCCCGGAGAGGCAGAGGCAGAGCAGCCTCTGGGGGAAGGTGGGCACCCATCGATTTACCCTCATTACGTCCCACCCAGAATTAAAGCAGGGCAGTGGGGTAAGGTGGTAAGAGGCGTCAGACTTTCCATCTGGGCTGTCAGAAAGCTCCAGAAGGCCAAGGTTTTGGGTGGGCCTTGAGGGTGAGTCAATGGGGCCTACATTGTGGGCAGGGCAGAGAACATTCCAGAGAGTGAGAAATCCTTGGCAGCGCAGGGTTGGAGGCACGTGCTGTGGGCAGTCCCACTGGAGTTGAGGAAACCCAGGCTGGGAGGTGGCTCCCAGAGTTGCAGGGAGGTGAGCCACCTGCAGGGAGGTGAGCCACCTCCCCGTAGGAAGTGTGGCGGGAACACGGCTCCGGGGCCCCCTGCTGTGGCCTGACTGAGCGGGTCTGGCTGGGGCCTGGAGTCTGCATTCCTGCACGTTCTTCCCAGGTAAAGATTGGCCGTACTGTGACACCCACTGCCCCAGCAGGCCATCCCGCTGGAGCCCACACCCTGGTGTGCCACTTTTCTTCTCCTGAGTCACTTTTTATATGTTATCTTGGAAACCTCAGGTTCTTCATCAGCAGAATGGGGAAAGTTAAAATACCCCCTCCATCAGGCAGGGTCTCAGTGGGACTCGGGGCTGTTTAATGGAGGGTTTAATGGAGGGACCGGAGGGGTCAGGAGAAGACAGTGGGTGAAGGTCAAAGCCTGGGGCCAGCAAGAGGCCTGAGGGAGCTGGGTTAGGGCTGTTCATGCAACCCCTGCAGCGTGGCTTATGGAAGGAACAGACCAGCTGGAGAACCAACCCCCACCTCCAGGTCCTTGTCCCTCCCTGGCCCTGGCCCTGGCCCCGCCCACGAGCAGGATCTGGTCAGTGCAGCCCGGGCAGGTTCGCTTCCTGGCATAGGGTGGAGGAGCGGATGGAGACCATCCTTCCTGCTGACTGGAGGGCTCAGTGCAAGTTACAGGACGTCACTTAGCAGAGATCTGTGCCTGGGTCACCCCCGAGAGAGCAGGGGCTTTTTTTCGTTCATCCTTATGAAGGTCGTGGCTCTGCCCAGATCCACTGGATGGGCCGATTCTGACTTTGGCAAGTATTTCTTAAGCCACATGGATTTGGGAAGGTCCAGCATTAAATAGCGAAGTGGCCCCTGGAACATTAACTCAAGAGCTTTGGGGCTACGCTCTCCCATCCTTCCCCTTCCCCTTTCCCTTGGAGGTAGATGGCAGTGACCAAGGACTACTGTAAAAAGTACTTGCTGCTAACAGCCACCTTTAAAGAAGGATCCCAGCTTCCCTTTCCAGTCCCCTGGGGCCTCCTGCTGACCCAGGGATCCTCCCTGTCCCCCTGCCCAGTCCTCCCCTAATGGGGGAGGCTAGGGAACAGACACACAGACAAACAAAAACTGACCTTAAGTGGAAACCAAGCTAGCACAATGATAAACCTTTTAATCTCGTCCCAGTGTTTGTTACTCTGTACCTGGCAAGGTGCCACTGTTTGCCTCCGAACGGTGGATAGACATTTGCACCTGACCTTCCAGCGCTGTCAGGAACTTCTTTTTAATGCCATGGTGGGTTAATTTTTCCCTGCTGCCTTTGTGTTTTGGCTTTATTTTATAATCACCATCATTTTTCATACTATGACATCTTTCTTATCTTCTCAAGAGAACAGAATTCTTGCCTGAAGCTCCTGTCTGTTGAATTTAAAAGGGTACATTTCTTTTTTGACCTGGGAATTTTATAAACAAATGAGCTGCTGGTTGAGATTTTGTTCGAACTGCCATAATTTGTCATGCAAGCCTGTCAGATTTGAACAGTGCTTAAAGTTGCAAAATAAAATACAGGATGCCCAGTTAATTACAGGTAAACCACAAATAATTTTTTAGGATAAGACTCATGCAATATTTGGGACATACTTATACCAAAAATTCAGATATTTGCTAAATCTGGCAAAACTATTTAGACAAGGTTTCCTAAAGTTAGGTTCCAGGTTACTTGTCTTCTAAATAGAAGTCTAAGTGGAGCCCGGTTTTCACTTACAAGAGGAGTTCTCAGGGAAGGCAGTCCCTCTAGTGAATGGGTCTCTAACTTGAGTGTACATAGAAAACACCCAGGTGCTTGTTTACCTGCAGGGCTTTGCCCATCCCCAGAGAGGCCTTGAGCAGGGCTGTGTGGAGCCTGGGAGATCTGGGCGCCGGCCCCACCCACCCTGTGAAATAGATGGGGCTGCGCACCTCGACACACTGTCTCAGTGTTTGCGCAATTTGATTCCGATGCATAGTGATCACATATATAGAGGTAAATATCTCCAATTAGATGTTTGCATAATTTAATCAAACTTTGAAACTATTCTAGAGTCTGCTTGGAAGAAAATGACTGAGGAATTCATGTAAAAGAAACAAGAGTGGAAATGTTCTGCTGATGACAAACGTGTTGGCAAGCTGTGAGAGTGGAATACGTGGGGTGTCAGCCCAGGAGTGGGCAGATTTGTGGAACTGACGAGGAGGTAGCTGAGAATCACACGCGTGTGCATGTGAGATTATAACGTGTGAGCAAAGTGACTTCCCAAATCAGGCAGAGGGAAGGCTTGGCCTGGGTAAACTGGTCAGCCGTGGCGAGAGGAAGGGACCAGTGCATATTCTGCTCTTTCACTACCCACCAAGATAAATGTCACACAGATGAAAGAATAATACACTAAGTCAGAAGAGAAATCAGGATACCACACCGTGAAGGTTTTTCAGTTTTCTTGATTGACTGAAGGTAATTTTCAAACCTATAATGATGAACCAAAAGGATAAGATCAATAAACTTGGCTACATTGAATTAAACTTTTAAGAATCAAAAATGTAATTAAATCTAAAAGTGAACAAGGTGGGAAAAACATTTGCTGCAAGTATGACTGCACTTGGTTGCTACCACATAGAGAGCTCATCCTGGGAGATCGAGGAAGGAGAGCCGGGCCCCAGGACAGTGGCACACCAGGTCACGCTGGCAGGGTGTAACCAGACCTGCCCAGTGATCAATCTTAACACATTTTACCAGCGAGCAGATTGACTCAGAGAGTCCAGGTAACTGGCCCCAAACCCTCATCTAATGGGGGTCGGGGCTGTGATCCGTTCCTGGACATTTTTGGTTGGAAAGCCCTTGTGCCGTCAGCTTCCAGCTGACCTGTCAAAGCATAGTCCAAGAGAAGAAATACAAAGGTCTAAGATGCCTGTGAAAAAATCTTCAACCTCAGTATATAGCCGTGTGCAAGGTGAGGCCACCGCTTACCTCTGGAATTGGCAAGAAAAAAATTTCCAGAAAAATAAACAGAGCCCTGGCTGGCTTGGGTGTTACGAAACAGGCGGTTCTGCTCCAGGTGGGAGGGTAAATGTGTGAAGAAGAGTTTGACAGTATGTATCTAGAGTCTTAAAAAAATGCTCATGACCTCTGGCCTAGTCCTCTACTTCTAGGGATCCTAAGCAAATAATCAGAAATGGGAACAAGGTTTTATGCCTAAAGGTGTTTATTTGATCGTTATTTATGTTATCTGAAAGTTGCAAACAACTGCAAAGTGTCTACTAGGTAGTTTAAAATATGAAAAAAAAAATGGTATTTACCGAGATTTTAAAATATCTTCTTATCCATTGTGGGGGGCAGAAGCAAAACACAGAATTGTTTACACAATCTGATTTCAACGTGTCCAGCTACGTACAATAAAGGTGCTAAGACCACAAAAATGCTATTATCCTACTGTTGGAAGATTCAGGCTAATTTTTATTTTATAGCTTGTCTGAGTTAGATATCTATAAAACAAAATTTTTACATGGATTGTCTTACAGTTTGAAAAAGAGGAAAAATTTCTTGTTTCAGTTAATAAAGAGCAGAGCCTGAGTGGGGGAGACTGGCTATGGAATCGCAGGCTAGGTGGGGAGACCCAGCTGGGGAGGGCTGGGAGTGACCACCTTCCCAACCAGACGGGAGAGCCCAGCTGCCCCCCGGGCGCCTCTGTGGGGTGCTGGGGGCTTTGCCCTTGCTGCCCAGACTCCCGTGTCCTCCCAACAGTCCCTCCCCTCTTTCCTAAATGCTTACATTCTCCACAACCTATGTGCTCATCAGTAAGATACTGGTTAAATAAATTACACTACACATCCACTCAGTGGGCTGTGCGGGAGTACCGATGGAGATTATCTTTGATGTCATGGAGAATTTAAAAAAACAGTATTAAAGTACAATATGTGGAATATGATTCCATATTTTATCAGAATTGTTGGTAACCCCCACATGATTCAAGTAGAGCATACATGTGCTCAGTAATTCAAACATTGCATATATGCACATAGTGAGGTTTTTGTTTTTCTGAAAGAGTGTACCAAAAACCGATAGGGTGGGTAACTTCTGGTCGTGAGAGCGGATAGACATTTGTTTTAATTTTTTTCTTCATATTTTGTTTTTAACATCAAGATTTTCATAGTTGGCAAGTTTTACGTCCATGATTGAAAGAAAGCCATTTTCCACGGGGAAGAGAGAGAGAGAAGCCAGTGAAAATGTCTTCTATTTCTTAGGGCTTTGTTTTGTTTTGTTTTCTCCAGATTTTCTGGAGGAAGGTGTGAACTCGACTTTGCCTCCCCAGGAAACAACATTCTTCTTCTAAGTGGTAGATGTGGGTGAGCTGGTCCTTCTGGACTCTGCCCAGGCTCCCCTCTGCCTCCCCCCATTGTGAGTGGCCCCCGAAGCGCGGCGTTAACCAGGCCTAAACCCGTTTGCTTGCAGGTCAGTGTGCACGCAGCAGAGGAGAGGTTAGCTTGCATCCCATTTCATGCGTGAGCAAGGCGGGCTCTGGGCGGAGAAGCCGCTTGCTGGGAAGTATTCGGCAGTAAAGAACAGGGCACAGTCCTGAGCCCTGCTGCTCTGCTACCGTGTTGAGTTCCATGTGCTTTTTTGAGTTTCCTGGGCAGTTTGGATGCTGCACTGTGTGGGGGAGGAGCATGGGCTCTGCAGCCGGACTGCTCACACTCGAGTCCCAGGACAGCTGGGACCCACTGGGTGCAGGTGGGCGTAAGGGAGCTCACCTTCCCTTGCCTCAGTAGCTCTGGGAGTGGGAGCCTCGCCTGGCAGAGGGAGCTCCGTGTGCATGTTGGCTGTTGTGAGCACCCTTGCATGCCAGATGTTTCACATGCTGCCGTGTGCAATTCTGTGGTTCCTTTTGCATGAATAGGAACCATGAGTAGGAACAAAGTTGTTGAAGTCGACTTCTATAATTGTGACCGTGTATATGTTAATAGTAAGTTTTAGTTCAGACCTTGTACTTTTGGCACAGTTCACAACTTTCTGATTCAGAGGTAATACATGTGCATTATAAAGATCTCAAAGATTTCATAAACCTGTAAGAGAAAATTGACATCTCCCCACCCCAAGTTAATCACTGGTAATATTTTTGTTTGAGAGATGGGGTCTAACTGTTTTGCGCAGGCAGTGGCATGATCATAGCTCCTTGTAGCCTTGAACTCCTGGCCTCAAATGATCCTCCTGCCTCAGCTTCTCAAGTCGCTAGAATTACAGGCGTGAGCCACCTCCCCGCTCACTGCTGGTATTTTTGATAAGCATATAAATATTAAAAGGCACATTTTCTTTTTTCACGTTTTAATGTATCTTTTATTAGCTTATGTTCCCATGAAGATGTTTTTCTAGAATTGTGGGCTTGGGACCATAACATTGCTTTTTAAAGTTTTGCCTAAAAGTTTTGTCCTCACCCTGTTGTCTAAAACATGCCACTAAGCTCCTCCTTATGCTTTGTGGAGGGATCGTTTATAAAACACCCTCTGGATGCTTCTGCCCAGGTAACAGGACGCCCAATGCTTGGTTACCTGTAATTGTTATAGAAAATGCATGTGCTCCATGGAATGTTAATTATTTATATTTGTTGCCTAAATTGAGCACTTGACAATAATTCTTTTTGAATTGCTATTCAGGGAAAGCTGTTTAAGCCCAATAACAAGAATAACTTTTCTTCTAACTCCCTTGCTGAACAGGTTGCAACTTTTCACGATTAGCTTCCCTTATACAGCATATTTTCAACATCTGTCATTGAACACTAAAAAGTAAATAAACGGAAAGCAAGTAAGGAATTGGGAAAGAAAGGAAATGCCGGGGATGCTGGATGTTGAAAAGTGTAGAATGCTTCTTTTGAACTCACGGCTTCTCTGTTGTGGTCCTTTTAGGACAAGGTGGAGCAGACACCTCCCAGTCCACGGGACCTGACAGGACCTGAGTTCCCAGCACAGTCTGACCGAATCTCAAGTCACCAAGGTAGGAGGGAGTGAAAAGCCAGGAGCATTCCCAGCTGCAGCTTCGCAGCAGTGCTGGGACCTTAGGTTCTGAGCAGTTGTGCTTGAAACTGACAGAATAAGATGCCAACACTGGCTCTTCTTTTTCCCTTAAGGAAAATTAATTTTAAAATAGAGAAAGATACTTGGTTCTGATTTCATGTATTTCCTTTCAATTAACAGACGTCGGTGAACAAAACTTAAAGATCTATTTCATTTGAGTTTTCTAGGATTTCACTTAAAGGTGACTTGAGGGTATATACTGAGGTTTCCCCCCAGGGGAATCCTCTTGATTTGAGCATTTTTGTTTTCAATTAAGCTGATTTTACATGTATGTACTTTTAGTATTTCTCTACCTTTCTCTGATTCCTTGTGTTCCTTCTGTTTAATTTCTGATGGTGTCACCATGGGAAAGAAAGGAAAGGACTAAATGGATGCAAAGGGTATTCAGTAATCAGGTTCAATAGATGGGAGCTTGGGAGCAGGATGGGGAGTCTGAGGGTGAGGGCCTGGGAAATGCACATGGCTCATTGTTTGGGTTATTGGAAAGTTAAGTACAAGAAGTCATAGGGTTTAGAACTGGTGGGAAAGAGAATAATCAGATTTTTAAAAATTATTTAATGAAAAAGAGGATGACATTCAGCACAAATAAAAGCTGGGATCTGATCATGAGGTCACAGACAGAAATGTTTTTTCAAGTATTAAAAGATTCACAAAAGCAGTCAGGATTTCTGTGGCAAATGGAATTTTAGGGTCATCTTTTAGAAAACTTTCAAATGATGTGATACAAGGGAAAGGGTACCAGTTTCTTAGTATTGGCTTTGAAACTTGAGACAATTTCAACTTGTTACATTGTATGGTTTACAAATGATCTCATTTAAATGGAAATAATTTAAGTTTTTGTATTAATGTTCATAGAACAATCTATGTTAATACTTTAATTAGAAAAAAATTACACTGAAAGAACTTTTTAAAGCTTATGTCTTGTCCTTTATCTTTAAATTGTATACTCAAATTTCCCGTAGATATCAAGGTAGTACCATTAAGGGAAATTTGCAGCACAGATTGTAACATACCACATGCAGAAGAGAGCTGATTGTCTTTTCTCAGCTGATTGTCTTTTCTCAGCTGATTGTCTTTTCTCAGGTGTGGAGCTACAAATCAAGAGGGTTGAAGCTGGGCCCCCAGTGTATCCCAGCAGCTGAAATGGGGCTTAAAGGAATGAATGAACACTTTTCTACCTTAAACCCTACTTTTGCTCAGTGACCCAGAGAGTTTATATTTTTAAGTACACCTATGACATTGTCCACTTCTTAATCTCCACACACATAGCATAAAGGTAGGAAAACCAACAGGACGCAGCTTGACTGAGACGTAGGCACTATCAGAGTAGTGAGCAGTGCCGTCCCCGTGGGGCGACGGGTTCCACGGTGACCACTGATGGCCGCCAGCTCAGGTCCCAGGGAAGGGTAAGGGCTGAGGCTGCCCTCTTCCATCACTGATGGGGGAGGAGAGCCAGGCCCACTGCATCAAGGCGGGAGCTGGCGTGGGGGTTTCCTGCTCTTGAAAGATTCTAGAAAAAGGATATTACCTGGGAAAGGCTGCAGTCTGTGTGAACTCATGGCCAGGCAGCCAGGCAGAGCTGGCACAGCCTGGCAGCCAGAGCTAAACCGAACAGCCGCCCCAGACTACCCTGACCAGACCACTCGAAGGGGAGGAGTAGACAGGAAAGATAGTAGAAAAGAAAAAACAACCCACCTAAAATGAGTCTGCAAACCAACATTCCAAAATACACGAAGCAATACCATACTAAGAAATACAGAACAGCTAACAAAATCAACAGATTACCAATTTAGCCCAAATGCAACAAAAATAAGTCTGACAGAGGCTTTGAAATAAATGTGTGTATAATGCTCAGACAGACACCCGAGAGAGTAATGTCTGTAAAACAAGGCAAGAAAGTATGAAAGACCAGCAGAAAGAAATGAAGCAAGAGTAGGTGGGTATGAAAAAGTGTTCATTAGAAATTTTGGAAATGAAATAGATACCATGTTTCCCCGAAAATAAGACCTCCCCATAAAATAAGCCCTAGCAGGATTTCTAAGCATTTGCACAGTATAAGCCCTACCCCAAAAATAAGACCTAGTGATGGGCGTGGCTACGCAGCGTATCTGCACAACCCATGCATTTCGACTCGGAGCGGTAAAGAAGACGAGCCGCCCTTCTCATCTGCCCCATGAGAGCTCTGTTGCTCGACATGAGAGACTGGGGTCAATGGTTTTAAAGGAAATAGAGTCACAAGAAATTCAGGATGGAATTCGGGGTTTGGAGAGTTATGATGATGTTCAGAAGAAGACGACTTAACTATATTTGAATAAATGTAGATTGTTGTACCGTGCTTAAAAAAAATAACACATCTCCTAAAAATAAGCTCTAGGGTGTCTTCCTGAGGAAAAATAAATATAAGACCTTGTCATATTTTCAGGGAAACACGGTAGTTATTGACATTTTAAAAAATGCTGAATTCCATCTAAAGGGGGTTAAAGATCTGGAAGCCGATCCTGCAGGAGTCAGCTGGCCAGAGAACCGAGGCCCAGCGCGCAGTTAGACGCACGTGCTCCCTCTGTCTGCAGGAGAGCGGTGGGGAGTACACCGCTCTCCTGGGAGGTGCTAAGGCCCAGCTGGGAAGTGGTCAGAGCTGAAGGAAGACACGGTCCCCAAACTGTGCTCAAACAACTAATGAGAAACATGAAGACTAATCCACATGTAAAACTCTTAGCACTGTTCCAGAGACAGATTTCCTTTCACAGGAACGACTGATGGGCTGATGCAGACCTGGGCTAGGAGACCGTGCAGTGCACTAAGTGCTGAGGGGAACATGACCGTCCATCCAGAATTCCACAGCAACATGTCCTGACCAGTGAAGGCAAAGTAAAGCTTTTTCAGACAAAGATTGAGAAAATGTCCCACGAGCAATCCTCACTAAATGAATGACTACAAGCGGTGCTTTAGGAAGGAGTGTGAACACTGAGGAAAATGGAAGTTGATACAGTGTTGCGAGTGTGAGTCCAGATGAGTTGTTCAGAGAAGGTACAGTGAAAACTCCAGATAGTAAGAACATGGCAACATGCGTTTATCTTTTAGGAGAAGGATTGCTCAGTGAGGGGTCATGTCATTATAAGGCCCCAGTTAGGAGAAGTAAAATGTAGAATAACTTGAGATCCCATTAGCAAAAAAGTATACTTACTATGTTGTTTTAAAATATTGACTGTAATTACTGAAAGAATGTGCATCTAATCTATAGTTTCTCACCTAGCAGGAAAAGATATAAGGGAATATATATTAAAGCAACAACAACAATCAAACAACATCCATGAGAAAAAGAATTAAAAGGAAGATATGAAAGAAAAAAGGGTGTCAAACAGAAAATACAAAATAAGATAGTAGGAGTAATTCCAAGTATATTCATAACATTATTAGTAGGCTCAAATTGATAGATACACGTAGAACCCTCCACCCAACAGAGACTCTTGATTCTTTCTAAAACCTGTGTAACTTTTCAAAAAGTTGACCACATATGGGAAGTTGTACTAAATTTTAAGCAATCTATTTCACGCAAGCCACGTTCTTTGACCCAGTGTGAATAAATCAGATGTCAGCATGAAAAAGTTCAAAACAAAACACATCAACATGTGTGTGGAAACTTTAAAACACACCCTAATCCTGCGAAAGTGGCGTGTAAGGCTAAATTTCTAAGCTTCAAAAAGAAGAAAAATTGCAATTAGAAAAATGAAAATTAAATAAGTGTAAGGAATGTAGGAGGAATTAATTACAAAGATTAAATCAGAAATTATTAAAATAAAGTATCAATAGGAACAAAGTCAAAAGCTAATCTTATAAAAGGTACCATGACAGCAAAGCTCTAGCACAGATGCTCAGGGGGAAAAAGGTGCCCAAGAAAACACATTAAGAGCACATTAGAGTTTTTAAAACAGCATGAAAACCGTGAACAACAAATGTGAAAATCTGAAGGAAATGGATGATTTATTGCAAAAATGTAAAAACAAAATTGACTCTTGAAGAAATATAAAATCTTAATGGAGAAATAGCTCTGGAAGAAATAAAGTCAGTAATCAACACTGCCCCTCAGAAATATTCAAGTTGTTTGCAGATGAGTGTTATGAAACTTTCAGAGAACAAGTAATTTCTCCCTGTATGCTGACTGTGTAACACATAGAGGACAAGAGCTCTCCCGCTGTCATGTTCGTGTAGCTTCACAGGTGGTAGAAGAAATCAAAATTGTAGGCTCATTTTACATGTTAACATAAAACAAAAATGTCTGAGTAAAGCACTAATAAATTCAGCAGTTTTTAAAAATGAAATATAAAAACATAAATGTTATGACCAAGTTGGGTGTATTATAATAATGCAAGGGTGGTTTACCATCTTAAGACTGTGAACACATTCAACATGTCAAAAAATTAAAGGGGAAAAATGGTCACAAGACATAAAAAGAATATTTAATACAATTCTCCACTCATTATAATACATAACAAACAATAACAACAAAACTCTTACCAAACCAATATTGAAAAGAAACCTCCTTAACTTGTTAAGTTTATTTGTCAGAAACCTACTGCATGCATCAGACATAATGGAGAAATACTAGAGTCATGCCCATGAAAATCTGAACTCAGAAAAGGGTGCCCACCGTCCCTGGACGTCTTGGCCAGTGTAATAAAAGAAGCAAAGAAACAAAAATGTAAACATTGGAAAGGAAGAAATAAAATCTGTGTCCGTTTGGAAATAACGTGATTGTCCAAATAGAAAATTCAGGCAGGTACACAAACTTGAAAATGAGTAAGAGTTCTGTAAGATAGCAGATATAATGTGAGATCCACATATAAAATATAATAGTATTCTTGTACACCAAGAAAAAACAATCAGGAAATGTAATGTAAAAAGAAATCCCATTTATAATAGTAACAAAAATTATAGCGTGTCTAGGAATAAATTCAAGATTACCAGACATTGTAGGATGTTGCTAACGAGTGTAAAAACAACCTGAATAAGTGGAGAGCTATACTATGATCGTGGATCAGAAGATGGAATAAAGTGAAGATGTCACATTTTCCCAGGTTTATCTTTAAATTTAATGCAGGTACAACCAAATTCCTAGCAGAGCTTTTGTGTGACTTGACAAATGGTTCCTAACTTGTATAAGGAAGAGCAAAACTCAATAGTAGCCAAGACCAATTTGGAGAACAAGGTTTTTGGAGAAGTGATTTGCACTATCAGATAGCAAGCCTTCTTATGAGGTATCACAATTAAGAATGGCTGTTGTTCGTTCAGGTCAGACAAATAGAGCAAAGGAGCAGAGTAGATATCCCCTCACGTGACCCACACATTTATGGAAACTAAATCAGCCCAGAGCAGATCACAGGGACCACAGCTGCTCTGAGGAGTGGAGAGCTGACAGTGGAACCCTACCGCATACTGTACACAATAATCAGTTTCAGGCCAACTAAATAACTGAAAGTGAAAAAACAAAATGTCTTTTATTTATTTGAATAATAAGAATTAATAGTGAAAATCTCTATGCTCTCAAACTAAGAAAAAATGTCCTAAATAAAACTTAGCACAACCATAAAGGAAAAATGGTAAGTATGAGTGCATTGCAAATACAAATTTCTGTACAAACATAGATGATATTTGAAATGCTAAAAAGCACACTTCAGCCTGGAAAAAATATTTGCAATACTTGAAACATGCGGACTATTAGTATCCTCTGTATATTAAAAAGAAATCCTATAAATTTTATAAGTAAGGGAACAATCAAATAGAAAAACCAGCAAAGAGCTTGAGCAGGCAGATTACAAGAAAAGGAAAGCATGATGTGTTTGTGTCTGGTTCTGGACACTCATTTCACAAGAAAAATATGAAAACCAACTGAGCTGGAAATCAAGGAAGCCGACGCTTTGAGGCTGTTACATGGAACAGAAAGGGACAAATCCCTCTTTCAAGTGTGTCCAAGTGCAGCGAGTTCATCTTCTTTGGCGTGCTCACAGCCTGCGGGTCTGATGAGTGGACCCGGGGTTTGCAGCTCCCTGGCAGTGAGGTAAAAGGCCCGTTTGCTCCCCGGGGAGTGGATGGACCACTCTCCAGGGCCAGTGTGGAACAGCCAGCAGCACAGCCCACAGGAGTCAGGGTTTTTCCCTTCCCATCTTTGTGCCTGACACCAAGTTTAACCTACGGGATTCTTTTTAACAATATGCCTTGGGACACGTGACTGAATTTGACAAAGATACAGTGCATTCTTTCTTGCTTCCTTAATTGTCAAGGTGTAATCAGATAGGCCTTACGTTTGCATGATGTGTTTGATGCAGAGTTGCCTGGTTCCTTGCAAGGGACCTGATGTTTAGAATAAAAGATTAGCTGTGACTTTCCTTGACCTGTTACTGCTATCTGGAAAAGAGGATTTATGGCTCCTGTTTTATTACCTCGTTCCTAATGTAAGCAGCTTATTTTTGTGTGACAGTTGCTAAAAATGCTTCATGCATTTCTTAGCAGCACACTACAGGAAGGGATGCATTTTCCTTTGAAACTGAGTGCCTTTGTAATAGCTTGGAATTATTCTTGACAATTTTTTAAAAATATTTCTTTATTTTGAAAAGATACATTAACCAAAATTTACCATTTTAACCATTTCTAAGTTTACATTAAGTGGCTTGAATTATGTTCACAGTGTTGTGCAACTATCACCACTATCTATTTTCAAAACTTTTTTATCATCCCTAACAGAAACTCTGTACCCATTAAGCAATAATTCTTCCCAGCCCCTGGTAACCTCTAATCTACTTCCTATCTCTGTGAATTTGCCTATTCTAGGTACCTCATATAAATAGAATCATGTAATATTTGTCCTTTTGTGACTGCCTTCTTTCACTTAGCATAATGTCCTCAAGGTTCATACATGTTGTAGCAAGTATCAGAATTTCCTTCGTTTGTAAGGCTGAGTAATATTCCATTGTATGGATGGACCAGATTTTGTTTTATCCATTCATTTGTCAGTGGACACTTGGGCTGCTTCCACATCCCGGGTACTATGAATAATACTGCTGTGAACATTAGCATATAGGTGTCTGTGTTCCTTCTTTCAAGTCCTTTGGGTATATATCTAAGAGTAGAATTGCCAGATTATATGTAATTCTATATTTAGTTTTTTCCTTAACAATATTTTTGAGATGTGAAGTTTTATTTTCAGAAGTTTGGTCTTCTCTCATTTTAAGCAACTTGTTTCTGATTGTTGATATTGCTCACAACCAAAGCCGAGATGTCTGGCTGTGTCTCTCACCAGGAGCACAATTAAGCAAAAATGTCCCAAGGAACTGAAAATCAGGTTATAGAGTCCATCTGGGAAAGTAAATAGAGGAAGCTCTGAAGAGAGCTCCCAAAGGTTCATGAGCTTAGTGGGCAGCATGGTGGAGCGGGAAGACTCAGAGAGTCATTTAAAACTGTCCCGTCTTGGGTAGCTGGGCCTGAGTTTCCACATCTATAACATGGAGATAAGGCCTTCTTTGCAGAATTGTTGTGAGGCCTGGAAACAGGTGTCCATAAAGCACAGGATACCGTGCCTGCCCGGGGGGCACTTCGTGAGAAGTCCCTCTTACAAAGAAATGGGTCTGATTCTGGAAGTTAGTTTGCTACTGTCCTAAAAGAGCCTTACAAAGTCCTTGAGTTTTGACCTACCAATTCTAAGAATTTATTTCAAGGAAATCAGTGTGTATCTGTTTCAGTTCTATCAGCATATTCCCCTAGAATAAGAGAAATAACTGGAAGATAAGAGTGATCATATAAACATTACATGTACTTGATAGATTATTTTGTCCTATTATTATTTTAATTAGGTTAAATATCTAGTGATTTGATAAAATGCCCAGATTTACTAAGCGAAAAAAGCAGGGAAGCAGGTTACAAAACTATATGATCACAATTTTGTAAAAAGGAAAAAAAGAACCACTTTGATACATGTTTTACATATAATGTTGCTTAATTCTGAGTGGTGAGATTATAGGTGATTCTTATTCACCTTACAATTTTCTGCATTTTAAAATTTTGAACAAACATGTAACAATATTTTATAATGAAAATAAATGAATACTAAGTACTACTTTGGTTTTATTTTAAAATACAGTGCCAGAATGTTGGATGTCTATTAGTGAAACCTATAGCAAGTAGGAAGGTCACAAGCTCCTGGGAATGCCTGTAAGTTCACATCAGGGGAGGTGGTTTTGGTGGTGGCACAGTGCTGGAGGGGACAGGCCACCAGAAACAGCCACTGGGACTCACAGCATCCTGCAGGGCGAGTCCATTTACCTAGGAACAGATAACATCACACCTCAGTCTGCTCAGAGAGAAGACCAGAGTCACTCAGCAAAGGTTGCGTTATAGTCTTTGCTCCCCACTTAAGAAAGGAAGCAGCCAGGAGCATGTTGCATGATATGTATTGGATAGGAAAATGAAAACAGGTTTTCGTGCTAGGAGGTGTTACCTTCACTACTTAGAAAACTTACTGATGGAGGATAACACCTGCCTGGAAGCTTTTGCAGTGATCAAGAGGGAGGGTGATTTGTTACTACTGACGTGTGGTTTTGATGGTGATGCATCAGCATGGAGCAATTTGTGGCAGCACTAGTTGGAAAATAAATGGGTCAAGAGTGTGAAATTTGAGGAAGTTGATTTATTTCACTCTAAGTAGTTTTCTCAATTTATCCTCAAGGGATATTTGGGAACCTTTGAGGAGGAGGCAGTGTGCTGGGCACTGGGGGGAAGTCATGGTCTGGGCCAGTGGTGGGCAGGGAGCACCACTTGAATGGCCTCGTGCACGGGATGCGGCTGGGCAATCCTGGGAAGATGAGTAGAGTGTCCCAGACACAGGGAGCGGAGTGTGCATAAAACTCCTAAGATCTCAGGGGGCTTTCCAAGAGCAGAGGGGTCAGGAGCTGAGGGAAGGAGGGAAGGCAGTGCACCTTCAAGTTTTCAGAGATTGACAGTCCACCTATTAGCATGACCCTTGGGGGGAGACATGTGTTTTTGTTGTTTGTTTCTCTCCAATTTCTCAATGTGCTTATAATGTAAGGTTATTCCTAAAATGGGGGAAAAATAATACAAACTAAAATTTGAAATGAATGATTGTGCCGTTACCATGTACACACTAAACTGCAGAATTCTTCAGCTAGCAGGTGCTCTAGGGCCCCTGGGTTTGATGCTGCAGGAAAGTATGAGGCTGTGACCTGTGCCAGCCTGGGGGTGGGTGAGAGACAAGTGGGCTCTCGCACACCACAGATTCACAGTCCTGGGCAGGGTCTTGCCCAGCCTAGTTTGAGTAGAGATGCGATCTGAAAATTTCAGTTGCTTGGCCAAGGTCATTCAAAGTCAGTCACGCAATAGAGTGGTATAGTTTGGCAGAGAGCCCAGATCTCGTTTCCAGCATGTCCTTCGTCCGCTCCATATCGCCCTCAGTCCCCTACCCTGTACTGTTATCAGCTCATGGCTTCATGCTGGATTTCAGAGTTTCTGACCACAGCCAGAAGTGGTCCCACCTGCTTCCTTCTGTCCCAGAGCAGCAGCCTTACCAAGTCTGTGCTGAGCTTTGCATGTCTTTTGTTGGGCCAGAAGCTCTTTGTTGCTCCGTGGGCTTCTCCCCTTTGGGGACTATAACTGCTTGGGTCTCCTCTTTTCCCTGCTGAGATAACGGTTCTTGCCTTATGGGCTGCTGCCTGAGTTCCCGCCTGAAAGCGGAGGCTGTGCTCTCCCAGTCTCTGGGCCTTTCGTCCTCACCTCCAATGCTCCACGTACACCTTGGGCTCCTCGCCCCTGTGCCCACATGACCTTGTTCTGCCTGGA
Source organism: Cheirogaleus medius (assembly GCA_008086735.1). Lineage (NCBI taxonomy): Eukaryota > Metazoa > Chordata > Mammalia > Primates > Cheirogaleidae > Cheirogaleus > Cheirogaleus medius. The sequence goes on from VBSM01002217.1 coordinate 4,449,742, forward strand.
GAACAGGGCTGGATAAGCACCACAGTGCAGGCTCCCAAGGTGGATTCAGAACATTGCCCTTGATTGCTGGAGACATAAACCAGGAAGCGTGGTCCATTCGCGCAGATGGAAACATCGCACATAAATGCTTGGCTCCTGGTTTGAGAAATGCCTTCCAGGCCCTGGCATTTGATGGTCCTCTCCAACCCATTGCAACTATTTTCTGGCTTTAGTTTCTTCTCTTATTTTTTTTTAAGCCAAAAATATTAGTTATTTGGGAGGCAGCGTTAGTTTGCAGCAGCAGCGGGTTTGGTGCAGTGCCTGCCTTCCAGCAGCAGCGTGAGTGTGGGTGACAGAATGGAGCATGGACTGTCTCAGAAGCACCAGTATCTCGGGGCAGAGGCTGCCTGCCAAGCACACACGACCAAAATTAGAAAAGAATGTAAGTTACTAGAGAAGGTGAAATAGATCAGGGAAATAAGTTTCATATGTTTTGTTTTTGTTTTTCCCCTCCCGGAAGCCATTCTGAATGTCACCAGGTGCTGGGGGACATGGCCAGGCCCTGGGCTGGCTGTTTTTCTGTCTCTTGGTCCATCCCAGCAATGCTCTGTGACTGTGGGTGAGTGAGGGACTACTTTGCGCTTCAGATTCCTCATTTGTATGTACATATCATGCATGATATGGCAGAACATGACAACAGTGATGATGATGATGACTTTGAGGCTTATGCTAAAACCTCCCTGTGCATCTTAGATTTTCTCACTTAATCATCAGAACTACAAATGGGGAAACTGAGGCTGAGAGGTTCAGTAACTTGTTTAGAAGTCCCAGAGAAAGAATCAAAGCCAAGTCCATCCAATGTCAGGTTTTGAGATAATTTAGGGGCGCTACCTAGCACCCACCTATACATGTAAGCTGCCCCTACTAGTATCACTTTATATATCATATTTTTCCCTTTTCTCCTGCAAGCATACATTTCTTGAGGGCAACAACCATGTCTTACTTATCTTCAAGGATCTGCTATTGTGCCTTGTCTGGGGTCGTATTTCATAGGCATTTGTTCAATGAATTTCCGAACTCACATGCCATAGATAAACTTGTGCGTTCCAGAAAGGTCCTGAGCCCCTGCCTCTCCCCTCCATGTGGGAGGTTCTGGTAATTGTAGGCAGGTAAAGATAAAAACCAGCCAACAAAGACCTTCCCCTCCTGCCATGCCTTTGCCATTCATGAGGCATCAGGAGCTGCTGGGATGAGGGTTTGATTGACAAGGATGTAAAGGCGGCTGGGAAGATGGTGCATTGTGTCGTGGCTCCTCTCATGTGCTCTCATCTCGTTCATCTTTCTCTTTCTTATCCACAAAAATATCATCAAGATTTTACTCATGATACATACAGTAATCCCTCAGGACCTGTGGGAGACTTGTTCCAGGACCTCCTGTGGAACCCAAGTCTGAGGATGTTCAAGTTCCCTGATAAAATGACGTAGAATTTGCATGTAACCTACGCACACTCTCCCGTGTACTTTAAATCATCTCCACATTATTTATAATACCTAATGCAATGTAAATGCTAAGTAAATAGTTGTTATGCTGTTATTGTTTAGGGAATAATGATGAGAAAAAAAGTCAGTACATGTTCAGTACAGACCCAGTGTTTTTTCAATATTTTTGATGTGTGGTTGCTTGAATCCACGCATGTAGAGGGCTGACTATACGTGTATAAACTTCTGTTTTCTTAGTGTCATTTCCTCATGGTGAAACTAGGCTATTTTCCAACGATAAGTTTCTTTTTCTGAAATGCTCAAGGAAATCCTGAATAATAATGAATATTGATCTCTGGTTGGACATTGATGCCAAAGTTGATGGTTATTTTGATTTGTTACCCTACCCAAATGTCTAAACACCTGTTTTTAAGGGTAAGGTACAGAAAAGCTAAGAGAAAAATCATTTATAATCCTTTTCCCACAAAATAACTAATGCCCACGTTCTTTCTCCCTTTTGGAAATGGGCTCATGGCTCACTGAATATAACAGCATCTGTGCATGCCATTGATGATGGCTGTGCAACCTCAGTTCACAACGTGATCGCAGTCCGTCAGCCAGCTAGGCCATGCTTTGTCCTCTATTTCTCACATGTTTAGGTGACTTCCCTGTTATAAAAAGTAGTTTCTTAACCTAATAAGAACTTGTGCTTCTTATTCTAACCCAGTGAGTCCACCTAACTCTCATGTGAGGTAGGCACTGTGGTTTTTTCCATATTTATAGTGGAGGAAACTGAGGCCAGAAGTAGAGCTGCCAGATCGTAGCCCTCGCGGGTGGCAGAGCTGGGGTTTGAGCCCAGGATGGTGGCTCTGGCTTCTGAGCTCTTCTTCCCTCCGTCTGCTTCCAAATTTGCTCTCCTTCCTAATCCAATCCACAAGTAGTTTGCTTTCTTTTTGACTCTTCAGATTGTTTAGTGGCTCAAACTGAGATTTCAGCTGTAGGGATTGAATTTTTCTTGGCCTTGAAAGCAGCCAAGTGGATCGGATCCCTGCAGTTGCCCCCCTGCCTTGGACAGTGGTTTCCCTTTAATTGTGCTTATTCCTTCCTTTCCACTTTGAAGATCATTTGTCTTAATAAGGAAGATAGGAACAAAAAAGGCATTGAGGAGGCTGCGTGCTCTTTGTCTTTCCTCAGTGTTAGGCAAGCAGCAGACCTCTCCCTCCTGGTCCTTATTTGGAGCAGAACTGAAAAAGCCATTGTCGTTCTTTGTAATTTTTCAAGTCTCAGCTATTCTGGGCCTTCGCCTTCCTGATGCTCTGACAGTTCACGCCACTCTTTTGTCTGGTCCCTTTTGGCAGATAATTGGACTCCATTAATGTTTCATGTTTCCTTTAGCTGTCAGGATGCTCGCAGCTCAATAGAGGGCTTTATCCCGGTGACTCTTTCTATTCCCCTGGTGTGTTTGCTTTTCATCCTCTTGCTCTGTGGTTTTCCTGTGTCTTTCATTAATTCATTCATTCATTCATTCATTCATTTGTTAAACAAGTGTCTGTTGCTTGTCTAGGCCACAGGAGGCATGGGGCCCAGGCCCAGGGGCTACACAGCGAGCAATGAGTCATTTCTAATGATCCTAGAACATATGGGCGTTTTGTGCAAGGAAGTGTAAATCCTTTTTAGAAGTAGCAGGGTATAACTTAGACTAAATTATTCTTCCATTTAATTAAGATCAGTGATGAAAGAATATCTTTAAATTTCCCCTAGGTAGAAAATGAGAATAACCTATCTCCTAAAATCTAATACCTGTATTATTTTTGTTGTTGTTGTTATATTGTACTTTATCTAAATTAGCTTTTTTTTTTTATTAAACTACAATGAACTAATACTAACCAGCCTCCAGCCATTCCAGAATAAATAGGTTGCTTTCTTATTTTGGAATGAATTATTTTTCTTATACCATTTTAAATTCTTTCCCCAAAGGAGGATCTCAAGCTAGAGATTTTCAGTAAGGTTTGAAAAAACCCTCTTGTCATTCAGTACAGAATGTACTCATATTGCCTTCAGAAGCAATTTAATAAGGTTTCCAATATCACTTTTGTTGGCATGACTATTATATACCTCAGTATGAATTAATCCCATCTTTTAGTAGGTCCTCAAAAATATTAGTTCCTTACTCGTGGGCAGACTCTATGCACATTTGCAGTTAATCCTACAGCGACCTGCTGAAGAGCAGATTTTTTGCTGGAGTTAAACAATCAGTATTCAAGGGTGCCCCAGACAATCCACTAGTGTTGGGGCCAGGAGCCTGCCTGTGGCCTCGCCACCCCCTGCTGTTTCTTTAGAACTTGCACAGATGGTCCACCAACGCCCATTCAACTCTAGATTCAGTTCTGACCAAAATGGTCTTTCATAATACTCCTGAGCTGTTCAAAGGTGGGGACAGTGACAAGAGGAAGTTAGCCCAGTCATTAATACTCCCATATTTGTGGATATGTTTTTAAATGCATTGAAAAATAATCTCAGCAGGCTCTTAATCTACTTGAGTGTCAAATGGCTGAGAGCACCTCTGTGTGACTCATGCTTCCTATTGGGGGCTCAGCACCCCAGCCACTGACGGACAGACGGACAGACGGACGGACGACTAGATTTCTGCCTCGCATTGAAGTGGTTTCCCCACCTTGGAGCAAATAGGGTGACAGCCAGTGATGCCAGTTCTCTGTGATCGCTGAGAGGACTCCACTGTGGGTTTGTGAAGCAGGAAGTGGTTTCAGAGAGACATGGAGGTGAGTTGTGTGGTTGGACACTTCCTGGCACTGGCCTCTTCCCTACGGCAGCAGCACGTTCTGTTCATGGCCAGCTCTCCTTGGTTGGGGTGCTTAGTGTTTGTTGCAGACCTAGAGTAGTCTGATAACTTCCACCCCTGCTTCTGGTGCACACTGGAATGACCTGGAATCCGTGTTTCCGTGTTCAGGTGCTTGCAGGTGGCTCACAGGCTCTCCCAGGTCTCACTGGACGTCTGCCCCACCTCTGCCCCAGTGCCCTTGTAGCGTCCCACTGCCTGCTCAGAGGGAGCCGTTCTCTGTGGTGTTGCCAAAGTTTTCTTCTTAAAGTGCAGTCTGAGAACACCGTTCTCCTCTCTGCGGCCAATGAGCCAGGCGCACTCTACCTTCTAGCTTCCTCTCGTGTCCTGCCCGCATGTCCCCTGGGCCAGCTGTGTGGACTGCTTGCTCTTCCGGGAACCTGCTCTTCATTTTAGTGCTTCCCTGCCTTTGTCTATGGGCAGCCCCCAGCCAGTAATAGCTTTCACCTCTCGCATGTTTAGGTTCTGCTCATCCTTAGGTTCTGACGAAGGTGCCACTGCCCCCGTCCTGGATGTGTCCCTCCACACCCACCAGCAAAGCACATTGCTTCCTCTTGGGTTCCATGTGGCTTCTAACTTCTCCCCCAAATTTATCACACTTGGCTTTGTTATATTACATGTCAAGTATGTATCTGTCTTTCCAATTTGTTTCGAAGTTTCTTGAACCCAAGGGTAATGTTTTTGTTTTTTAAATCTCTGGGAAAACTGAAAGAATGTTGGATTTGTAGCTAAACCCGAGTAGGAATTGAGGCTGCACCGCTGGCTGTGTGCCGTTGGCATGTGTCTTAGCCTTGCTGAGCCTCGGTCTTCTCATCTGTGAAATGTGCATGGCAGCCATGTGGCATCTGGTGTAGCGCTCAGCCCCGAGCTGCTCCCGCCTGGCTCCACGCGTCTGTGTCCGAGCACTCTCCGACCAGCATACGCTGCATCACGCAGAGCAGACGAGGGGAACCAGTGACACTACTGACTTTGGCTATGTTGGGTGCTGAGTGTCTGTGCTTCTTTGGGACGTGAGCAGTAAGCGCATGACTTGCAACACACACCCTTCTTTCCCCTTGCATTTGGAGATGGGATCCTCCCCGGGGCAGTGCCCAGCATCCCACTGAGTGCCAGCCTCTCATGCTCTACTGTGGTCTCTGCTGGCAGGGCCTGGCACCAGAGGTCTCATTGGAGAGATCAATCTTATGTAACATGCATACAGCCACTGTTACCTAGAACAGCAATTCCCAATCTTTTTGGCACCGGAGACCAGTTTCATGGAAGACAGTTTTTCCACGGACAGGGGTGGGGAGTGCAGAGCCCAGGCAGTGAAGCGAGTGATGGGGGGCTGCTGTAAATACAGACGAAGCTTTGCGCCCCCTGCGGCTCACCTCCTGCACCTCACCTCAGGCGGTTCCTAACAGGTCACGGACTGGTATCAGTCCATGGCCTGGGGGTTGGAGACTGTATATCTAGAAGGACAACAGATTTGTTGTTTTATAGACACCACACAGGAGCGAAAGAGAAGGTGGTGATCTGTGAAGTGGTGTCTCCTTCCGGCAGGATCACGTGGGCATGGAGCTGCATCTGTGGTTGCGTGGAGAAGTGTAGAAGCTCAGGCTCGCATGGGCAGAGCGTGTATACAGGGGAGTGGGATTGTCCAGAGTGGAGAGGCCTGGGGTGAGGGTTGCACTGACTGCACTTCCTGGACAGAGGCAGTGTTGGGACGGGCAGGTTAGGGTTCAAGGAAGAAGCGTGAAGGCTCCCACCAAAGAGGGTTCACTGGGTGTCGCCCCTGAGGCCTCAGGGATGAGCAGGGAGGCCTGGCGTGGTTGCCTGTGGGGAATGCGTCCTGTACATAGATTCCTGCGCCTAGAACAGTTCTCCTTTCTGGATGTGGGCCATCATTTTTTTGGAATTAGACAATCTGGCATTTATCCAGCTGGTGGATTACCCTCTCTATGGACCTTTTTCCAGGGAACTAAAAGATTGGAAAAACAGCAGCCTCCAGAGAGTTTGGGAACATTGCCTGGCTGTCTGACTTTCTAGAAAATTCTGCTGCTTGATCGATGAAAGCTGGTGCATCTCTTTTCCACATATTGGACTAACATTTACTGGGTACTTACTGCATGCCAGTCTGAAGGTGAGGTAATGAGGCAAAGGCAGCTCTAGCCTTCTAGAAATTCAAGCTTACTGACAAAGGAAGATAAGTAAATAGAAAACTAAAATAAAACTCAAGTTCATGGAGGAAGAAACTAAAGAAAATCATTGAACTGTATGAAGGAGGCAGCAGCATGTTGAACTTTGGAGTTGCACGGACTCTTCACTCTACATCTTGATAGTTGAGTGATTTTGTGCCTCAGTTTCCTCACCTGAAATATGTAAAAATGCCTAGTTGGCTGGTTTGGTAGGAAGATGAGAAATAGCTTGAACTACGAGATTTGCCTGGTATCAGACCCGATACCTTGTAGTTGCTCGAAAAATGGTAGCTATTTTTTATCATACTCATTAATAATATAATGTTATGTAGAGACAAAGAGTAAAAATAATCACACGTGTCTCCCCTGCTCCCATGAGTCCAAGCTGTGAATCACCTCCACGATAGGAAGTGTCCATCAAAGCCTGGCACATCCCTTCTCCTGGGGCATTATTCAAAAGGTATCACTTACACATAAGCTCTTATTTCTCATAATTGCAACATAACTATCATAAAAATAATAAGCATTCATTTAGGAACTGTTTGAGTTTGTTTGGGTTGCTAAAACAAAATACCATCAACTGGGTGGCCTGTGAACAATAGGAATTTATTTTTCACAGTTCTGTAGGCTGGGAAATCCAAGATCCAGGTGCCCACAGGTCTGGTGTCTGGTGAGGACTTGCCTTCCAGTTCATAGATGGCATCTTTTTGCTGTGTCCTCACATGGGACAGTGGGGAAGGGTCTCTCTGGGGCCTCCTTTTTAAGAGCAGGATCCCAACATGAGGTCTCCACCTTTGTGACCTAATCACCCCCCCCCCCCCCCCCCACAAAGCCCCCACATCCAGATGCCATCAACTCGGAGGTTAGGATTTCAACATACAGATTTTGGGAGGACACAGATATTCAGCCCATAGTAGGTCCTCTGTTCATTCCCTGAGCCCAGCCCCAGAGATTGGGAATCAGAGTGCCAGGTACATCCCAAGGAACCTGTTTCCACACACGAAAGGCTCCCAAGTGAGCCTACTCACCTGGCAGGTTTGAGTATGACAGCTCTAGGTGGTCTGCCCCTTCTGCCCCAGCCTGAGTGTCCTGTCTTTCTGGTTAGGCTGCATTTCCAGCCACCTCCTGGAAAGCCCGCCCCTCTCTCCTGGGCATTTCGGTTTGGGAGTACTGCCATTTCTTGGAATCGCCTGGTACTGTTCTCCTGGAATGACTTTTCTCATCCTGATGCCTTAGAATTTAGACTCTTTTTAGAGCCGAATGCCCTCTACTTGACTGTCTTGCCTGTAAACAGAGATCTCATTTTAAAACTCTTCTCTCTGCCAAGCAGTGAGCATAACCATCCTAGGAGAATTTCTGGCCTCTGGGATACTTTTATAGACTGGGAACTTCATTGGCCCTGCCAAGATTCTCTTCATCTGAGGACACAAACTGTACTCTGTACTTCCTTTAACTTCTCACTTACCCCTGTCCTCTCTTGCAAAATGCTGAGTCCTGGGATCTCTCCCTTTGGCTTGGGGTAACCCTTTCCTTGCGGAGCCCGCTCTTCCTCTCCTGCGGGACATTTCCACCCTCACCTCCCCATTTAGTTGCCACTTAACTGGAGGTTTTCGCTTCTTTGTAGAAGGCATTATATTTCCAGAGGTAGTAAAAAGTTTCATATCCCTCCTTGCTACTTTATATTTAGCATTGTAATCCTTTTCCAAAGCTCTTGCTTGAGACGTCATTACATCTAGGTGGCGGGATTCTTTTTGTTAACATCTGTTTCTCGTACCTGAACCATGTAGTCAGTGCTCAGTAAATATTTGTTGAATAAAGAAAAATATTCGCTAAATGAATGGATTTTAAATTTTATGGAGTTAAATTCATGGAATTATAGAGTGTTAACATTGAATGTGATAGTGAAAGTTCCCCAGTGTCTAATTTACCTTTAAAAATTGACTTTTTGAGAGCACAGTGCTAGGAGTGACAGACTTTTGAACCACACCCTGGATTTTCCCTCTTCAGTTCCATGTTCTTGGACTAATATTTTTAAGGTTGTGGAAAATGAGAACTTTCCAGAATGACAAGTTATTTATATAGCTTCTTGTACCTAGGCTTCTGCCTGACTTATGATGTAATAGAGAAATTAGAAATTGAAATCAGAAGGTTGAGAAGAAATAATAAATTGCTAAGGAAGACCTGAGAAAGATGCAATTACTCTTTTGCTCTTTCTCAGTGATATTTTGTGGGTGTGTTTCTTCTCCCCGCAAGTGTCTGCTAATAGCTGAATCTGTGCTTTTTAAATGTAATCTGTAGCTTAGGTCCTTGGTCCTTGCTTGGCAGGCCATAACTTTTCTGTAGTGGAAAATTCCTTTCCTGTGTTGTATAGGCTGTATGGTGCAGAATTAAGCAGTGCTAAAGGGCCTGGCAGAGACTTAGTCATGCCCAGGTGTTTCCTTGCAACAATATGGCAGGATAAAATCCAAGAAAGGAGGATGCTGCACATGCTTTTCCAGGTGATGCTTATGGAACATCAGATGCCAGGTCTTTAATTTGATAGAATCAGTGAGTAAAATAGTAGCTTTCCTTATTTTTTAAAAATAGAATTATTGTACAGTTCCCTAAAACATAATTAGAAAAAGATCTCACTGGAATCAAAGTACAGAGTGATTAATCATTATCTTACCGGTGTGTGGTAGAGGCAGAGTTGCTTGGCCACTGGGCTATCTGCATTTGAATCTGAGATTTGCCCTAGACTTTAGCCTTTGCCACCAGTTGCCCTGGAAAGATGGGTGAAGGGCTGTTGGCCCAGCTGTCTGTAAGAGGGGGCAGAGTGTCTGCATTTTATAAGTTCTATTTAATGAGACTCTATTGGCGGTGGAGCTTTGTGTGCAACATTATAAGATGAACAATTTGAACAAACCTCACCTGCCACAGTCTGGAGGGTTGGTGGGAAAGCATACACATTTGTAGTGAAAATTCATATTGTTCTTAGGAAGAGGAACACATGTTTAGTGTAACTTAGTCAGGAAGTGGGTAGCTTTGTCCTGGTCCTTTAACAAACCGATCTGCTCCGCATGGCCTGCAGGGTAACCTGCGAAGCCAGTCCCAGGTGTCCCTGTGTCATCCTCAGCCTTCGCACTGAGCGGTTTCCTGAATCTTATTTTGCCTCATGACCAGGTCCTTGCACCCATGTCTCAGATGGGATGTTCCTTTCCTGGATGTGACCCTTGGCTTTTCTCCACAACTAAGTCTGTGTGGCCACTGGTCACCTGGGCCACACTGCAGTCTGACCTGCATGGTCCACCCCTCTGCTGTCCATCCGGGCAGCGCCCACACCTGGCTGTGTCAGCTCTGCAGGTGGAGGATGCTACACTGCAGTTCGTGTGTTGGCCGGCTGGAAAGGAGAGGGAGTGTGTGGGAGGCTGGCTTCATGCCGAGGATGAAGTCGATCTGAGGGCTGAGGAGGAGCGGAACCTGGGGTCTGAGAGAGGCCATCTGCCACCAGAGGGGCCGTGCGTGAGGCAGCCAGTGAGCAGTGCAGGCCTCGCCTCCCCGAGCGGCGTCTGTCCATGACGTCTGCATGTGTGGCAGTGAAGCCCATTAAAGGTGTCCAAGTAGATTAGCCAAAGATCTCAATTGACTATATTGAGAATATTAAGCCAATTTTAAAACTGCTTTTTTTAAAAAATTATTTTTAATTGTGGTAAAACACACCTAACGTAAAAGTTAGCATTGTAACCATTTTTAAGTGCACAGTTTAGTGGCATTAAGAATATTAACGTTGTGCGGCCATCACCACCAACCATCCGCAGAACTCTGTTTATCTTGCAAAAATGAAACTCTGTCCCCATAAACAACTCCCCATTTCCCTCTGCCCCGGCTCCTGGCTGCCACCATTCCATTTTCTGCCTCTAGGAATTTGGCTGCCCTAGGGACCTCACGTAAGTAGAATCATGCAGTGTTTGTCCTCTTGTGCCTGGCTTATTTCACTCAGTGTAATGTCCTCATGGTTTGTCCATGAAGTAGCACGTGTCAGAATCCCCTTCCTTTTCATGGCTGAGTGGTATTCCCTTGTGTGTTTCCTCCACATTTTCCATCTGTTGAGGGACACTTCTTTTTCCACCGTTGGTTATTATGAATAATGCTGCTGTGAGCAAGGGTGTGCAATTGTCTCCTCAAGTCCCTGCTTTTCATTTTTGGTGGTATATACCTGTATTTACTTTTCTTAAAAAAATAATAGAACAAAGAAAAAAGATTCTATTTCTCTCATCTAATTATTGAAGCTATTTCATAATTGAGTATCAATAAGCCCAGATTTCCCATTGCAACATTTCAGTGTGAACACTGGGGCTCATTTGATTTATACTCCTCTCCACTTGGAATTGGACCAGAAACGCTAATAGCTGCTAATGAACAAAAGTCATTTTCTGTACTGAAATCCCACTCCTTAGGCCACCTTTCCTATAAGGTTCAAGTATGTTTTCCAAAATGTAAATACTCATTTCTGATTTAAAACTTTTCAAGCCACTGCTATAGAGTAACTAGTCAAAAAGTACAAAGTAGAATATACATTGATTTTTAACTGTCTAAAAAACTTACTGGAAGTAGAAAAGGCTTGAAAAATAAAAAGCAAATGTGGGAATTACCCTTTCATTAGGGTGATGTTGATCCTACGTGATCATCTATTATTACCAATCCCTTTTACACACTTAACCAAAATGACCAAATGTTAGCAAAGGTTTATGCCAAAATGAGTAGAATCTAGTGATTTACCCTAATGGATACATGAGTCTACTGCCTACCAAACTCTGTGCATCACTGGTGTGATTCTCACCCCACAATGGACAAAACGGCCAATGTTTCCTAAGGTCACTCCAATTAGCCAACTGGGCCAGGCATTCTGGGGTGAGCTATGATCCCTTCTCAGGAGTCCCCACATTCACTCATGCTTGTCAGGTCCCTTTCTGACACCTTGACCCTAAAAGTAACCAGTGCTGGGAAAGATGGAAGAGGAGAGAAATGGGGTTAGGGAAGATAGCAGAGCCCCTGCACCGTGCCTGCTCAGGCTGTTCTGAGAACCACCTGCGTATTCTGGGCTCATCACCCAGGGTCCCAGAGGCTACCACCTAGCACCAACACACCCTACCAGCTTGGCATCCCTAGCTGGTGAATCAAACTCCTGCCAGGCGCAGAAGCAGGAAGGCCAGTGCAGAATGGTTTAGTGGTGAAGTTAGACCTCGCAGACATGAAAGGCGAGGGTGTAGCCCCTGAAAAACATGAAAAAGGCAAACGGAAACTTGGAGAAAGTATGTCAAATGTTTGCTTTCACATTTGAAAGAGCCCCATGATCTCAAATCAACTCAGATGCCCAGGCAGTCTTTTCAGTGCTTCATGGCTCTGTGTGCAAACAGAAGAGAGGGGCTCACATACCTGCATTCATTTGGCAGCAGAATTGTTTCTGGTTTTAGGGTTTTGGCATTTTAAGAGTCCTTTCTCCTTCCACAAGGGAGATACGGTTTTGGCAACTCATTTTTAAAAATTTGATTTTCTTCATTGCTAACCCTCATATGTTCAAGGAAACAAAGAGCGAGGGTTCTGGACAGCCCCGAGGTCGGTGAGCGTCCTGAGAGCTGTAGACAACATCTTCCTCCATGCAGGACCCAAGGGGGCCAGAAGGCTGGAACTGCTTGCCTGAATTCTGACAGGGCAGGGGTGGAGCTCAGGGTCCTCTGCACACCCGGTGGGCTTTGGGGTGGGGGAACCAGAGGCTTCTCCAGGGAGGGGCTGCTCCTGCTCTGCTCCCACCTCCTGCCTCCATTCACCCTCCAGGCCTGGAGCCATGCCTGGCCTGCGCCTCACCTCCATGGTTGTAGATGAGGTTCAGTCTTAAGTTGCGTCTTGGTTCCTCCAAATGTAAGTAGTAGCTATAGATACTTACATAATCAAAAGGAGTAATAATTTATTTAGAAAGGATGGGTGTATCTAAATGTAGCTTTAAGGAGAGCAGAGTATAAATTTTACTACAGCAGAGAATGAATGGTCTACGTATTTTGGATTATCCATAGAACTGCTTAGTAGGGTCCTGGGTCTATAACTTGCTAGGGGATGTTCTTGGAGGAGGGTCTGGATGGAGTTCTAAAATAACAAAATAAAATGCTCCAGCCCTCAAGAAACTGGATATAGGATTAAATATGCACACAGCCTTCCTGGATGCACAGTCCTGCATTCATATTAGGAAAAGGAAAAGCATCCCAAGAAAAATAATTAAGATATCGCCTGTAGATACAAAGCAAGGAACAAGTTGGCCTGGCCTAAGCAAATTGAGAGGATCATTGTGATTTTAGCTTTGCCTAACTGTGTTATATCCAGGGTATACATTTGTTTTTGTCCAGTTTCATGTCACTGCTGACCCTTGAATATGTTTCGTGTATTGATTCTTCCCGTGTGGGCTGTGGGACCTGGGAGTTGGGGTGGGGGCTCATGAATCTACATGGGCACAAGCCACTGCCCTGTAAGTATAGGCACAACTCTTTCAGATGTGTATATTCATAATGAAAAGTAAAAAACTCACACATTTTTACAAATTATTTATCAGTTGACATGCATTTTTCTCAATAGAAAAAGAAAATAGCAGTTACTGTTCTCTGTGTAAGTTGGGTGGAGAGGAGAGGCTGCCATTTTTGACGAAGATTGGGAAATAAGTTTCTCTTGTAAACACTGAAAAGTCAGGAGTTGTCATTATATAGCTCTGATGGTGGATATGAGAGTATTTATATGCATATGCTGGATAGACTAATTCTAGGGTTCTTATTTTCTGCCTCAAAGCCTGCCTGTCTGTAGGAACCACTGAAATAAAGCATTGATTCCATTTTTAAAAAAATAATGACATTTGGGCCGGGCGCGGTGGCTCACGCCTGTAATCCTAGCACTCTGGGAGGCCGAGGCGGGTGGATAGCTCAAGGTCAGGAGTTCGAAACCAGCCTGACCAAGAGCGAGACCCCGTCTCTACTAAAAATAGAAATACATTAATTGGCCAACTAATAATATATAGAAAAAATTAGCCGGGCATGGTGGCGCATGCCTGTAGTCCCAGCTACTCGGGAGGCTGAGGCAGAAGGATTGCTTGAGCCCAGGAGCTTGAGGTTGCTGTGAGCTAGGCTGACGCCACGGCACTCACCCTAGCCTGGGCAACAAAGTAAGACTCTGTCTCAAAAAAAAAAAAAAAATAATGACATTTGGAAGTTGCATTTGTATTTTTATTTGGAGCTGTGGTTATGTGGTTTGCTTTTATATTTGCTGAATATCTTTAAATATCATGAATAAGAATAGAGAGGAATATTCCAACAATGTAATACCTGATTTTCTTATTCTGCTTACTTATGTCCAAACACTATATAATGAAAACTAAATGCATGTGACTAGAATACATGAGATGAGAATAGATGAATTGGTGTGCAAAAGATATTTCAATAGAAGGTTAAGTTATATTTGCACAGAGTTTTAATTGGTTAGATGTTAACAGAAACTGCTTGCCAAGTGAACGTGGTCCAGGTTTAAAATGCTTTTGAAGCCTGGTCTTCGGTTCTTTTACAGATAGAAATGTGTGAGAACTTTGACTTTTGCATATGTGTTATGGACTTTTCATGTAAAGTACTGTCTTACTTTATTCTTCTCAGGGACTGAATCTACTCTTACTTAGTAATATATCCCCCTCCCCTGCCCCACAGCCATTTATTAACAGGGTGTTCCTTCTGTATAAAAATGGGAGGAAAGACAAGGGCGGAGAAGGCAGGGAGACATGCACACTGACAGATGCTTCCTAAACAGGTAATGCAAATAGCATGTCTTTAGGCGCCAAGGTAATTGATTAAAATGATTTGGTGACTCCAATGTCGGCTTTAGTCTCTTAATCATGTAAAGCAGACACTAGGTGGTGCTGTAAACCAGTGTGTGTTGGGGCCGAGAGGTGGGGCCCGAAGTTGGGTCCTCCTTCCAGCACAGTTTTTCTCTCTCCTCCCTGCCTTTTCCTCGTCAGCACACCTAGCTGGGTTTATGGACACATAAACTTGTAATGATTTAGGAGCCAAATGCAAATTTGTTTCCCTAAATTTATATCTATTTTAGAACTAAACTAGACTCCGCCAATGACAGTGAAACTAGTTGACATGTGAATTTGAGATCAGATGAGCTACTCAAATATTTGGGACAAAGTCAATGCCCAGTTTTGGGTTGATCTATTTAAGGAAAGAAAATAGCTATTAATAGCTTGATTGACAGCCATGTTGTTTGACCTATATTTGTGCAGTAAATACATTGTTATAAATCCACATGAAGTGAAATTTTTATATATAAAACCATTTCTTCTTCCCCTTTCAGTATTCCTCCCAGAGGGGCAGCCTCGTGGAAAATATTTTGGCATCAAGTCAGCACTGAATAGACTTTTAATCTGAACATTCGCTTCCAGAAGCATTTGTTTACTCGCTTCTCCCACTTAACGTTACGCAGCAGAAAGCCTTTCACAAATGGGTGATTATTGATCCACTTGGATTCATGGGACTGGAAAAGAATGTAGCAGTTGGCCACGTGCACAGCGAAGGTACACAGAGTCCTCTCCAGGATGGACTGGCTGCCCCAATGGAAGCTGTAGGGAATGTCTGCAGAAACTGAATGTGATTTCAGTAGTATCTCAGTGTAGTAAGTTTTTTAAAAACTTGGTGTAGAATATGAAGACGTGTCTTTTAGAATCAACCCTTTAAAACCTTGTTGGGAAGATTCAACGGTTGGTCCCTAACTGAGGAGAATTTAGGAAAGTTTAAATAAAGTCAGATAGCCATAAGTGATTTTATTATCTAAACAGATAAAACGCTAATGGACCCCACAGGAAATTGTTGTTTCTAGAGCAGGGCATTTTAAATTCTTTCGGAACTTTTATTTTTGCTCTAATGGCTATAGAAAGTATGAAGGTTTGAGACATCCAGTTATAGTGCTTAAATTCGATTCATGAAAATTAGAGCCTCAGTGAATGTTATCAGATTAACCTGGCCTTGTTTAGAAGATCCATGATTAAATGTATTAAAGTAGAAAGTCGTTGTACAAGTAATCCACCTCAGGGGAGAGTAAAAGCGTTTTGAGGACACGCCTCTTGTTTATGCTGTGACATCCAGTTTCCCTTATGTCTACTTGGAACAGTGACAGAATCGCTTTGTGTTTGACCTGACTGCAGAGGGGCGAGCCAGGAACAACCTGGCTGACAGAGAGGAGAAACAGGAGGAAGAGGACAGGAGACCCAGGGGCTGTTCACCTTGGGGGACTGTCATTTCTCACAGCCTTTTATGCTGCCAGAAATGCTTAGGGGAAAATAGCGGCAGGAGACATTTCATTTTCTCAGAAGAGGTGTGTCAGAGTGAGAGCCACACTGTGGTTGGTCTGTAAGGCGGGAGGGAGCCCGGCAGGGATCTGCAGCGCCCCTCGGCCGGCCCTCGTGTGTGGCGTGGGGGCCGCCCTCCCACACGGCAAGACTGACTGTGATTACAGTGACCTTTGTGTTTCCCCAGTATTGATTCTTAAATGGCCCATTAAAGAAATACTGGGCTGTTAATATGGTGGGTTAAGAGCACATGTGCACTCGGTTGGTCTACAGTGCTTAAATTAAGCGTCTATCCCTGTCAGTGGGATGTGAGTGCAGGAGACAAGTGGGTTCATGAGGCAAGTTTTAGAACTTCCCTGAAGCCCTGGGTTTGGGAACTCAGGTGCGTACAGGTTATACTTTGCTTCAAGACGAGTGGCCCGAGGTCTCTGTAAATACAACGCTGAGGGCTCGTGCTCAGCAGTCGGCTGCTCTGGACAGCTGTCCCGGTGACCTCCTATCGCTCCGCCTTGGCAGGGATGCGTTCCCTGCCCCTCGGCCATCTGTGGACTGGGTGGCCGGGGCCCCACAGGCAGGGTACACCTGCCCCACCCCACCTGTGTGCAAGCATTCTACCTGCTGACTCGGGGTATTCTACCTTGTGATAAATTAATTATTGATTATATGGTAATTGTTAATTATCAGTTCAGCACTTTTGTCCTTTTAATCTTTGACCACAGGATTAATATTTGACCACTCACACCTAAGCTACGGCAGCATCTCTCTTCCTCCCCCTTCCCTCCCACCCTTACAGGCAGGCCGTGGGCACTTGCTGGTCCTCAGGGCTTGCCTGGCTCTGGTCTCACAGTTGGGATCTCTGGGTCCAAGTGACTCCTGCACCTCCCTCAGCCAGTCACCCTGGTTCTAGCTTCGTTCTTCCCTCCCTGTGCCACTTCTGCTCCCCCTTGGTGTCGCTTGCACGTGGCCTCTGTTCTTTATCCCAGCAGGGGTCTGCGGAACACACCCCTGGTCCCACTGCCTCCCGTCTGTGTCCTCCACTCTGCTCTGCCTGTCTGTCCTGGTGATCCTGGGAGAGGTCTGCCTGAAACCCACCACGTAACCCCCCCACCCCCTGCAGAGGGCAGGAGGGTCTGTGGCTGTTCTACTTCAGCCCGAATCTTTCCCTCCTGCCCCCACACCCCCTCCCACCACAGAAGCCCAGGCACTAACCACCAGGCAACCCTGCCCCTCCACACCCTCTGCACTCCTGGGGCTGCCAGCCTCCCTCAAGCTGGTTTGTGTTGTCATTTGGTTTCACTGTGTCTTGCCTTGTTATGTCCTTTAGCCTTGAGACACAAGGAAGCCAAAGCAAGGGCCGCCTGAGATGGTTTTGTGGACCGCAGGAGAGGCGGGAGGGCAGAGTGTCCTGGAAGGTTCTGGGAGTTCACTTATTGAGCACACACCTGGCGAGGGCGAGCGAGTGGCTGCAAACCTTGTTTTCAAATTTAAACTCTTCACAGCTTGTGTGATCTCGGGCAGGTTATTTCATTGCTTCAGGCCTGTTTCCTTAGCTGTTCACCAGGTGAACAGCTTTATATTATTTTGTAAGGAACAGATGAAATGGGGCTAATGAGCAGCATATTACTGTTTGCTATGTGCCAGGCTCTGTCATAAAGCAGATAATAACTAGCTTAATCCTTGCAGTCCTCCTGTGGGGGGACTCTGTTGCCAACTGCGTGTCAGACTTGGGGAAACCGAGAAACAGGGAACCCGAGCCTCGTGCGTGGGCCGGAGCCGCAGGGGCAGGGCGGGGCAGGCACTCAGGCCCCCTCTCAGCTTTCCTTCTTCCATAGGAAGGGGTCTTGCTATCTGTGACCCTGAGTCCTGTGTGTTATGTGGGTGTCATTCTGGGAGCAAATGAGAGGATGAATTACAGGAGCCTCAGGCGTGATCTGCCATGTTGTTAAAACGTGACAGATCCAAAAATGCAGGAAAAAAGGAGTCAGGATTATTAAAATGTACTGGGTTACAAACACAGAACCAATGCAAACTAGCTTGAGCACAACAACAACAAAATCCTTACCAGGATGTGGGCATGTCGCACAGATCTCCCTTGAGCAGGACTGAAGCCTGGCCTTGGTGAGCACCAGAGCCCAGCCAGCCCGGCTGCCCTCGCCCAAGGCTGCACAGCCCCGGATGCCAGCTGCCTGTCCCCTCCCCACCTCTGTGTGTGCTGGGTCGTATTTTACGAATCAGCTCACGAGATTGTGGAGTTCGGCAAGTTTAAAATCTGCACGGCAGGCTGGCCGGCCAGAGACCCAGGGAACTTGCAGTTCAATCTGGAGGCAGAACTCCACCTTCCTCCTGGGTGGTCTGTCTTTCTCTGTTCAGGTCTTCAACTGATAGAATGCGGCCCACCCGTGTTAGGGAGGGCAATCTGCTTTGTTCAGAGTCTACTGATTGAAATGTTAATTGCATCTAAAAAATACCTTCACAGCAACATCTGTCTGGTATTTAACTGAAGGCGGGTACCATGGCCCAGCCAAGTTGACACGTAAATTAACCCTCACAGTCTGCACGCTCATCCCTCACCGTGTGGGCATTTTCTGCCATTCTCTGTTGCTTGCTCCTTTTGCCCCCAGGGCTTCTCTCTCTGAGTCTGCGTCATGTCTTCTTCCGGGAAGATGGGCTTCCTTCGGCTCTCTGGCTAGTGGGGGGGGTGGTGAGCACCTGGAAGTCCACAGGTCCATGTTGTAGCAGCCACCCACCACACAGCGAGTCTCTGCTGTGGCATTGGCCACCATTTAGCCTTACTGGGCCAGGCTAGTGTCAGTGCTGGGTGCTGCTCTGTTCCTGTCTCTTTGTTTTACTTCCAGAGTCTCAGGGAGGGGAGACCCCTAATCACAGAGGACGCATGTGGTCCAGCTAGCTGGGCCCGGGCCAGTGGTGCCATGCTCTGCAGCTGTGGCCGTGTGTGGCCCCGATGGTGGTGGGGAGAAGAGCGTAGAAGTGAGCTGAGCAGGGGCTTGGGTGGAGGTCCTTTAGAGACAGGTGCAATTGCATTCGAAGTGTAATCACTGAATTGCCTCTGCAGTATCGATCATTGCTAGTAAATGTAATGCATATGCTTCCTTACAGACGTTCATACTGCTCTCAGTTGTGCTCCTCCACCCCTTAAATATTTGAAAAAGATTATTCAGTTGTGGAACCTGATCACCAATATGCACATTTGGCCATGATCCCTCACCTCCACTAAACCACCTTTTTTGCTCTTACCTTTTCATGTTCAGAGGATGACGTGGACCTGGAAGCCCTGATGAACGATATGAACGCATCCCTGGAGAGCCTGTACTCGACCTGCAGCATGCAGTCAGACACAGTGCCCCTCCTGCAGAATGGCCAGCACCCCCGCAGCCAGCCGCGGACCCCCGGCGCTCGGCCCGTCCAGCCGCAGCCGTCCCCGAGGCAGAGGGTGCAACGCTCCCAGCCTGTGCACATCACGGCCGTCAGGTGGGCCCTGTGTCTTGAAGAAGCCTCTGAGAGTCAGAGCTGTCAGCAGCGACAGGACACTGCTCTCTGGGGGTTAAATGGTGCTGGGAGGGGACAGTGTTGGCTGTGCACAATCAGGAGGCAGATAAATTCCTTTGATGGGGTAATGGATGTGTGAGCATGAGTGGCATGCTGTCTACCACGCAGCGCTTGGGTTGCACTAGGGTCAGTTCTGGTCCCTTCCCTGAATACCTGTGTGGCCAAGCTCTGCACCAGGTGGGGGGCATGCAGGAAAGCCATCAGAGGAGAATGCTCTGGGAAGAAGGAGGGAAAGGCCGTGCACTCAGTTAGTTCCCCAAGTTCTGGATGCGGAGTAGGGTCCGGAGACCAGCAGCAACTGTGTCCACTGGATCTTATCAGAGTTGCATTTTTGCCATGTTCCTCAGGGCACTAAGCAGGGAGACGCAGCTTCTCTGTAGGAGTGGGGAGGCTGGAGTTAGGAACTTGCTGGGGACATTGGGGAGGTAGCGTGGCAGTGGCAGATCTCTGCACTGGTGGTCCAGGGGTGAGGTAAAGGGAGAGGTATGCCAAGCAGATCCCATGCAGAGATAGGAGCAGGTCTAGAAGGGCTTTGTGTGCCCTTCCCAGGGGCAAGACAGGAGACGGTTTAGGGCAGGCGAGTGAGGAGGCAGAGTTTGGGTTTTACCAACATTCTTCTGGCTGCCTGGGGTCTGAGGGCAGCAAGGTGGGCAGAGCATTGCCAGTTTGGAAGCTGTCTCAGGAGCCCACTAGCTGGAGGTGACGGTGCTGATCCAGAAGGAAGGAGGAGGCTGGCTTTGAGCGCACCATTGACGAAGAGCAACTGGATTTATCTGCCTTGAATTTCCAGAGGGTGCTGAGGGCCCGAGTGCATGGGGGTAACTCGGATATTATCTGGAGCACCTGAGGGGAGGGTGTCAGGACAGTGCGGCGGACGGGCGTGTTGAAGGGGAGCTGTCGAGGGCACCTTAGGCACTGAATGCTGATCTTGGTGAGGCCATGCTGAGAACCGGGCAGCTCTGCTCTCTCTGCCCCAGGCCACGTGGGGACGGGCAGAGGCCACACTCGTCGCTCTGGGCCTTTTCAGGTGCACTTGATCGGTCTCTGCCAGGGTTTATCCTTTCCCTCACCAGCCGCTGTCGGGCTGGGCTTCTGATGGCTCCTTTCTCAGCGCTGCATCTTCCAGGGAGCTCCATTCCATGTTTCTAGAAACTTCTAAGAGGTTTCTTTCCAGGTCTGAGTGTCTTGAGCCTTCTGCAGCCCAGACAATGGCCTTGTGCCAGGTGGGCTGCTCTTCCCTAGGGAGGCCTGTGGTCGGTTGCCGCTCAGGCTTCCTGCATTTTGTCTCGTTCATTCACTGATGTTGAATCGACACCTGTCCTGGTGTCTGTCCAACGTAGTTCTCCAGAGCATGGCCCTCTTGTTCTCAGGCCCCGAGGAGTAGAGTCTAGAGGGAGAGCTCTTTTCTCCTGTGAGCTTCTCTGGTTCCCAGCATCTCTGGGTTGCCTTTCATAGTGGCCTTGGGGGCCCCTGGGAGGACGTGGTTGCTGCCACTTGGCATAGGTGCCCCAGGGTGAGTCCATGGAAGCTGCTGGTGCCAAAAAGCCTGGCTCCCTGCCAGAACCAGCTGCCCGAACCCTTAGCCTCGAGTTGTGACCGCGCTTGTGCTCTCAAGCCTGGGACCGCCTGCACCCAGAGATGAAGGCCTGCTCTTCAGGGCCACAAAGCCCTCTCCCTGCAGGGCGACAGGCACTGCTCCTTGGACCCAGCCTATGCTCACTGGTGTTCTCTCAGATAAGTAGTTGTTTCTTACCTCCAGGTGGATTTGAAAATATGGAGACTAGAATCGCGAAGATTGGCTTTGCGAAGTGAGGTCGCGTGCTGGGCACTCACTGAGTGCAGGCTCTGCCGCCTCCTCGCTTGTTGGCTGTTGTCTGGATCTCCGCGGCCTCGTAGCAAGTGGTGCGGGTACCCCTCGCTTCCTAGGTGAGGAAACCGAGGCTCAGCAGGGAGGTGACTGGGTCCACGCCTGGTGAGCGGGAAGCCAGCTGAGGACCCAGGCTGAGGGTGGTGGCTGGTGCCAGAGGTCCACAGGACACAGTCCACACTGTGGAGGAAGTCCCTGTGAGTGCTGTGTGTCCGAGCAGAGCTGGGACGGAGGCAGGTGCGCACAGAGTAGAAGCTCGGGCAAGGCTTGCTGGTGGAGACAAATCTTGAAGGGGAATGAGGGGCTTAGGTGAGGCAGAGGGGGCCGCAGGTGTGTTCTAACCTGGACAAATGCACAGGTGGGATAAAGGCATGGAGCAGCGGGAGCCACCCCCCCCCCATTCTGTTCTTGTCATCACCCCCATGGTCGTTTTCCTTTTGCCATTGTCAGGGATCTGCCCTTTCATTGTGGGCCTCTCTACCAGGGGTTTTTCCATCTTTGTGTCGTGCTCTGTAGTTTTGCTTCAGATGCTGTTAACTATGATAAAATCGATACAGAACTTTAAAATGCTCAGAACAACCCCATAAAAAGAGAAGCTTTTGTGAACAACTAAAACACCAGAACGTTGTTCTGAAAGTCAAAACAGAAATGAAACTGTCGTTCTTTGGGGTTACTGGAGTTACGTCACTGGTTTAGGCCGTGGGCTGAAACAAACCAAGCGTGGTACTGGCCACTTCTCCCTGCGTTGTGTCCTATACTACAAGGGTCAGACATGTCATTTGGATGCTTTGCCAAGGCCGAAGCTGTTTTGGGAAGAGTGGGATTTGTTAAGAGTAAAAATAAACTTTCTGGCATGTCCTCAGGCCGTCACAGGCTTTCCTGTGTTCACAACACTGATTTCCTGTGTTCATGCCATGTGAGCTCTCCCGTTCCTGAATCAGTGCATCGTTTCCTGGTCTGCGCGGGATGACTAGGCAGGTCTTCTTCAAATCAAGGTCAGCTGGTAAAAAGAGAAAAAATGGTCACAGATTGGCATTATCTAGTGGCAAATCTCCCAGGAAACAAATAGATTCTTGACTTTGTCAAATTGTAAAAATAGTCAGAAAAGAAAATTGTTTGAAGGCGCTGCCTACACGGGGTTTCTGAGGCGTATCTAAACCAGGAGAAGGGTTGGGAATGCTGAGCAGAGGGCCAACCCCGCAGCTCCAGGTTCTCGCCCTCTCCCTGAAGGTGGTGTGTGCGGACAGAGTGGCGTTGGCTCGCGGGTGGGGCAGAGGTCGTGTTCCCAGGCAAGCCCTGGAGATGTGGGCAGGAAGTTACCCTTAGGATGGGAAGTTTAGGGCACTTGGCATTGGTCTTGCTTTGTCTTTGAACTTGATTTCTATGCTCTTTTCATAATTGCATCTAATTAGTCACCCTGTGCTTGTTTTGCTTAGTTGTATGACGAGTGAGTTTTGTATTTTTTGGAGGAGGCAGCAGGTGGCCCTGGAGAAGTGACAAGGAGTATAGAGCGGGGGCAGATTCAGCCGAATATTTCTAAGGTGACATAGACCAGACTTCAGTGCCCTGGAAGGATGGACACATGAAGCTATAATTTTAATCAATTCAGTATCAACAACCTTTTCATATAAATAAGCATTCATTCCACAATTCAGATGGGGACACACAAAGCCTCTTCTCATGTTTTCATTTGGTTAGATAAATGTTTTCAAGGACAGTGAAAAATGCTTGTTCTCAGGAAAATGCTCCTATTGACTAAACCTTTTCACACATCAGGTATTCACTGAACAGAACTGCTGAGGTATTTGGAGCAAATGCCAACTACCCATCGTGTGCTAAGCATTGTTTCAGACGTGAGTGCACACATGGGATGGCAAAACTGTGGCTTCCCCATCCCAAGATGTTTAATGAAGGAGGGAATTGGTACCCCTGTGGGTCCAAGAATGACAACTTTTATTTCTTTTTATTCTTAGTTGTGGTAAAACACATATAACATAAAATTCACCATATTAACTATTTGAGTGTACCGTTCAGTAGCAATGTGCACTCACAATGGTTGTGCAAGTTCCAGGACTTTTTTGTCTTGTAGAACCGAAAAAGTCTGTTTCCATTAAACAGCACCTCCCCCACCTTCGGCCCCTGGTGGCCACCATTCTACTTTCTATGAAGGTACCTATGTACCTCATATAAGTGGCATTATACAGTGTTTATCTTTTTGTGACCGGCTTATTTCACTCAGGTTCATCCATGTGGTGTGTGTCGGAATTTCCAGCATTTTATGGCTGAGTAGTAGTCCACGTTTGGATGCGCCACGTTTCATTTTTCCATTCTGCTGATGGACGCTGGGTCACTTCCGCCCTTTGGCTATTGTGAGCCCCACTGCTGTGAACGCAGGTGCACCACCAGTATCCCCTAGGAGCCCTGTTTTCGTTTACTTTGGGGGTATCCCCAGCAGTGACAACACTGGGCCACGTGGGCAGTGCCAGCTTTTAATGAGCGCTTGTCTCTTGCCTCCCAGACGCCTTCAGGAGGAAGACCAGCAGTTTAGAACCTCGTCGCTGCCGGCCATCCCCAACCCCTTCCCGGAGCTCTGCGGCCCTGGCAGCGCGCCCGTGCTCCCGACAGGCTCCTTACCTCCGAGCCAGGCCGCCGCCAAGCAGGTGAGTGTGCAGCCCTGACTCAGCCCCAGGCTCTGCACAGGTGTGGCCGCTGTGACTTCGGGCAGGGGGAGGGAAATCCTGGGATCTTTCTCTTGGTTCTTTTTTCGTTGCTACCATATTTGTTGCCTTATGAGGCTTTCTAATTTATTGGCCAAAACTCCACTTACTAAGTTCAGGATGTATCTATATGTTTTAGAAAGAATATAATCTCATAAGAATGGATGTTTAAAGATGAATTTTAGTTGTTTGAAAAAATTAATCACTGGATCATCCTCATTGCTAAATAACTCTAGATAAGTTAGGTGTGAAAACACCAGGCTTATTTACTCGGACGCCTGAACTGCAAGACAGATATTTGAAGGGTTTTCGTGTTGTAGTTCTGACCTTAAATTTGATCTGCTCAAGGCAGAACAGTTTTCACTTGGCCCAGAAGGTGAGAGCTACCGTTTTGAACTTGTAGTTTCTATCTTAAAGTAGGTCTGTGAAGTAGATATTACACAGCCATTGCCCCCAGGCGAGGAAACTGAGCCACAGAGAGTTTCAGTGACTTTTCCAAGGTCAAATAGCCAATAAGTCAACTTATCAGAAAAACTGGCAGAGAAATGGGTTGGCAGCTCCTCCCTCCTGGTCGGCGGGGCCTGGAGCCGGGGGGGTTGCAGGCTCTGGAGGGAGAGCAGCAGTGAGGGCCGGTGGTAATGATTGCAACAGCAGTCTCTGATACTCACTGAGTGATTTCCATGTGCCAGGAACGGTTCTAAGTGGTCTGTGTTTATTTTTGTGTTCATTTCTCAAACCAAGCCTATGAATTAAGTACAAATGATACTTCTGTTCTGCACTGAGGAAGTGGAGGCAGAGCTTGTGTATAAGCTGGCCTCAGGGTCCAGAGCCTGAGCCCGGAGCCACCGTGCTAACAGGCTTCCTGGGACCTCAACTTAACTCCTTTTCGACCTGTAGAGTTTAGCCTCTCCTTTGCGTTTCCACTGGACTCGTCCTCGCCTCCTCCTCCCCAGCTGCCCTTGGCCGGCAGTGCCCTTCTTCTGCACAGCCGCGGGCCTGCGCCGTGCGGGCCTGCGCTCTCAGAGATGGGCCTTCTTTCCGGTGTTTGCCGGCTTCCGAGGGCTGCTCCCACTCTGACCTCGGCCTCCAGAGCGGGCCGCATCATCGCACTGTCAAAACTTAGAAGATGAGGTAAGTGTCCCCGCCTGGGAGCCAGCTCCGGCTGGGCTTCGGCCCTCTGTCACATGCCTAAAGTACGTCTGGGATGTCTACCTCCCTGGTGACCTTCTGTTTCAAATAAGGATCCAGACACACTGTCTATGGATTTGTCACTGAGGTTGTTTACAAAGTTACCCATCCTAAAATAAGACCATGAAAATGTTATCTGGCCCTCTCAGCCATTGGCAAGAAAACTGGCCTCCACCCCTGTGGATTGTCCAAATTTGTGACCAGAATAAGGAAACCTGGGAATTTTGCCTGCTGGTGTTTTTCTTGGGATCTGGGTTAGTTCCCCATAGGAGCATTGCATTGGTGTCTGTTTGTGTCACCCAGATTCCTTACGCCTACTGGGACACACCAGAGCAAGAAGGTGGTTTCTCGTTTAGCACCACTTATAGAAAGTTATTGTTCTTTTTTCTTTTTTCTTTTTTTTAGCTGCTCGTAGGGACGTTTCTCTGCACTTGTTTCTGACCTTTGATCTCATGTAAGGTGCATTTCATTGGCGTGGCTGGTAGCAGGTGCCAGGCAAGCTCCAGCCACTTGCCAGGGCCCTTCGGTCTAGGGTCATAGCACGAGATGGTGCTGGGCAAAGAGGTCTGGGCCCGGTCCTTGCCCTTTGCTTGAGGGGAAGATAAATCTGAAATTCCTTTTCCTTTCGTATGAAGTCAGGATGTGCTGCCAGGGCCGGCATCCAGTCAGGAGCTCTGCAGCAGCAACAAAGTAGATGAAGGGGACTGATGTACTGGCCCTGCCTAAAGTTGCCTCGCTCCCTGGGAAGAACCCAGCCAGCGCAGGAAAAGGAGCAGCGTAAAGCTCTTTGGAAGGTAACTGAGGAAAGTGAGGCCATCGGAAACCTCTTTGGTCACGTCATTGTGGTCACTAGTAAGAAGATTCATGATCAAGGCGAGGACAGGTAGGAAAAAGCAGAGATACTTAAACATCCGGCGGAAGGAAATACCGTTCCTGCCCAAGGCTTTATGGCCAAAGCATTAAAAAGTTCCCACTTAGTAGGTAAGTTAGTAGCTGTTCTTCTGCCTCTCTCTGGGTTTCCTTTCTGAGTGACACTTTGGTGGCTGCATAACGGGGCTGGAGTGGTCAGACGCTGGTGTCTGGAGAGTGACCCCGTCACAGGGCCTGGGGGCTCCTCCCAGCACACCCGCGGCCGGGCAGGGCAGGAAGCAGCGTCGTGTCCTGCTGCTGTGTCTGCAGGCTTGTGCGCCTCTGACTTCCAGCCGCAGCTCTGGTGCGCCTCCTTGGTAGACATGCGAGACGCAGGCTCAGTGCCTTGTGCAGGCTGGGGCCGTGGGACTCCAAGGAAGGGAGGAGGAGGGGAGACATCAGTAGGGGAGCAGTCGCAGGGAGAAAAGCCCTCTGCCCGCCTCTCCCAGTGGCACATGGAGCTTGTCCAGTTACCACCTTCCTCAGACCTCCCTCTCACCACCTGCCACCTCGAGCCCCTACAATATACCAGGTCTTTTGCCAGACCCCGAGACTAAGGCGCTGGCTACCACGTCCACAGCCTCTGTTCAGCACCGGCCAAGTGTGGCCTGGCAGGAACATGGGTCCTGTGTTGCCGGGTTTTTGGATGGTTCAAGAGAAATCAAAATTCATATCTTTAAAATCTGAACTCTAAATTTTGCGCGTTTCAGTTTTCTGTAGCCCCCACGTAGGCCAAAGCAGACATCCTTGCAGGCATGTCTTATTCTGCAGGTGTGCCGCCGGTCTGGGCGAACACACAAAGGCTGTGCTCTTGCAAGGCGACCTGTGTGCTGTTGGTCTCACCGTGGCTGGCATGCTGTGGGCCCCCCTGATGGACCACTGAGCTGGTGTCCAAAAAGGTTCAACAAGCTGGGACAATGGCCTGAAGCTAAAAGGATGACATTAAGGAGGGCCTCAAAATGACTCTGCACATGCAGCCAGAAAAGTGTCATGACAAGAGCAGGAGCGGTGGCCACTGCTGCCTGCGAGAGAGAAGTCTGCGGCCGAGGCAGCGCACTCCCCGGGGGGCGCAGTGAGCGGGCTGTGGCACTTTCACGGGTTGAGGAAGTGGAAGCCGAGAGCCAGCAGGGAGCCGGTGCCCGCTGCGAATGTGTGGAGATGCTGAGAGAGCAAGCGGGACCCAGAGAGGAGCCTGACTGAGAATAAGCACGGTCGTGCGACGGGAGCTCATTTATCTATGGATTTAAGATGAGGTCGCGGGGACCTTTGGTTTGGGGTGGCTCCGACAGGCTGCGCTTTCTCGCCGCAATAAAGGTGATCCTGCAGCCACATGGCAAGTTGCTGGAGCAGGCTCTCATTTGCTCTTCAAACACAATTAGTCACGTAGCTTAACCCTGCTGTTAATAAGGCATAAATCTCATCTTAGCTCCATTCAGCCCTTCTCCCTCTGTTTAATTTTTAGAAATTAATTTTCTGGAACTGAATTAATCTCCTCGGCTAGGGTTTTGTACATACCTTTATTTACTAATGATCAAAATTAGGTCTTTGGGGGCTTTAACTACATTTGAGGAATGGACTGTAATGTTAGACCATCTTTGGCAAGAAAAACGAGATCTGGTCAGAAGGTGCCTCCAGGACAGAACGCTGCCTCCTGCTCCACTGCGTGCCAGGCGTGCCCGCGGCGAGCCGTCCCGCACAGCACGTTCAAGGCAGTCACTCGTGGCTTTGCCAGCTCGAGAGTCAGTGTGAGATATGTGTCAGCTCAGCCTATCATTTTGGAAGTTGAAATCCTCATTAATCAGCAACCCTCAAACTTGCATTTCCTCCCTCCCTTCTCTTTGTGGCCACCCTGCTCCTGTCTCTCCAGGGGAGGCTCCTACCTGCTAACTCTGCCCCTTTGCACCGAGAGGCCGCAGCGTGGAGGGTGAGCTCCAGCTCATGGCGCTCGGGAGGTGCTGGGTCGGAACCCCAGCTCCAGCCCTCAGGAGCGGCAGCATCTCCAAAAGCCTTGGTTTCCTTCTCTGTTGGAGGAGGTCGAAGCCACCGACACTGTCGTCACGGAGCAGTGGCGGTCAGATCAGCACCGCTGCACTCGGGGAAAGGGAGCTGCACTCGGGGAAAGGGAGCGGCTGCGCCTCCTCTCCTGGCCGAGCACCACCATCGGTCCGCACGTCGAGCTGCGGAGTAGGGATGACCACGGAGACGTGCGTTCGAGGAACTGAGGCTCAGGGAGGATAAGGTCACTTCCCAAGATCAATAACTAACGCATCAAAAAAGTGGAGTTTAGACTCTGGACTTGAGCTTCATGTTCATTGTCTTCTCAACTTGCCACAGTACTCTGAATGACGGAAATGCGGCTCAGTAAACGGCAGTGAAAATTTGCATAGCCTTTAAGTACTTATGAGGGAACATGTGAACACATTAAAACCAAGCAGGCAAAACCACAAACGTGGCAGGTCCCCTGCGTTGCTGCCTGTTGTTTTTGGCTTCCTGCGCTGCCGCCGCATAAGGATGGGCACTCTAACCCCACTCACTGTGACCCTGTGCTCCTCGGGGTGAGATGCTGCAGTTGGCAGACTCTGAGGTGGAGGTGAGTGTGCCACACTGGGCTCGAGGGGGAGACAGACATGGTGTCGCGTCACTGCACAGCTGACTAGCTCAGCACGGGGAGTTTATGCAGGGCCCCTGGAACCAAAGAGACCTGCAAGTAACCCTGGGCCGGGTGTCCGCAAGGTTCTGGTGGCTGCATGGCTGTGGTCTTTGTGTATCAGCCTGAGTCTTAGTATCGCAATGGCTGTGAAGTGTCCTTCCCGAGGGACAGCTCAGCTGGGCTCCCTTGTTCTCCTTGATTTGAGTGGGGTCTGGCCTTGCTGTCTTCCCTGTCCCGTTGCTGAGTTGACTGAGAGGTCTGCGTGTGTGTTTCTCGCCTTCTGTTTTCCAGAATGCCAGTTACCCAAATTGTGAGGGGAAAAAAAAATGCAGGCTCACTAAGTTTGGCAAATGTTGCATCCTCTCTCACGTTCTTGGAAATTCACATGTCCTATTTGGTTTTGGAAAATCTGAAAAATCCTACAGGAAAGAAAACCTATTTGACTCAAGCTAACCTCGAGCTTCTCACACATTTTTGATCACAGAGCCACTTTGTGCACTGCACCTCTAAACGCCACAGAACCCACCGTGGGACAGGTGCTGAATTGCCCGTGCTCCCTGTTAAAGTGGCGAACGCCCTCCCTCGCTTTTCCAGGTTTCCCTGGCAGTGTTGCGAAAACCAGGCGCCTCAGAGCCCTCAAGGGATCCCAGCCATGCAGTGCGAAATATCCCTAAGGCTGCAACACGACAGCACCTCGCGTTTCTGTGTTTGCCTCTGAACGAGGGGTGCGATACAGGAGGGCAGCCGTGACCTGGAGTGGCCACTTGTTTGGCTAAACAGGAGCCAGGAAGTCATCCCAGGACTCTCAAGTGAAATCCCAACCACTAGTGTTTCTCTGGACTATAACTATCTTTTAAAATATACATTCTCTAAATGTGAGGGGCCTAAGACGGCTCCTTTATCACAGCATCACACATCTCCGGGTATCCGAGCTGGAGGAGCGCTGGAAATGTGGGCCCTTCCGTGATCTACATCTGTCACAGGAAGAATCACCGAGCGCCTGAATCTGTGCCTGCCCGTGTGCGCACGCGGACTCGCGGCGAGGTTCCCGCAGAGGCAGCGGCCAGGGCAGCGCCGTCATCGCTTGCCTGTGGGCACTGATGGGTTCAGAGAGGGCCGCCTGTTTTGCTAGTGACAGGAAATTATTTTCTTGGTGAACTAATTTGCTGATTCTTGCTGCTGCTTTGACTTGAAATGTCACTAGGAAAACGGGGAGTCACTAGACACCAACCCTTGCCCTCATTAACCTACCTGACCACTTCTGTCATAGACGCCGTGATCACACGCCGTGTCGTTTGTGTTGGGAGCCACAGTTCGCCAAGCAGAGGAGAAGCCTGCCACGTCCCTGCACACGAACGTCTGCGCTTTAGTTACACCTGTGAACAGCCCCAAAGGGCCGTTTGTTCGGTCCTGAAACTGCACACGTGTCAGCTCCTCTTGGTTTAGCATAAAGTGTTTTATGACATCACAGTTTATGACATCTGAAGTGTCCGGCCTCTGGGTCCGGGCTGAGGGTTCCGTGCAGCATCCAGCTTGGCCGCCGCCTGGGCTGCAGCCTCCTTGTTTTCTACACATCCGTTCTGTTTTTTTTTTAAAGCTCTCACCTCAGTCTCTAAACTAGTATAAAGGAAAGTAATTTGAGTAATAAAAATGCAAAAAAGAAAAAGAGAAGAATCCCCGGAGGAAGCCAAGCAAGGACGTTTTGGGTGCTATTAAAAGAATTCGGTGAACATCCCTCCACAGGCACTGTGCCAAGGCTGGGCGTTGCTAGGAAAGGGCTTTCCGACACTGCCCGTTTGGGAAGGTTTGTAAGTGCACACCCCCTGCTGGCAGGTTTTTTTTGGGGGGGGGGTCCCTGAGAGAACTAAATGCTGATGACTAATGTGGTTTATCTTTTACCTTACCCCAAAATAGTCTCCTCGTTGTAATCCCACAACAGAGATTCTCTTGAACCAAAGCAGCACTTTCTAGCTTTATAGAACTCTGGCATCTTCTGATTCATTTATATGAGGAAACCTAGAAAAGATATACATGGAAACATCACGTAATGACGTGCTCTTGCTCATGGGCAGTGTTTCTGTTCACGCAGCCCCTGGTGTCTCCGCGGAGCCCTGGGGGTCCCTGCCAGTGGTGGTGGAACGTCTCAGGTACTCGAGGAATTAAAAAGAGACATTGCTTTCTTGTTCCTGGAACTTTGGAACATAAGTGTGACCACCCTTTCGTCTCTGACCATTGACCTGTCACAGAAACAATATTGCAACAATATTAAAAGACTTTGCTTCTGCCCATAGTTCCTGTCCCTCTGCACTTTACCTGGTTTCAGTAAAGGCAAATACAAGTTTAGATACGTACCATAAGTATTTTCTGTGTTTCTTAACATGGTCTTCGTAAGAAACACTCTGAATAGCAGATAGCTACATGGATGAATATTGCTCTGTGCAGCACTTACCTCCTTCACTGTGGCTGGATATTTGCATGGTTGTCCAGTTGTCTGTGCTACAAATGATGCTTCACTGAGCAACTGTGATGTAGCTTTTGTCACATTTTGAATTCTTTCGTCAGGATAGACCCTAGAAGTCAGGTTCCTGGTGAAAGGTTATGAGTGTCTTATAGCTCAGGATCTATCTTGCTCTATTTCTATCTGCAAAAAAACCTCCTTTATTTTCAAGAGTCCTGAGCCCTGGCCTGGTAGCTTTCTCCACCTCTGCATTCTCCCTAGTGAGACAGTGGCTTTGGGAACCTGCCCTTCCCCCATGGAGGTAGATCTCCATGTCCCAGGTCATCAGCTGCTGTTTGCAGGGACTCCAGGGTTTGTATCTTCAGAATACAGCAGCAACCTTAGGAAGTCCTCTGGCTTTTCCATGGCTATTTCTGGGGGTCTAGTGATTCCATAACAAGTCAGCCCTGTGTGGCTTTATACAGAATCAGAGAAGAGATTCTGATAGCGTCTGTATAGAAGATCACCACATAGCCACCATGTCGAGTCTCTGGCTGTAGGAGCATAGAGATCTCTGGCTGTGTTGCACCAACAGTTCTACACCCCATCTTTTTCACCTCTGCAGCACAGCTCACTGCCACCTGCCTCGCCTGCACGGACTCTAGTCCAAAGGATTGCCCTGGGAGGAAGGACCAGAGTGACCAAGAGCTAGCAGGGACCCTGAGTCCAGTCATACAAATTCCTTAATTTCCTTACTTTAATCATTATATTGTGGTTATGAAAGAAAGTGTCTTTGTTTTTAGCAAACACACACCAAGCTATCTAGCAGTAAAGGGGTCAGATGTCTGCAACTCATAGTTAGACTGGGAAAGGGAATGGGAATTTGGTAAGGCCAACAGAGTGAAATGTTAACATTTGGAGAACCCAGATGAAGAATATATAGAAAGTCTTTGTACTACTTTTTACAAATTTTCTGCAACTCTGAAATTATTTAAAAATATAATGCTCAACAAAGAAAAACCCTGTTTAAAACCAAAAGTACACCTCTTATATGTACCAACATTTCAGTGTTTTCTTCGCCAGGAGGAGAATCATCACAGAAAGTGCAAGTGACCAGAGCATGCCACGATAATCCTCTGTGTTACTGGGACCTCGTCTTTCAATGCACAGGCCAGGGTAGGCTCTGCAGGGGAGCCCTTGCCTGGAGCTCTGTGAGGGTCATCTACGGCCACCAGAAGGCAGGAGGACATTTGTTAACTGAGCAGTTGCTGGTTTGTCATGACTTCTGGAACCAAGGCGTGCTCAGAGCCAGTGCTGCCAGGCACGGGGAACACAGCCAAAGGCACCTCCCTGGGACCACAATGCGTTCCAGGTGTCCCCACACTTCTAGGAGAAGTCGAAGACATGCAATGCTTCTCTTTCTTCCTTCTTTCCAAAAGACACAGAATATCCATGATTATGTTGGCAGAACACACTGTGCAAAGCGGGTTGTGTCTTCAGTGCCCGGCAGGGCAGCAAGGCATGTAAATGTCATCCGAGCATGCGGGGTTCCCGAGGCTTCAACATACTGTGAGAGGTTCCCAGGAAGATAAAACGTGAAGGAATTAACACCTCACCTCAAACACAGTGCCAGCCTCATGATACTTTTAGCTAGATTTATATTAGGGTGCATTGGAGTGTATGTATTAGAATGTGTACCCACTTACAATTCAAGAGGAAGATCTTATTGCAATTAAATTTTGTTCCTCCAAGCCTGTAGTTTAGCTGTCCCTTTTTGATCTGCTGAATTTATTTGGGTAGATCTTTTGTGCAGCCAGTTGGAGGTGGGTGAGGGAGTTGACCATGGGCCCTGTAAACACTGGTAAAGTGAGTAAAACAAAAATTTAAGTCTCTTCCTGATGCGTCACTGCATGGCCTGGGCAGGCTAGCTGCCCATGTGGTCTCCAGGCCTCCAAGGAGGGGAGGAGTATGGTGGAATTCGGAGGGTGGGGAGGGCTCTTTCTGCTTGAAACACATGGGCAGGTGTGCAGAGCCTAACCTGCATGTGTGCACCTTTTCCTGGGAGATGAAAATCTGTCTGAGTCCCAGTGCTCTCTTGGCTGTCCGAGCTGCAGCTGATGGGGCCGGCTGTGACAACGCTTTAAGAGCATTAGCGTTTGGCGGCTATTGGAAGTTGGTTGTGCTCCTCTTGCTCTCGGGCACGCTGCTGGCAGTGGTGCAGCAGGGGCTCTGTCTCCCTGCCGTGGCCACCTCCATGCGGCCCCGCCACACAATCCTCCCTGCGAGCACACACTAGAGTCTGCTGCCTGAGGGTGACGATGCCAGGAAGGCAGCGCCCTCCCGTTGTCCGTCCCCAAGAGGACACCCTGTGCACTGCCACCCCCGGGCCCCTGAGGCAGCGGCACGAGCCCAGCTCTCGGGAGCTGTGGGGCAGGTGTGAAGTGGGCCCTGGTGTTCTGTGCTCAGCATTGTTGACCTCTTTGAAACCAGTTACATGAAAGGGAAGAAACGTAATTTTATTCCATTAAGACACTGTCATGCATCAAGAGCATAACTGGGAGCAGCTTTCGGAATGTGAGATTATGAAAACTAGGTTGTGGTGTTGAGGGCAGGAATCTGAGGACGATGGGGCCCTTTGGATATCCAGGGTGAAACTTCAGTACTGATGGTCTGGAGTCATAAACTAAACCTAGTGCAGGAAGCCCAGATGCAAAGCAGAGAAAATGAAGGGGATGGGTAAGAAAAAAACATTTTGATATAAAAATCTGCAGAGTCTACACATGGTCTGTTTGCTGTCATTTTTTACCAGTCTCACGTTGTCATGATTTTCAGTTATTTTCCAGGATGGTTTTGGTTCTCAGTAGACATTGGTAAACAGTAGACATCTCAGAATCCAAGTCCTCCCACTGTAAGGTTGTTTGGTCTCTGGACACACATCCAGTGGGCGTGGTTTTCTCTATGTCTCTGGTGGTGTGGCATTGCCATTGTGGCGCAAAAGCATTGTTCTTTCATGAGCAGGCAGGTTTGTGGCCCAAGTCCCCAGAAGGTCCTTTGCCTCTTATCCTGTAATTATCCTCTTTGGTGTAGTTTAGAGTCTCCCTAATAAAGGGCAAGTGGCTTTTATAGAAATGGGAGCTGTTACCATAAAGTGGACTATGTTTAAGTTGTGGAGACTGGAAGCACCAGACACACCCCTCTGTAACCGTGGCCCTCCTGGGATCCAGCCGGCCAGGTCTCAGGTACTTAAAGGGTGTCTGCAAAACTAACAAGGTGTGTGCTCTCATTTTCTCTTTATTATAGATGCCATTCTGCTTACTTTTATAGATGCAGTTTTTGTTATAATTTAGTTTTATATGGTCTCAGCCTTGGAATCATCTTGAACCCCTGATATATAGCTAGGATGCACATTACATTCACCTAGCCTTTTTCAAAATTTGAAATCCAAAATCCTACTTAAAATTTCCAGAATAGATCGGGGCTCTTGCAAATAGAGACAACACATAGAAGCCTTTGATGAAGTGGTCAGAGGAAGACCAGCTGACTGAGTGGGGCCGTGGGGCTGGGTATCTGGGTGTCCAGGCAGCCAGGGCCGGCAGGGCGTCCAGCCCCGCTGAGAGGTCGCATTTGATGGGAACATAGATGAGGCCATTTGTATTTGGTCTTTTGGTGGTGACTGATTACCTCCTTCAGAGAGTGGTTTTGATGCTATAGAGCTACTGTCATGAAAGCCACATGGTTCTGGTTTAGACATGGGGAGAGAGAGAAAAGAGAGGTCTGTGCATTGAAGCACAGAGAGAGCCTCTAATCCATACAAGGTTAGAGCGTTGTGAGCATGGCGTCAGTATTTGGTTTAGTGTGCTTCATCAGTTATAAACTGTTTGGATGAAGAGTTGAATTAGGGTCTTGGGCTTTATTGCATACTCTATGGGTTGGTGTATGTCCCCTCAAAAATCACAGGTTGAAGTCCTACCTCCCAGTACCTCAGATAAGACTTTACTTGGAAATAGTGTTGTTGTGGATGTGATCAGTTAAGATGAGGTCATACTGCAGTCAGTCAGGCCCCTGATCCAGTGTGCCTGGTGTCCTTATAAAAAGGGGAAATTTGTACACAGAAACATACAGGGGCAGAATGCCAGGTGATGCTTCTCTAAGCCAAGGCATGACAAAGATGCCCGCAACCCCCCCCCCCAGAGCCACGGGGAGGGCTGGAGCCACTGTCTCCCTCATGGCTCTCGGAGGGCACCCCCCCCCCACCCCGGGTGCTGGGTTGCAGACTTCCGTTCTTCAGAAGTGCGAGACGATCACTTTCTGTCGTTTAAGCCGCACAGTCTGTGGCTCTGTGCTATGGCAGTACTAGCAAACTAATGCATATACACTGAAATGATTTCTAGGTTGATCAAGCTGTTAATGTAAACAATCATACCTTAAGAAAACTAGGAAAAAAACATAGTTGAATAATTAATTGGTCCTCAAGCTAAGGAATCACACCTTAACTATTAAAGCAATAGGTGAAATCACAGAAAGGAAGATTGCTGGATTTGTCCATAAAGAAAATTAATGCTGTAAATTAAATACTAAGCTGTTGACAAGCTGAGAAAAAATATCTGCAGTACTTAGACATTTACAATATCTAAATAAAGAGCTCTTATAAATCAATGAGAAAAAGATAAATTCCCTCTCCCTGTTCCTCGATCTCTTTTCCTCCATAGACTTTTCCCACTCCTACTCCCAAGAAAAACAGTTTTCAGCTACTTTTCTTCCCTCTTCTAACCTCCCACCGAGTATCTTAGCCTGAGGCTTGGTAGACAGGAGCCACTATCAAAGAGCGCAGCCTGCTCTGCCCACCCACGCAGGGACACGGACCTGCGTCTTCCTGGGGCCGGTTTGCCCTTCGCAGCCACCCCTGGCCTTCTCAGGGACACTGAGCCTGCGGTCGTTGCCTTTTCCTTCCTCCATTGTTGGTTTGGTCCTCGGTCAGGATTGTCCCCATCAGTGTCCACACCTGCCGTGATGCCTCTCACCCAGCACAGTCCTCCCGCCACTGCCGAGTGTCTCTCCTGCTCTTCTGCAGAACTCCTGGGACCAGCTGTTTGGCTCCATCTCTACTTTTCATCTCCTGGTCTCTCCTCCACCTACCCCAGTCGGGCGTTCCGTGCCACTCGTTGCCAGAAATGAATCTCATCGAGGAGTCAAGTGACCTACTGTGGTCAAAGCCAGTTTTGGGTGGCACCTTCAATGTCATCTCAGCAGCGTTTGACACAGCCTTGATTCTTCAAACACTTGCTTCTCCAAGCTTCTGTGACCTCAGCTTGTCATTGCTTCACCTCTCTGCTCCTTCACCCCTTTGCTGCCTCTGCTCTGCCAGACCTCGGGGCTCTGTCCCCAGCCGCCCCCACTCCCCAGAGATCCACCTCCCTAAGTGCCTGCATCTGGACCCATGCTGTCAGATGCCACCATATACTCCTGACTCAGACTTTCACATCTCTACTGGGACTTGTCACTGCTGAGAGATGCCCTGCATCTTCACGTGGTCCTCTGGTTGCCATGTGAAATGTTAAATAGCACAAAGAAAATGTGGCCAAAACACACTCTCCCAAGGCCTCCCCACGTAACCAGAAGGCATTGAGTGAAAAATTCATCCTTGATCTTCCTTTGGACCTATGCTCGGATCCAGCCTCTCTCCATGCACAGCGCGCCCCGTGTGAGCCGCTTCCACCGTTTCCACTGCTCTGTTTCCAGGACCAGCTTGGGACATCACAGCAGCCAGTCCCTAGCTCTCCCCACCCTGCCCACGGCCCAGCAGCTTTTGTGCTGTTTCTGGAGAGTTGGTGAAATCTCGTTGTCCTCCCATCACACCTGGCATGAGACCCGACTCTCGGGCAAGGGCGGCAGGGTCCTCCCTTACCTGCCCCCATGTGCCTCTGTTACCGAGGTCCAGCCTCCCTGGCCTTACTGGTCTCACGTTTGCCCTCTCATGCCCTCCGCTGGCATCTCCCCTGCGGCTTCTCCCTGGCGGCTCTTTCCTGAGACCTTCTCTTGACTATCACTTTGTCATCGTTCAGGTGTCAGTTCAAATGTCAATGCCTCTGAGGTCCATGCCAGGCCACCTCGGGAAAGACAGTGCCCTGCAGGCTTCACTCCACCACAGTCCTGGGCTGTGTTCGCACTGTCTCCTGGCTCCTGAGTGATCTTGTTTGGTGACACATTTGGTTGCTACCACTAGAATGTTAACCCTCCCAACCGGTCACCACTGAGGACAGGAACAGGGTCCCTAGTTTACTCCCACCCATGCCTCCAAGAACTGAGCCTGACACACCGGGCAGGCGAGTGCGAGAGCAATGGAAGTGCCGGGTGCTTCTCTTGGGGGATAGTTGCCCTGGCTTTGGCAGAGCCAGGATCAGAGCCCAGCTCTCCAACACCGGTCTGTCACACCCGAGCCCTGTGCCCCTCAGGAGCAGGAAGAAGAGGAAGCCGCCCTTCACCGACACTTCCATCGTGATATGGCCCAACCCGCACTGAGCGGTCGGAGGCCTGGGCTCCCGCTCGGGGTGTTTGCTCTCTTCACTGGTGGGCTGCACGGCTGAGAAGTGCCCCTTGGGTGCATCGCAGAAAAGAGGACCTGGCACCACCTAAAACAATAAACCCTGGTTAGCGTCATGACCCTTAGAGGAAGCGTGTGGGGCTTTACGGCATGTGTCACTGGAGCAGGTGGCTCTGGAAGCCCAGAGGAAAGCAGCGATGGGGGTCCCCAGGCTGGGCAGGAGGAGCCCAGGGAGGGCTGGGCGTGGCTTTCCAGCAGGCCCAAGGGCTGGCTTTCGTGCCTCCTGGGGTCGAGGCTGTGCCTGCCTTTCCCTCACAAATTTGGCCGTGTGGGCCAAGATTACTGTTTTCGGAGGAAGATGATAGTTTTCCTTGATTTCTTAAAGCCCTTTTTTAAACCTTGTCAAAAACATGCCAGCAGTCCAGCTCCTGTCCCCACCGTGCTATTAAATTCCTCTTGTTCCCGTCAGGGTAACATTCACATGACCAGAGCCGGTGGGGGTGGGGCTCCCAGTCTTCAGCTTGCGGGACCTGTCGTTCGCTGGACCCGCTCTGGCTCCCGGCTCCCCCTCCTAGAGATGCCCCGTGCTCTTGTTTGGTTTCCACTGTCCTTGCTGGCCATTCCTTCTCTGCTTTCTTTGCTGAGTCGTCATCTTTTTCCCAGTCTCTGAGCACAGGTCACCAAGGGCTGGGTCCCTTTCTGTCCTCTGTGCTCACTCTCTCAGCTTTTGTCCTGTCTGCGCCACGGCTCCTGGGGTTACCCTCCCATCCTCACTCTCCCCAAGCCCAGCTGCTGCCTGGTACCTCCATGTGAATGTCTAAAAGGCACTGCCAACTCAGCGTGTCCAAAGCCAGCATTGGCTGGCCCTCAGAGCTTCACCCTTCTGAGAATTCCATCTCAGGCAGGGGCAGCGCAGCCCCCAGCCCCAGTCCCAATCCCTGATGGCCTACTTCACTCCCTCTCCTGTGAGCATCCCATCATCTTGGCAAATGTACCAGGGATGGATAGCCACCACCTGCCTCCGCCGTGAGAGCCAGGCCTCCTTTGCCTGCCTGGCCTGTATCCTTGTGGGACCTCCCAATGCAGTGCCCTCTGGGCACACGGGGCAAAAGCCAAAGGCCTCCCTGCTGCCTGGAGGCCCTTTGCTGGCAGCCTTTCCCCAGACCTTCCTCCTTCCCCTTCCAGCCTCCAACGCCCTTTGGGTTTTGCTGCTTGCCGCCAGCTTCCCCTATGCTCAAGAAAAGTTCATGAGGTCAGGGGTTTTATTTCAGGAGCCGAGTCCCCAGCACCCCGGTCCCAGGGCACACCTGCCACGTGAACGATCAGGAGAGAGCATCCCACCCCACCCCACCTGGGGGACCTGGAATGCCTTGGAAAGTTTCACCCACTCCATCTCAAATCTTAAAATATTTTAAAATTGTAGGTTACATTTTAGGGTTAATGTTTCATAATTAAGTTTGATTAACTACTAAAAAAAATGAATCTTTTTTTTAAAAAAGATGTTACTGGAAACCCCAGTGGGATTTCACTTGTACTTCTGTAGCACTTACAATTTTTGTCTGTTTTTCACGTTATAAAATGCTTCGGTTGATGGTGATAGCTACACAGCCATGGTTTGAGCTGGGAGATTGTAAGTGACCTGTTTATTTTGTTTTGCCAAGACTGTTGTGATTCCTGTCAGCAGAGAGAATTGTCCTGTTCACTCCTTAGTTCTCTTCCCCAGTAGTCGCATTTTATCTTACGCTGCACCCTGACTGCACTCTTTAGTTAGTGGCACTTTTAGACCCTGGTGGAGGAGCCTCCTCGGTGCCTGGCTGTGCAGCCGCAGCGCCCCAACAGCGGAGCTCGTCAGTCTCGGTGCATGACACAGAGGGTCAGGCTTTGGATCTTTACACAAGTCAGAGAGCCACCCCTCCCTCAGAGAAAAAGGCCTCCAAGAAAACGAATGCATTGGAGACTGCTTCCCCACGTGTTCACAGGGATGCTCTTCTCTCGCCACTCCCACCCTGTCTCCGTCCAAAGACACCGGTTCAATCAGAGCATGACCATCTGCAGACTGTGAACATGCAAACAGAATTGAGAGTCGGGAATAAGTGGGCCATGATTTATTACCAAATTGCCTGTGTCCAGCCAGGAGACAAAAAAAAAAGCCAAAAAAAAAACCCTAATATTTTAAAAATAATGACTGCTCATAATAAAAGCAAAAAGTGAAGCGAATGCTACAAACAGGTAATTGGTAAAAAATGTGAATCCTTTTCTCCTCAGTTCCCAATTCTTGACTCATTCTCCAGAGATGAGCACTGTGGACAGTATCTTCTATATCTTTTTGCAAAATTCATGTGCATTTTTGTATTTTCCCCCCAAAGCTTCAGAGTGTTCCATTGCATGGACGTCCCGTAATGTATTTAACCAAATCCCCTGTGATGAACAGTTTTATTGTTTGCAGTCCTTTCTAATTATAAACAGAGCTAAAATGAACATTCTATGCATAGATCTTTGGTCACTTAACAAATGAGTGAATGGACAGATAGATGAATAGGCGTTTTCCCAGCAGTTCATTGCTGGAACAAAAGATTTATGTGTTTATTAGTATATGGGTGGGTATGCAAAATTCATTTTTATAAATAGTGTCAAAATGCTGCATATCCCTTACAAGATGGGAAGACGTGTGACTTGGAGCTGGCTGCCGACAGGCTGTGTAGTTCCTCGTACCATGACTTGGACAAATTCTTCTCTCTGCCCAGGGCCTTGCACCACTGGGACTCTAGTGACAGTGCCCTGGGTGTGGGGGTGGGGGGAAGCATCCAGGCAATCCATCACTTCGATTGGCTGTTTCTGTAGTTTCAAGAAACTCTAGACGATGTTACCGAGCCTGTCTGGGAGCAAATGGACAGACCCTGAGGTTTGATGTGGCAGCATTTGCTTTCATATCTGCCTGGAAACCTCTTTGAGCCTGAGAGCTCCTGGCGATTGGAGGATGGGGGTAAGACGTGCACAGTCAGTTTCAGGTACTTACTCTTTTTGGTGTCAGACCTTCGGAACTTGTGTTAGTGGATCCTTTCATTCACTTGGTTTTAGAGGAAGCAGTGCCCAAACGGCGTTGGGCGTGCGTTCCTTCCCCGCCATCCCGCAGGTGCAGCCCGGCCTCAGCAGGCTGGAGCCGCCAGGGCTCGTCAGCACGGGCGCGTTTTGCTTGGTTTGCCTGGGTTTTGTTGCTCAAAAAGCAGCAAGTTGGGAGGCCAAGGGGTGCCAGTGAAGACCTTTTGCTTTTTCAAAGAAATTGCGGTAATTACCATTCCCGACTCTTCCCAGTGACCAGTATTTTTGTGATCATATAATCTCATTTTAATGGTATATAAATTTACTTTCCAAAAAATAAGGAGCTTCAGGTAGTATAAAGATTATTAGGACAAACTGTATTCGTAGCAGATGTATTTTGGAGATGAAGTGGGATTTTGATAGTAAAAATTATATTTACAAATACATTTTCTTGAATACTGTAATTGAATAAAATGTAGCCCTAAGCAGCAGCTCCACTTAATGAAATTTCACTCATGGCTTTTATTTTCTGCATGGTACAGACCATGGGCTGAAGATTACAGCCCTTTGGTAATCCTTTAGGCTTTCTCCCAGCCCTCAAATTGTATTTTTTCCTAAAGTTCCAGTAAATCTGCCTGTCCTCCTTCACTGGCAGCTCCACACACCCCATGCACCAGCCACGCGCCCCGCCTGTCACTGCCCTGTCTGCCCAGCTGCACGCCCCACCTCCTACCCAGCCGCAGTGACAATGGGGTGTTAGCAGACGGGACCACTGCAGAGCGGATGTTCTGCTCTCGCTAAGGCCATGCTGCTGGCCCGGGGCACTGGCCTTAAAGAGCCTACTAGAGGTTCCCTACTCAAGAAATTAACAGTAAAACCTGCCCTGCATACTGATGGATTCAGGCAAGAATTTTTCTGCAACTGGATGACCATAAATAAATGACATACTTTGAAATATGATGTGAAGTATAGCTTGCCTTGATAAAGACAGTAAGTTGTCTGAAAAGTAGACTCATTATTCTGCTTTAGGTGTGAGTGACCTGCAGACACAAGAGAGAGGGACAAGGCAGTGGGCTGGAGTGCCACGTCCCTTCCCTGTATGTGTGCCTGAACTCTGCTGTCATGTAACCATCAGATAAAGGGTGCAGGCTAGGACATAGGGACCCTGTGATGGTCAGCTTGGGGCACCTTCCTGGGCAGGTACAGACACACATCTACAGGGGCCCATTTCTAGGGGCTGGCCTCACAGCACCACCTGTGCACTTGGGCTGTTTGGTTGAACTCCAGTGAAGTACTCGGCTGTGATTGACCCACGCTGTGCCCGTGTGTTTTGGGTCTTAAATATCTAAGAGAGTGAAGACAGCTGCTTAACGGAGAAAGATGGGGGTTGCTCCTGGTGAAAATAGCAGCAAAACAAGGGCTCCCGGCTGTCATCTCATAACTTCTCATGCTGGGGG
Source organism: Cheirogaleus medius (assembly GCA_008086735.1). NCBI lineage: Eukaryota > Metazoa > Chordata > Mammalia > Primates > Cheirogaleidae > Cheirogaleus > Cheirogaleus medius. The sequence continues at coordinate 4,491,958 of VBSM01002217.1, forward strand.
TCACTGCTGGCAACGTGGAAAGACAACAGCGAAGTGCTGGGTGAAGAGAGGAGAGCCACAGAGCAGCGTTTTCACACAGTGTGGTTTTTTAACTTTTATTTTAAAATAATTTCAAACCTATAGAGAAGTTGCAATAGTAGTACAAAGAATTCTCATATATTCTTTGCCCCAGTTCCCTAGTTGCTAGTATTTTTGCCACATTTTAAATCATTTTCATTGCCCCTAGGTGTGTGTACATGTAGATGATATGTATATGCCTGTATCTACATTCAAGTGTTCACATATCAGTATTCTTTTCTCTGAACCATTCAAAACTAATTTGTAAACATCAAGCCCCTTTACTCCTAAATACCTGAGTCTGTACCTTAAAAACAGGGTTACTTACTTACATGGCACAGTACAGCTACAAAAGTCCGGCTATTTAGCACGAATAGGGTGCAGTGTTCAACCTACAGACCTCACGCAGATCGTCCCGATTGTCCCTATAACGACCTGTTACTCTTTTTGCACTGGTTTTAATACCTCTTTAATTCCCTTTGACACGGAGCATTCCTCAGCCTTCTCCCGTCTCTTGTGCTAGACGGGTGTTTCCTGAAGGATCTGTATTATTCAAGAGTCAATTGTATTTTCCTGTTGTGATTAAGAAGTAATTTGAAGGATATCAATTTGAGACTGTTTCAATACCCTGCCCCCTCCAGACATGCATCGACTAGTTTTGTCTGGTTTTTCTAACTCTTGTCTGGTTTTTCTAACTCTGTCATTCTACATTTTGAGTTGCATTCTGCTCTAAAGAATGCCTTCACTCGCACTCATTTATGTCAATATTTACTAATCTGTAAGGACACATTACTTATCATTAGTTATTATTTTATTCAATGGCTTGTAATTCATAATTGTCATTTGTTTTTATGTTCATGTTGTCCCCACGTGGGCCAGTGGAAGCACCTTTCAGGCTGGCTTCTGTTTCTTTGTGACATGTCCCCGTCACACTACTTCCTTGCTCCCTAGCACAGACCTTTGTGAACATTTGGGACTGGATCATTCCCCATGTCGAGGCTGTCCTGTGGGTCGTAGGAAATTCAGCGGCATCTCGGCCTCCACCCACTAGGTGACAGTAGAACCACACACACCAGTTCTGACAGCCTCACATGTCTCAAATGCTGCAAGATGTCCCTTGGGAAAATCCACTGCCAAGAACCACTGTCCTAGAAGGAGGGAGGGAGTGAAGGAGTGTTGCTTTCTTCACCGAACTTTATGTTCGGTAAGAGAAATATTGGTTCAGTTCTTCAAGCTGATTAGGCAGAAAAAGTCTTATGCTTTATTTCTTCTAGTAGCACAGGAGAAGGGGTGCAAGGAATGTTTAGGCTTTTCCTACACAGAAAACTTAGAACCTGTGCAGAAGTAGCAGGGCAGTGTGATGAAGGCCTTGCCCCCGGCCCCACAGCCTCAGCCCTTGACAGTCTCGTCCCAGCTACGCCCATCACCTGCTCCCTTCGTAGCGTTTTCATGTGGATCCCGGCCACCACATTTACCTGTAAGTGTCTTAGTGCGTTTCTGTAAAATAGCATGAATTTTTTTAATGAGAACCATAATGCCATTATTATACCTAATTCCTTAATATCATACAAAACACCCAATAATCAAGTAAGAATTATATTTAAGCTGCACCTTTGCAATCCCAGTACAGTGACTTCCCTGAAGGATGATGCCACCCTGGGAAGGGCTTGGCTTTAGGAATTTGCTCCCACCAAAGACTCTAGTCTCAAAGGAAAGGCCAGGCGCAAGGCCGCCCTGTGGGCTGCACCCGTTATTCATGCTGCATGCGTAGTACCTCCCCTTAGCAGAAGTGTGGCCGGATCTGAGTTTTTGGCCCTCTTCGATATCATGTGGTCAGCCCCACATGAAGGGGAGAGCCCATCTGCGGCCCTCGGCCAGGCTCCCACCACTGCCGCGTCCCTGATGGTGGGTGGCGTGGTGGGGGACCACTTCCTCCTCTCAAGAACTGTCACTGCCCTATGGCTTCAGCTTCTTTAACTGGAAAACCAAACTCTAATTACAGGATTGTCAGCTGTTTAGACCTAAAATGGCTAAACCCCTATCAGTGTCTGTGGAGCACAAGTTCAGGGTGAGCACTTCTCTGTCTGTCCAAGCACCGTCTCGGTGGGTGCAGCAGAGATCTGGGTGCTGGGCCTGCCTGTGCTTAGGGCTGTCTTTTATGCACATGTAGCCCCCAGCTCTGCCCACAGAAGGAGAAGACAAATAGATGAGTCTGTCTGGAATGATCAGATATTGAGTGTTTACTCTGCGTTAGGTACTTGCATGCATTACCCTGTTTGACCTGCAACATAAGCACACGGGACAATCCCGTTTTACCTTGAGGACGTCGGCAGTCAGAAGGGTTGACTCAGCACTCCAGGGTGGCAGGTTCCAAAGTCCAGGTCCTCACTGTTGTGCCAGGATGTCTCAGCATAGTTGATGCTTTTAGACAATTTGGGGTGTGGGGCCTGGGCAGTGGGGGAAGCTGGGTGTACAGGGCAGTGGGGACCACACAGAGAACATGCTCAGTAAGTGCTTGCTGAATGGGAAACTGAAGATCAGAGATGCTAGATGGACTGGCCGGAGTTCTGTGACATCCCTTAACAAATTTCACTTTAAGGGGTAGCATTCTGCCAAAAACATGGGCAGCATCTTCATTCTTGGAAATAGTTCCCTCATTAGAGATATGTTTTAATGAGGCCCGGCAGCCAGCAATTCGACTAGAGGAAACAAACACACACTAAAGCTCATGTATGAATATACTCCAAGCAATGCCGTGATAAGAATGAAAAACTAGAAAAAATCCCTATGGACAGCATTGGGAAATTCTTCATGTTTGGAACAACTGTATGAAGAAATACCTTGTAGGCTCTAAAACATCCAAGAAGCCTAATGACCTGGGAAAATGCTTATGATACAACCTGAAGCTACACAAGCCTGATTGCAAAACTGTGTGCGATATGATTGCAATGATGTCATTGTATCTATTTATAAATATCTATGCAAAAGCATACTAGATGGGCATACCCTAGGATTGTAACAGCGAATCTAGGAACTGTTTGATTATCGGGGTTTTTTCTTTCTCTTTGTTCCTTATCTTCCAAATTTGTTACAGTGAACACATTACTTTTATAATAAACTAATTTATTTATGTGTCTATACATGTGTGTATATTAATTTGGCATATATGCATGTATACATGTATGTGTGTATTGTGTATTTATGTGTTATGTATGAGTTTGTGTATGTACAGATTGGGTATTCCTTATCTGAAATGCTTGGGACCAGAGTGTTTCAGATTTCAGATTTTTTTCAGACTTTGGAAGTATTTGCAGTATACTTACTGGTTGAGTTTCCCTAATCCAAAATCCAAAATGCCCAGTGAATATTTCCTTTGAGTGTCACGTCAGTGCTCAAAGAGTTTCAGATTTTGGAGCATTTCAGATTTTGGATTTTCAGAATAGGGATGTTTAACCTGTATATATGTGCATATTTGTACATGTGTATACATGTATGTATTGTGTACATATAGTTGTATACATTTATTTGTATATACAAATAAATGTATTTGTGAATACATCTGTGAATGTATATATATGTATGTGTTTGTACGTATGCTTTTGTGTGTCTATGTATACATCTGTGTATGTGTGTTGGTATATGTGTATATGTATGCGTTCATATGTATATCTATGCAGGTGCTCATGTGTTTATACATACATTTGCATATACGTATATGTGTACCTATGTGCTCATGCACCTATGTGTATTGCATACCTACGTGTATGTACATGTGTGAGTTCTTATGTATGTGTATGTGTGTATATGTTTACGTTCATGTACATGTGTGTGTGTAGGTCAGAAGTTTCCAAGCCTGCATCCTCTTTGGTTGGCCCATCCGGCCCCCTGGTTCTGAATGTGTGACTTTACTGCCTGTCCTGACTGTGTGCTCTATGGTCCTCTCTCATGGTCTCAGCCTGCTGCCTCGGGCTCCTGAGGAGTGCATTGGGACTGAGAACACTGGCAGAGAGACCCCCAGGCACGTGGCAGGTCAGAGACAAAGGTTGGAGCCTCTGTGCAGGTCCCGTGGCCCACCCCCACTCCCTGCCTTCTCTGCAGCCCCTGCTCCTCAGATGAGCAGCAGCGGATTGCGCAGAGCCTGGTGTTCACACCATCTGCACTGTGCCCGCTCATGGCCTGTCTGCTCAGCGTGAGTCTTCAGGTGCACCCGGGCCCCTCCTGCTCGCAGTGAACCCGCGGGCCCCTGAGCCCCAGAAAAGGGTGTCACTGACGGCAGTTCCCAGTGCCAGCGCTTGCCCAGTGTCACCAGCTGATTACTGCAGGGACAGGCAGGGGCAGGGAGAGCAGGGGCGGGCACTTGCTGGCCCTGCAGCCGCTCACATGTTTGTGTTTGTGAAGGTCCCCCTTGTGTGTGTCTGGAACTTGTGGTTCTGCCCTCCCCATTTCACACAGCTGCATGGGGACTGTGGCTGGCAGCAGCTCTCAGCTGCTGTCATTGTCCTTACACACAGGGGAGTGAGTGCCCCCAGCGGTCCCTGCCCTGAAGGACGTCCTTTTCCTTGTTCTAAACTCACCGCCATTCCCAACTCCCACGAGTATGTCCTTGTTAAACAGTGCCAGGGCTTTCAGGATGCCCTTAGTGGAGACTGGGGTGCCCCTCGCACACCCTAGCAGCCCTGGCCTGGAGGCCTTGCCCTGAGAACTAGAAGGAAGCCATTCGGACAAGGACATCTTGCTGGAGCACCGGAGGGAAGGTCTAAACAGTCACCAGCAAAATGTTTTGGCAGAGAGCGGAAGCAGCTTTGGGTTGTAATGAAGGCCACGGCCAAATGGTTTTGGATGAGGATAAAATTCAAGTGTAGAAGTGGTGCGAGCAACTCTTCCCCAGGGCTCTTCCACCAGACAGAGGAGCAGAGGGGCAGTGCAGAGCCACGAAGAGCAAATCAAGTGCTACCCTCTGTCCAGGAGCTCAGAAGCGGAGAGAGACCAAAAATGTTCCCAGTGACAACAGCGGGTGCTCTTTGTCTGTTGGCATGACTGTGTTCCCACGAGCCTCGCCCTGGTGGTGTCGTGCCCATGTCACGTATGAGGAACCGTGGCTCCTTTGCTCAGCTCCGAAGAGTTGAGTCCTGGCGAAGCTAAGGGCGGGAGACCCGTAGGCCCTGTCCTGCCCGTCACCACCACACAAACTTCCTGTCCGTCCACAGGAAAGAAGAACTCAGTGCAGTGAGCCAGGGGCAAGGAATAGGTTAGGGCGGAGGCAGTAGATTTTGGAAGAACTTCGGCCCATACTCCCGGGTGTCGTGGATGAGGTCAGAGAGATGACAGAAGAGAAGGAGAATTACAGACAGGAGGTGATTTCGGTGGCAGATGAGCCAGAGGGAGGAGGAGGAATGCTGGTTCTCATAGGCTTGAGACTGAAGGAGGGAAATTTCCCTCGTGATCAGATTTGTGGCCATGTCTGACTCTGGGGCAAATACAGCATCCTTTTGAAGCTGGGAGCCTTCTTGGGGGAGAGGTTCAGGGGTGCAGGGCTCAGGGCTCAGCCTTGCAGTGATCCTGACATAGTGTCACAGTGATCATCGAATGTGCAACAAGCTTCCCCAGGGGTGTCACTCATTGAAGGTTACCCTAAGGAGTGTGGCCATTTCTCCAGCATGTCTCTCTGTGCTGGACCTGCCGCCATCCTGACCATGGATGATTAAAGTGGAAATTTAAATTATGGCTTGTGGCCACAATTTGGGAATATCCAACATTTACAGCTAAGCTATCTTTCGAATGTCAATTTTTCCCCCGGAATTGACACTCACCAAGGAGTCACATCTGAAAACTGAAATCTCCAACTGCAAAGCAAGGCAACTAAGTCCCTTTGGAATCTAAGCCCCAAAGGACAGTAGCTGCAAGAGGGCCCCCGTCTCTTGGAAGGACCCTGTGGTGGCACTCCCAGCCCGGAGCAGACCTTCTGTAGGTGACACCCAGTGGGACGCCCGTAGTGGTGGCAGCAGCCTAGACACCTTTCATAACATACCGTCTTCTCTTTGTTCCTTTTCAACCTACCAATGAAGATTTTTTTTAAGTAGCTTTGAATTTTATTTTCTACAAAATGATACCACTTTATAAAAATTGCTTTTGTCAAAATGACAGGCTATGCATATCCATTTTGGAAAAGTTAAAAAAAAATTCAGATGAGCAAGTCAAAATTGATCCTTCCAAATAAGCCCGCCTTCCTGGTGCGAAGCACGGGCAGAGAGGGCTGATTAGGACCACGCTGCCCGACTCCTGCGCCTGAGACCCGTCCACCGACAGAGCTCCTCTTACAGTCTCCGAAAACCCTGCTGGACCTTCAAGAACTATTTTTAAAGTTATTTTTAGAAAGGGTTTGCAAAGACTTAAAATATTTGTAATTCTCCCTGAGCACTTGAAATGTATAGATTATACAGCAGATTTTCTTTAAGTCAGAGTCATGGTAAATGAACAGCTCTGTTATGTGTCTGCTCGTTGTGGTGGATAAAGCCATATAATTACGTGCAGCATTCCAGTTAGCATCCCTTATATCGAGAAGTAACACCATTAATTTGGAACAGAAAAAAAATTGGTAGAATTATATTCTTTTTCATTAAGATTAGCTTAACCTGCCCTGGTTGGTTCTGCCCTAGTCTGGAGTATATTTAATGTATCCCCAAACCTCCTGGGCTTCAAGGGCCCACCCAATTTGAGGGCTTTTGGGCCCTTAAATCAAAAGCCTTTTTAAGGCTGCTCGAGGTGGCTCACACCTGTAATCCCAGCACTTTGGGAGGCCAATGCAGGAGGATCATTTGAGGTCAGGAGTTTGAGACCAGCCTAGGCAACATGGCAAGACCCATTCTTTTAAAAAGAATAGAAAAATTAGCTGGGCATGATAGCATTTACCTGTAGCCCTAGCTACTCAGGTGATTAAGGCAAAAGGATCACTTGAGCCTAGGAGTTTGAGGTTATAGTGAGCTGTGATCGCATCATTGCACCCCAGCCTGGACAACAGAGTGAGACCCCATCTCAAAAAAATAAAAATAAAAAAGGCCTCTTTGCATGATGCCTTGGAGCCTCCTGGGAGGGAAGAGTCCACGGTGCTGGGAGTGGCTTGCTTCTGGAGAAGAAGAGCAGGCAGAGCCAAGGAGCCCTGGCCCTAGTGCTCTCTATCTCCTTGATGTCGGGCAAGCTTCCAGGAAAAATTCATCCTCTGGTCAGAGGGAGCAGTGACACCTGCATCGGAGTTAGGGTTCCCTCACCTGCCTGGGCACAGGGATCCTCCTGCTTTCTCTCCTCAAGGACCCGTAGAATCAAGGTAGGATCAGGCACCCGACCGGAGCGGGGCCATCGGTGTCTTGCCACCACGTCTGCCTGCTTTGAACAGTTACCCTTGGGGACACCTCCTCTCGGCTACAGTCTGGCATCTCCAAAGTGTTTACCCACTTGTATTTACAAGAGACTTCAGGACTTAGTGAAGAGCCCAGTTTGCATCCTGAGGGAGCTTTTGTAAGTTGGGGGAAGAAGAAGAATTAGCGAAACCTGGCCCAAGAGCTGCTAGCTCCGACTCCCTGGGAGGTCTCTGTGGGGTGGACCTCAGCTACTCTGGGTCAGTCGGTGCTGCTCAGAGGCCAGGCTCATTTTTACAAGGTGATTATTGATGAGCCTTTAGCAAAGGCTCACAGGCAAAGTCAAGAGATCTTTTGAATTTAGTAATGAATTACTCAAGCCTGTAAGTCAGCCAGCAGCAGTAAGGTCTGCCCGAGACATGAAGTGAGAGTGAGGGTCGATGCTGAGATTGACGGCAGGAGGGCCCGAGGGTCCCCTGCCGTCTGCCTTGTGGGGGCCACCGAGTCAAAAAGTCAGACACCCAGAGTGGAGTTTGGGGCCATGGAGGTACATACCCTCAACAGTTACTGTTCTTAAACTCTTTCCTTTAAGTTTGCAAAGTTAAGCTCTTGCTTTTCCTTATGTACAGTTAGTGTATGTATAAATAGTATGTGTGTATAAGAAGGTGTAAAAAGTGACAACAGAAAGTCTGGGAGCAATGGAACATCCGATTACCACTGCAGAGCTTTTATGCCAGTATGCAGTGCTAAGCCAGACAGGGGGCTGGGTAGCTTGGCAAAGCCTTTCTCCCCGCCTCCAACTCTAAAAAGAGAGTTTCATGCTGTTGACGTAATTATACCCTCTTTAATATTACTGTTTTATTTTTAAAAGCAATTAGCCATTTAGTTTCCTTTGCAGTGGAGAAAAGGAACTTGAGGATTTAGGGGTTGGCTCTTGTGACGGACTTGTCCTTGCTGCGTCTTAGCAGTCCCGAGGCTTTCAATCTCAGGATTGGAACCCTGAGTCGGAAACATTGTCAGGGTTCTTCCCTACACCCCCTCAGCTGGAGCCCACATCATCCCCGGATCCGTGTTAGATCCAGCACATGCCAGGGAGGGCAGGTGCGGGTGACTGGGAGCATTTCAGGAGAGTATCTCATTAACCCACATCATACTAACACTGCCAGGCCAGTGCTACCCACATGTCCCATTTCACAGGCACAGGGAACTGAGGCACAGAGGCTGGGAATCTCAGCCAAGTTCCCAGAGCTAGTTACTGGTGAAGCAGGGTGGGGGCCCAGTCTGACTCTAGAGCTCCTCATTGCAACCCCCACCCTGCGCCTGGATAGGTAAGAATGAATGCTGGAGTTTCCATACAGTGAGCACGGTGCTTTGCGTTCATGACTGATTCTCAGAGCGGTGCCCCCGGTGCAGATGAGGAAAGCACGTCTTCGACAGGTAATACAGACCTAAGATGGAACCGTGGGTGTCCGGCTTCCCTACCCCTTCCTGGTATTCTCCAGATTCCTGTATTCCTCAGGCACGTCACAGACTGGAAGGTAACTGCCTGTGGTAGCGATCTTCCCTGCTCAGCTACGAGCTTCTGGGGGACAGGGGCCTTGACTTACTCAGAAGAACTTTCTGGGCCCGCCCTGTGCAAGAGGCTTGAGCAGGAAGGCCCAGGGCTGCTGCCCTGAGCCCCTGGCACTGCCCAGGTGGTCACTAAAGAGGCAAGTGTCTGGCTGTTCCTGTAAAAGGCGCCTTTGTGCCTTGCACATTCATTACAAGCATTCTCATTCATAGCTCCAAGCATCGGCCCAGTGTATAATCATTTTCTTGGTGTTCTGTGGTGGGGTTTGATTTCTTGTGTGGTCGAGGGCGCTGGTGAGCTCGAAGGAGCGGCTGGAGGGCGGGTGCCTGCCTTTGTGTCTGGCTCCTTTCTCTGCCCACCCCACCCCTTGGGGTCCCGCCAGGCTGGCCTCTGGGGAGTCCAAAAGGAGCCGAGGTGGACGTGGGACCAAGCACATCTCAGCTCTTAATACTCACACCGTATACAGACCTTTGGGGGTGGCTGTGGAGCAGCAGGGGCTGCGGAGAGAGAAAGCAAAGCGCAGGAGGGCCGAGACGAATATGAGAAAGCCAGCGCCGGGACCAGTTTGGGCAGAAGACATGGTACATGGGCTTGGAGAAGCTTGAAGCACACACTTCAAAATGATTTCACTTGCCTAGAGAAGATCGTGTTTGTTGTAACTGCAGATAATCTCATTCAGAAACGCAGGAGAGAAGGAACACCCGGACCTGGTGCTGGTGGTGGAAGGGCACAGCCGGTACCTGCGGAGACACGGCCCGCTGCGGTCGGCGCGTTTGCGAGGCGTTCGTGAATTCATCAGTTTCCTAAACTTCTGTTTTTCCTTTATGTCAGCACATTTTAATAAAGTTCTTACCTAGAGACCAGAGATATATCTTTCTTGTTTAAATTAAATATTATTTTTATAGACTTAGTTATGCCGGCTAGATTTGAATATTTCACTTGTTGGGTGGAAGTAATACTTCCACTGAGTGACACATAAATTCTAGCAGAGAGATGAGTGGGTTTCTATAAAAGTGAATGTGAGTTGAAAGCAAGTCACTCAGTCCTGATCTAGCCCCAGCCCTGGGATTTCTCCCTGTTGGGAAAGTGGCTAAGAGAGGGACCCGGTCCCCAGGCTGGTCCCCTACCCTAGAAGCTTCACCTGCTGCTCAGAGAAGGGCCCTCCCTGTTGTCGCTGAAGCCCCCTGACCTGGCAACTGCAGGCTAGAGTGGCGTGGACGACTTCCCAGCCACAGGGTGACAGCTGGCTGGCAGCTGTGGGAGGGTCGGGCCGTGCCATAGACGGTGCGGTCCCGTTCCCGACAGCGGGCATCCCTCCCAGCCCGCGCCCTCTGCTGTCCTCAGACTCCCCGCCACGGAAAGCAAAGTTCAAGCAAAGTAAGCGCTGGGCTCAGAACACAGGAGCAGGGTCCAGAGAGAGGGGGAGCATTGGAGGGCACTGTCAGGACAAGCCGACGTTTAAGGCTGGGCGGAAGATCAGCTCTAAGCTGCCACTGGCACATCAGCTGTGGGGACAGATTATCTGGAGATTTGGCAGGTGACAGGTCTGGATTCAGAGAACGATCGTGCTCCAGTCTCTCACAGCCTGTCTGATCCCGATGCTGTGGGAGAGTATCGCGCAGGACTTTCCTGGCCGATTGGTTTGAGAGTTGTGTTGTTTTCGTGACTGTTGTCCCCATCCCCAGGCCGGTTCCAGTGCACGGAAGTTGGGGAGCAAGCCTGTGGGGTGCAGTTGTTTGCCCGGGGGTCTGATCCACAGACGGGGGACCCCGTGTGAAGCAGACTGGGAGCCTGGCGGGCTGCTGGATGGGTGGGTGGCTTTCCTGCCAGGCACAGCCAGCCAGGATGGTGGACGGACAGGAACAAACGTCCTTGCGAGAGGCAGTCTTGATTTAAAATGCCGTCTTGCTCCTCTGACTGCCTTTGCCATACTGTTGAGGTAAGGTTTTCAAAGCACCCCACATTGCCTGAAAGGCGCATCGCTGCGGTGCTGTGGCTCAGGCAGGCTGTCTTCATGATCCTCTGAACTTCACTTGACTGTCCCTTTTCCTAGGAACTGTTCGGTTCCAATGGATCTGAGCGGTACAGGAAGGTGAAGCTCGCTTGTACTTTGCAGGAGCAAGGGGCTGAGGAATGTTGACTGTGTTCTCATTGTGCCTTTCTTTTTACCATTTTAAATTTCAGCATTTTCTTATCAATTTATCCAGCTTCACCCTATGCCTTGGGGACTGTGGAGTCGGGGTCCCACAGAAAAGGCGATGGGTGCCGGCCACTGTGCCCGGAGCAGAGAGTACATGGAGCCATCAAAAGCTAGGATGGGAAGAGGGTGACTGTGGGATTTTTTGTTGCTTTGCGTGTTTTTGCACTTTGTTCAACTGTATAAAATTTCCAGCCCTGAGACCACCAGCAGCATTTTAAATGAATCCTGTGACTTCTTAAGACAAGTCGTTGGTAAATGGTTTGGCCAGTGCTGTGTGTTCCCGTGGGGCATCTGGGTGTTGTAAGGATGTCATGGGGTGATCCCACCTGCTCTGCCCGTGGAGGCGCGAGGGGAGAGGGAAGGGAGACTGGTGGCCCAGGTCCTGCCTCACTGCAGTGGGCGGGACCGTTGGTTGCTTGGGTAAACAATTGCTCATGTGTCAGAGGCTCCTGATTGTTTTCCTGATTGTTTTGGTTCAGCTCTTATTTCTTCAAGACCCCGAGTTGTTTATCTGTAAGTGTCCCCTTTGTGTGTTGCAGGATGTTAAAGTCTTTAGTGAAGATGGGACGAGCAAAGTGGTGGAGATTCTCTCAGACATGACAGCCAGGGACCTGTGCCAACTGCTGGTTTACAAAAGTCACTGCGTGGATGACAACAGCTGGACGCTAGTGGAGCACCACCCACACCTGGGACTAGGTAGGGACGCGTCCGGAGCAGGGACAGCCACGGGGTGCTCGGTGTGCCATTGGATGCAGACCCCTGCTGCCAAATGCCAAAGGTGTGACTGGTCTCCTGCCAAACTAGCAGGCAGGCTCTGTGTTATCCTTGACTATCCTGCCACTTCCTTTTCTACGAAAATTTTACTTTCCTCCCTCTCAGGCCTCTCCCTCTGGTGCTTTGAGAATCTGGCCTTGGATGGTTGAAGCAGTAACTTCCCAGGGGCTCAGACGCAGTGACTTAGAGCCATGTGGGGCCTGCTGCACACCTGTGGGCTGGGGGCAGGAGGGTCCCGGTGGTGGCTGCAGCCACAAGCAGGGCCCCACTGGGAACCGGGCGCATTGTAAAGCAGTTCTATCTAAGTTTGAGTCTTACACGACGTCTCTCGGAGCTGGTCGGGAATGCCTGGACAGTGTGTGCGTGTGTTGTGCCTAGAGAGCAAGAGCATATTTTGTATCATGAAATATTCGAAAATGTTTACTGTTGATATTTACAGAACACATTGAGGTTTTTGCTTTGTTTTGTTTGTTCAGGTGTCTAGTTCAGGTAAAGAAGCTTTTAGCAGACTTTTGCTTAAATTCATGTGGGATAAAATGTGGTATTTACAAAATTATTGGCAAGTATTTAAAACCAGAGTTTTCTCTAAATCAACAGCTATATTCCATGTTTTTGAAGGAGAGAAAAACTATACAGGTTGTAAATGTTTCATTGTTCTAAATTCTTCTCATGAACCTTTTTGAAAGATTAATAAATGAAATTCAAACCTCTCGAATATTCATTTAGCTGAGTAGCGTTCTTCCAGCTGATACGGTGCAATTTAAGCCTACATGATGCACTATAAATTTGAGTTAACTTACTTTAAATCACGGTTTTCCAGCTCTGCCTGTACTTTCAGGCCCATGGCATACTTCTTACCGGAATCTGGCAGAACCGTGTGGTTTCTCACCCATCTCTACTGCTTGTAGGCACATTTGTGTGACAACAGAAGGCTTCTCCATTGTCACCAACAGCTTTCTTCTGCCAGGTGCATGCACTAGGTCCACAGTTAGTGGCTGTGCTGTCAGGTGTTCCCATGGAGACTGTCCTTTTAAGCTCCAGCTTAGGACATCATGAGTGGATCCTGCAGTGGTCTGTTAGGCTGCCAGAAGCACCTGTCGACACACAGACAACTTGGAAATGCAGCCATAGTGGTAAACCTGAACAATGTGTGTATGTACATGCATATTATATATATGAAAAATATATAATGTATAAAACTTCAGAAATGAATCTGTTTAGTTGGACCCATATATGATGATTATTGTTGAAAGCCCATTCAAAAGTCTGAATATTCTTTTCATTTGAAAATAACTATGGAAGGGACTTGTGCAGATATTTAATATGAAAATATAATTGAACACTTAGGGCACATAGAAAATGGGTGCAGATACATGTAAAATTTTAACATAAAAGGAAGACTTCAGGAATTTTGATTTATATATTTCTTGTCACACCCCTTGATTTCTAGAACATCACATGTTAAAACTTGAGAAATAATCACCCAAATGGAGAACAATTTACTCTGAGGGAGTAGAAAAAGAAATATCCACTTGTACTCAATGTTCTTAGTGATATGATATTTATACCTTATTATTTGTTTTTTCTCAAATTTACAGATGGACTTAACACACTCTAAGGGCAATATTGTCGGGGGGAAGGGCATACCTCTAACCCTTCTTAGGGAGAGGCAAAGTTATACAATGTATCCAAAATGTAAAAAAAAAAAAAAATCTTTAGTCGGATGGAGGGCAGGCAGGAGGGGGGGAGGAAGTGTAGGGTTACATAATGTGAGCCGTGTGTGCCACCTGGGGATTGGACTCACTTGAAGCTCTGGCATGTGGGGAGGGAGGGGAGGGGCAATGTATGTAACCCTAACAATATGTGTACCCCCATTATATGATGAAATAAAAGGAAAAAATAAAAAAGAAAAAAAAAGAAATAAGTTAAAAAGGGGAAAAAAGAGAGGGGAGCAAGTGAAATGACTTAAAAAAAAGGAGGGGCATTTGGCTTAAATTTTGGGTCTATTTGACAAAAGGAAATGAATGAGCCTCACACCACCAGGCTTTACAGAGACGTGGAATCCTTCAGAACGTTCTTCCTCCGTTTTCTTTCTTTCCACCAGTTTCCTTCTGGTTTAGCGACGGGCGCACCTTCCTGTTGGCTGGCTTTGGGGAGGATTTTCACGTTTTTAGAACCACGGGTTGCATAGCACTGTGAGGTCGCAGCTGCCCCACCCCGCCCCGAGCCACTGCGGGCACGACCTCTTCATTCCCAGTCTGTAGCTTCTGCAAGTGTTCTTGTGTCTGTGACCCAAGCATAGCATTTAATTAAAAAAAAAAATCAGTTAAGTTGCTATTTAACCAAAAGACCTATCCTGACGTGACACAGCAACATCTGACTGTAAGAAGCCCAGTAACAGGCAAGTGCAGGGATGCGGGGAGCCTTTCAGATGGCCCGCAGGTGTCTCAGCATTGAATGGGGCGTGATAGCCATGGGCCTACAAGGGATTCTTTGTCCTGGGTGATGTCCCAGGGGGTGTTCCTGGGCCCTTCTGGCACCCACCTGCGCTCAGGGCAGAGCCACCCCACCCCCACATCTGCAGGCATTGCCATCTCTTGCAGAAATTTCCTTTCTTAGGTAGTGAGGTGCTGGGTGTTCTCACAGGGACATGGACACGTGCCAGGCTTGTAGCTGGAGCAAAAATGTAGGCAGTGCTTCCCAGTCCATAAGGCAGACACCACGGCAGATTATAGCCCAAACCCCTGATCACTGAGGGCGCAAGGCACCTAATTCTGACGCAGTTTTACTTTATTTATGTATGGCCTCCAAAATTGAGGATTTCAAAGCACAAATCTGAAAACCTGTAATTTGAAATGCTCCAAAATCTGAAACTTTTTGAGGTCCAACTTGATGCTCAAAGGAAATGCTCATTGGAACATTTCAGATTTGAGATTTTTGGATTTGGGATGCTCAACCAATAAGTATAATGCAAATATTCCAAAATCTGAAAAATTCCAAATCCAAAACACTTCTGGTCCCAAGCATTTAGGATAAGGGATACTCAATTTAGATAAAGGTATTAGACCTGTAATGATATCAAACCTTTTCCACACTCAGAAAGGAGGGATGGCTTTAGAAAAGGTGTAGGCAGTTCCCAAGATAGCCCTTAGGAGGTGCTTTTCTTTCTTCTGGGAGAAGAGCCACCTGTGTGCTGGTGTCTGCAGCCTCCACGATGGCCCTCAGGGTGCTGGCCGCCCTTCGTTGGCAGGGCAGCATCTGCGGCCAGTGGGAATCTGTCCCACCTTCTCCACACTGCTGCTGCGTAAGCAGAGAAGGCCACCTGTGGCCAGAGCCAGGTGAGATGGCCCTTCCTCGTCCTAGTGTCAGCTCCTGAGGGCACTCACCACTTGAGGCACTTTGAAAGGTGATGCATTGCTCTCACCTCAGTAGGAAAAGCCTGGGGGCTGATGATCTCAGGGGAGCATGTTCTGTGTCCGTGATTCCCAGTGCCCCTGCTCCAGTCTGCTGGTCCCTCTGCGTGCTCTCCCCCTGTGTCGGCACTGCCCACACGTCCTGCCTGCTGGCATGTTTCAGCCTCAGTGTCTGGGAGTAGCGCTCCCAGCATTGGCAGTACCGTCCTTGACCAAAGCCACTCAACAGCCGATGGGAAGTCCAGCTAGGGGTGCCAAATGGGGCAGGTCCTTAGGAAGGTGTCTCCATCCTTCTGCCCTGAGCACAAGAGCTGCAGGTCTCTGGACTTCACATACAGAGAGAGCACAGTGATGTTAAACAGCCTGCAGACACGTCACGTGAACAAACTCTTTTTAAAAGGATTTTTTACAAAACGTCATCTTGGTGGCCACCTGAACTTGAAAATGGGTTTGCAGGAAAACCCTATGCCTGGGAGTGTGGGGACACCTGGTGCCCAGGGCTCTCACACCCAGGCCCCGAATAACCGAGGGCATCAGGTCAAGAGGCTAAAGGTCAGGTTATCTGGGAGAGGCTGGAGCTGACACAGGGAGCAGAGTAAAGAGAAAGCCACCGCCAGGTCCTGTGAATGGCAAGGATTTGAGGAATTCTCTTGTCTCATGAACTAGGTTGAAACACCTCGGGAGGGAAAAGCAACAAATCCTTCTTGGGCAGTTTACAGCTCTGTGTTTGTTGCTGGTCAGATGAAAAATGCCATGGCAAAAGCTCTCAGGGTCCTGCAGCTGTGGCACTTTTGGGTGCTGGCTTCAGAACACACAGAAAGGTGTAGGAACACGTAGAAAGGTGTCGGGGAGGAGCGACTGGCTCACGCTGAGCTTTTGAAGGCTGATTTCCTGCCTCTCTCCCTGTCCACTATACCTGAAAAGCACCAAAAGATGTCCTTTCCCCACTGGAATCTACAGATAGAAAGAAGGCCGCTTACAGGGCTTATCGACGAGGCAGAGTGTTTTTCTGTAGACGTGCTATCTGCTACCAGCTTGGAAAGCCCTGGGCTGGTTGACAGCCCTTTTCTCTTCCTTGGGTGGGCCGTGCGGAGTGACGATGAGCTGGGTGTGGCAGCAGGTTGGTCGGCAGCAAGCCTGAGAGTGCAGCCAGGTGTCAGGCCAGCGGTGGAGCCCATGGTTCTGGGGCTCTGTGCTCTGGTTCTGCTCGGCCCTGCACTGCCAAGCCTGGGCGGCCCAGGTTTCTGCTGCGGGTCACGTGCTAGCTGCGTGTGTTAAGACAAAGAAGTAAAATTCTCTTTTTTGAGTTGTCCAATATTTAAATATTTTTCTTGTGAGGTAGGGTAATAGTGTAGATGTCAGACATAGTTTCAGAAATTTGAAAAATACAGAAGTCTTTCAAGGAATTTTTGCCTTTTCCATTTGTGCCAAAATTACTATTGGAATATTATGGTGAAAAGTAACATTCCAGTTCTACTTAAGGCCGTTGTACTAATACGAAGTTCATAGATGGTGGTGTGATTGTTTAGTGTACTCACCCAAGGTCTTTAGACTCATGGGGAAATTAAAACTGGACAAAAGATTTCTGAACTAATATCCTGTCTTCCGACAGTGGGACTGCCGGTGCGCAGGGGCGTCCGGCTGCAGCCTGAGCTCTCAGATCCCTGGGAAGGGGCTCACCTGCCACTTTGTTCACAACCTCCTGACTTGCTCTGAGGAAAGGGGAATTGATGCAGCAGGTTTTGTTGTCTTGGGACCCACCTCTGGGGCTCCTAGGCCCCTCTGCAGTCACCAGAGTGACCGGAGTCACAGAGGAGCACACGCTCTTCAGGATACACAGGCAGGTTTGGCAGTCCACTGGTTACCCCATGTCCCCTGGTCCCCCTTTGCCAGGGCTCCACGCCCTCACCTGTCCACCTGGGGTCTGACCGCCAAGGACATTTCCTGCTGTGCGCAGCTTTCCCGGGTGTTCCCAGAGGAGGTGCAGAGAGACCAGAAGGGTTGGCCACAGGATGGGAGTCTGCATGCAGGTGGCCTTAGGGCAGGTGGCTCCCCCAGGAGTGCTTTCTGGCTCTCCTCTGGGTTCTTTGGAGACAGAATGCCTTTTGCTTTTGGAAGAAGACATCTTATCCTCACTTGGGTAGCTGTCCACCTCCCTCTTTTTATTTCTCCTTATTTTATGTACTAAAACATTTTAATTCTGTAAATCTACCGTCAGCGGGTTATTGGGTGGTTGGTTTGGGGTTTGTTTTATGTTGTTGTTGTTTCCTGTAATTACGTAGAGAAATTTTTCTCTGAATAAAAATCTCAACGGAAGTCATTGATTTGTTTTCCTCCTGGAAAATCCATTTTAAATGAATGACCTTGAGCCTGATCTCTGTTTTGAAAGCAATCGCTTCTCAGCCTTTTGGCTAAGATCAAGTGTTTTGAAAGCAAACAGCAGTTTTGGTTGCATGCTCAAGTTGTATGTGGTTTCTCTCTTTTTCTGTTACGGGGAAACAAAAGGTCTGTGTTTCAGTTCGTGTGTTGCTAGCAAAGTTCCCTCCCCAGACAGGAACATACGGGAACCGTTCCAAGTTTGCTAGTGGTGCCAGGTGTGAGCTTTCTGGCAGCCTTGGGGAGAAAATTCCTTTTCTTCACAAATTTTGGCTTTAAATACGTTTTTGTCAAAGGACCTTTCCTTATAATAGCAAAACCAAGGCTGAGGGCAGACCAACTCCAGAATCTGCTCCCGTGTGCCGTCGTGGCCCATCTGAGATGAGCACCCATGGCGACAACTGTCTGTTGTAGACAGAAAGTCTTTTCCCGCATTTTGAGGTTGCTTTGACTCAGAAATGCTTTTGCGCTAAACTTCACCCCTCCCTTCCTAGATAAGACTTTCTAGAGATTCCCTCCTGGCTGCAGAAGGGAGTGGGGCTGTAAACTCAGGACTGCTCTCGCGTTGGTGCCGTAGCATCTTCACCGGCCCTGCTGTGGCCTCCGTGGCACGTTGACCCTGCCAGATTTGCTCTTCCTGTTTATGCAGGTCCTTAATACGGCTGAGTTCCTGTGACTGCCGCCCCACGTCGGGGTCGGGGTAGTTTCTGAGGACGTGCCCAGGAAGGGGTTTGCCCAGCACCAGAGCAGAGCAGCACAGCTCCTCCAAGCACATGCCGTTCTGGGCTGTGCCA
The DNA here is from genome assembly GCA_008086735.1 of Cheirogaleus medius. Lineage (NCBI taxonomy): Eukaryota > Metazoa > Chordata > Mammalia > Primates > Cheirogaleidae > Cheirogaleus > Cheirogaleus medius. Next base: position 4,510,494 of record VBSM01002217.1, read on the forward strand.
GATTCTTTATGCTCCGCGTGGAACCAGAGTGTTTAAGCAATGAAGGAAATAGCTTTTCCAGAATGATGATGATGCTTAAAAAGATGCTCTGAAGTATGTGCACATGTGTGTGCATGTGTGCACGCGATGAATGCTGTGTTATGGAGTGTGTTTTCTTCTCTGCTTCCCATACAACGCCGTGGATGAGAATTATTCTATGGTGTGGTTAGTGAGGGCTTCAACGTGAAGGATGAGTGTTTGCACATATGGTCTCAATGACATGTCACGTGCCTCCTCCCATTACATTCCCCCACACGGAATCAGGCAACCAAGTGTCCTTTAATGAAACAACTTCGTCACCTTCCACCTCCACACTCTCTCCCTTCCCCTGCATCTTACAAGTCCCTCCTTCTTCCTTGGTCTTTGAATATTTTCCCAGTTGTTACAGTCTGTTTTTTGTAAGAGTTGAAATGCCTTAATTTAAGGGCAAAATTATTTGCTAACAGTTTTTATTGACTCTCTCCTTAACATTTTGTCAATACCAAAATGAAAAGAAGTATATAAAAGTAAGCGTAGACCTGAATTCCTCATGCTGTGTGTTTTAAGACCTCCTATGCATTTGGTAGTGCATTAAGGAGAGATTCACATTTAGTTTGGTTCTTGACCTTGTCTTCGTTCACAATGTTTAAAGAACAGAAAGTCAGGTGTTGCGCTCGGTTGTCAAGCTGCCTTGATGTCGCTGCCCGTGTGCCTCACACGTGCCCTTTGCCCTGCAGAACGGTGCTTGGAAGACCACGAGCTGGTGGTGCAGGTCGAGAGCACCATGGCGGGTGAGAGCAAGTTCTTATTCAGGAAGAACTACGCGAAGTACGAGTTCTTCAAGAATCCTGTGGTGAGTCTTATCTCTTCAGGTTTGGGATTTGGGACTCTTGAAAGCTGAAGTTTATATTTGGGTTTCATGGTATCAGATTAAAAGTAACTGACCGAGATTTATGAAGTAGTGTACAAAAATCAGAGTTGCTGCTTAAGCAGTCCTTGCTCCAAACCCAGCCTCTGGCGCTTGACTAAGTGTCCTCGTGACTGGTGAAAGGTCTCAGTCTCCTTCATCAAACAGTAACCATGGAAAGGGTTCGTCTCTAAGTCGGGAGAGCAGGGAGAGGCCAGGCCTTTTCAGTTACTTTGAAAGTTCTCAATCAAATGGGAACAAATTGATCAAATGCTCAGCAGAAGAAAAAAAATCATTGTTATCTGCAAATAACAAATATTATTTTGTGATTCTGTGTAGAAGAATGAGTAGAGCAATCAGCATGATTGGCCAGTGCCTTGACTAGGTTCCCTTCCCTTTCTCTGTTTGGCAGAGGTGCTGCGCTGTGGGTGTCAGGGTAGGCAAGTGCCTCATAACCTCCGAGCACTTGCTCTCGTCCTGTGTCACAGGGCAGAGCAGCGTCACCTGGGGAGAAGACCCAGGTCCATCTGTGGCTCTGAAAATTTAGCTGCTTTGTTTTTAAAAGTAAGAAATTTGAGGATTCTTTTTGGGTAATGCAGCAGAGAAGTCTTTTTCTCATAACTGTGCCCACCTTCTAGTTTCAAGGATTCTGTATCTCATGCCACCCACTTGTGCCACCGAATTGTAACTCTGGCATCCCTCTGCACAGTGGTGCACACCGTGAGACGTGAGTCCCATACGAAATGTGATAGATATTCCAGACTTGGATCCAGCATTTAACTAGGTTCTTCCACTGTGTGATAAGGAAGTAGTAAGGACTACCATTTAAAATACAAATGTACATCATTGTACCTGTGGGAGTGGTTTTAATACTGACATACCTGTAAGTATGCTTTGCCCCCACTTTGAAGCTAACCATTAATGTCTATGTTTTTCATCATTTCCTTAGAATTTCTTCCCAGAACAGATGGTTACTTGGTGCCAGCAGTCAAATGGCAGTCAAGCTCAGCTTCTGCAGGTATGGACAAAAATCGACTTCTGCTGATAAAATAGGCTTTCTGGATAGAAGGCCTCTTAGAACTGTATGGCAGCATTGTTAAAACCTAAAGAGGTTGCACCCTTAATCACTTATTCACCTCAGCTGCTAATGGAGTTTAGAGGACCCAGAAGTAAAAGTTTACGCAGGAAATTTGTGTGTAGCTAGGCTCCTTCAAAGCAAAATGAGCACTGGCGCCCAGGGTGCACGGTGGCTGGGTGTGGGCTGAGGCTGGGTGAAGCCCAGGCCTGCCTGGTCAGGCCCCTGCCCAGCTGTGGGGACTATGCAAAAGTGATGAGTCTGCTTTATAGTAAAAAATGATTGAGTTGCCATGAAGTCCTTTGTAAAGTGCCTTACTATACATTAAAAATAAGGAAACATGTTTTAATTGTCCTTCTGCTTCCTAAAGTCTGCTCTAGGAGAGCCTGGCCTCTCCCCAGCGCCCCTTCCAGTGAGGGAGCCTGGAGCTCCGGTGCTAAGTGCTGGCGCTCGCTCCTCCAGGGCGATCGACGGTGGGGAAGGGAGTGTTAGCACTGCACCCTACAAATGTGTCTGTGTGCGTGTTCACTGAGAATAAACCCTTCTCTAAGGCAACCAACAACACCCAGGTGGTATCAAATATAAGAGAAACTACTAAAATTTAGTTCCTGCAAAATTCTGCGCATAAGCCTTTCTTTTTCTACTTGATTATCACCAGATATGTTTCATGGTCTCAAAGATAAGAGCTTCAGAGCTCTGTTCTGGTGATCTTATCAGAAGCCCCTCCAACCATAGCATTTGTCAACACCTATTTGTCATTATCCATGCACAGCAAACAGGGAGATGGCAAATTCTTTGTAACTGCTTTGACTTTGAGATGATTTATGGACCTTGTGAGGGTGTGCCTCAATCTCTTGAGACTCTGGAAGAACTGGACCCAGGTGCATCAGTGCTGTGTCCGGCCTGCCCATCCCACCTGCAGGGCAGGAGCTCTGTCGCCTCCTAGTCCAGTGAGAGGATCCGCCAGTGTTGCCTCCTTGACTTCGCTCCATAGCCTCTTCCCATAGAAAAGCATGGGGTTTTGTTTTTGGTTTTGTTTTTTCAGTAAAGCCTGTGTTCTTAAGGATGCCTGTGTAGCTGGGATGGGGGATGCCACCAGGGTGTCCCAGGTCTATCATGTGCAGACAGACTATGCCTTTTGCATACCCTTCGAATAGAGAGGTGCCTGGTCACAGTGGCTGCTGGCTGCTCACTCTCAATTGACTGCACCCTAATCACTTGCTCCTAGCCCTCGCTCTTGGCCTAGCTCTGGTGATCAGATTGGCTATTTTATGGAAAGCTGGAATAAGGGGCAGAGCCTTTCAATGTGCTGTCTTATAAGGGATTTATGACATTGTGTTTTCACTAGTGTTAGGTCCATTTGCTTGCGTGTGTTTCAATACTAATTATTAAATATGTTCTATGCAACACCAATTTAGATGGGATTTTAAGACCTTTGAAAGGAGAAAATTCTCAGTTTGACTAAAAAATCTTTTAATAATTCAGAAAATGTCAGCTGTGCTAGTAACATATTCACTTTAATTATTTTGGATTAGCATTGTCTGATTTTTAAAATTTGCTCTTCAACAGAATTTTCTGAACTCCAGTAGCTGTCCTGAAATTCAAGGGTTTTTGCATGTGAAAGAGCTGGGAAAGAAATCGTGGAAAAAGCTGTATGTGTGTTTGCGGCGTTCAGGCCTTTATTGCTCCACGAAGGGGACTTCAAAGGTGAGTTTAAACACTGCCAGCACCAGCGCTGATCCTGGTCCAGCTGCTCTGGGCTGGGAGTGCTCAGAGTGAACTTGGGCTTCATTTTAAAATGCACCTTTGGCTCCTCCAAGCTTATGACAACTTACTATTAAGCTAGCTATGGATCAGCTAAGCTCAGCATCCCTGGTCTCCTGGTTGGCCTCAGGAACGGGGTGATACTGCAGGCCTAGGAACCCCGACTGCCCCACCCCGGCCATCGTGGGTTGACAGCAGACCCTCTTGGTTGCACGGCCCCTTCAGAGACTAATTTGGTTCTCACAGTTTGGCATCCAAGCTAGCCATAAGAATGCTTTATAGATCATTGCCTACCTAATGCCAATCTAACATATATTATTGTACATACTTTATGGAATAAGTTGCGGTTTTTCATGTATCCCCAGTGAGAAGAAGAGTCTCTGAGAGATGGAACACAGCCTCAAAAAAGAGCTGGCGGCAGGCATTGTGGGCTTAGCCTGGGGTCTCCTTCGGTCTCTGCACATTCTTACCTACTCTCTTCCCGTGACTGTGCGTGTACACCCTGCCATGGGAGCCGTGTCCTGCCAGCCTTGGCCAAGCATTTACCTTCTAAGAGCTGTGGTCCCTCCTGCTCTGGCCAGCAGAGAGTGGGGAGGAGCTGGCCGTCCCCGGGTGAGGGTGCTGTGCACACTCAGTGCGGCTCTGGGAAGTCAGCAGCTGCCGCCGGATGAGCCAGAGAGAAGGGCCATCATCTTCAGAGAGGGGCTTTGACCCGATGCAGGGCAGGGTGACATCCTGCCCTCCCAGCTCTGCTTTGTGGCCTACTCACCGCCTTTGCACATGTAAAGCCAGGAGGGTTTGGGTCCTGGAGCAGAACTGGGCTGGGGACTGAAGGCGCAGGAGGGTGGGACAAGCTACCAATGGGAAACCGAAGGTACAAGCGGACACTGAACACACAACTCACCAAAGGCGGGATGGGCCCTGCATTGGAGAGTGTGCACTTTGACCTTTGGATTGCAGATTTTCTCCTGGTTTTTACCTTGAGTATTTGGTCGTAGGGCTTTGATTTGGCAGAAGCGTCAAATACCTTCCCACAGTTTTTTGAGAATTTGGGAGGTGCGTTTTTGGGGCAAGGGTTTGGTGGATTTGGTTTTAATTTAGCACATATTTCACACTGTGGTTATAACCTCTAAAATGTCAGTGCTTGTGGGCGTGCCCTCTGCTGACCTAGATGTGAAAACATTTGCTCTTGGCTGTGCCTGAGACCTACTCTCTGCACTTAAACCTGGGGCATTTTCACAGGAACCCAGACACCTGCAGCTGCTGGCCGACCTGGAGGACAGCAACATCTTCTCCCTGATTGCTGGCAAAAAGCAGTACAGCGCGCCCACGGACCACGGGCTCTGCATAAAGGTACTGGGCTGTGAGCTGAGTGATGTGTTGATCCTTGGGTAGCTCGGAGGCTGGAGGAAGAGCAGGCACGTGATGGATAATGCCGGTGAGTTCAGTGTCTTAGGGATGGTGGCTTTTGGCCTCCAAGGTAGGCTGTGGCTGTAGCCAGTAGCAGTAGTGGGAGGAGGAAGCAGGTTAGGGGAGGGGACCCTCAGCCTGTCACCTTGGGTGGCCTCCATGGTACCAAGTGAGCTGATGCCTTCTATGTGGGCTTCTAGTCGTGGGACAAATAGAAGTGATCACAGTTCTGCCCACACTCTACATGCGTGTGTGTGATGGCATGTGCACCTGTGTGCGTATACACAAACACATGCGCACACACATATGCACATGTGCGCACACCTGTGGGCCAGACGTGCCCCCTCCCCTGGTTGTGGTGATATTGACAGCCATGAAGGTAGATGACACTCACTGTGCACGACATGCCTAGCCAATGGCTCACATCCATTGTCTTGTTTAATCTTCATAGATGCTTGCGGGGTAGGAGCTGAGTCGGCCACAGGGCCCCTGTCAGGTAGCCAGTGGGTGGTTGTGCTTGGAGTTCACTCCGGTGGGCTGACTTCTGAGCCCCAGCCCTGTCCTGCGGGTCACAGGAGCCCTTCTTAGACTGCAACAGGAGAAAATTCCATCTGAAATACCATCTCATACCTTGCTCAGGGATGTGCTTTGATTGGGAGTGATGAGCCGGGCAGCCAGCACCCGCCCTTCCCAGGAGCCAGGCCAGCCTTGCCCGCTCCTCTCTGCAGATGGGGGCCAGCCTGGGGCGGCCACTGGTGTCCCTCCAGATTCCCGAGGTGGAAAGCTGGGGTGGCGTCCCCCCCACCCCCGCGCTGTCCCTCGAGTCTGGGGCTGAGGTTCTGGCTGAAGCCCAGATCAGTCTAGCCCTGCAGCAGTCCTCCTCCCTCACCAAGGGCCCTGCCTCAGTCTCCCGCCCCAGGGGCAGCGTTGGTCTCGCTCTCTGGACCTTCCACTTGGGGCCTAGCCTTCGGGCCACTCAGACACCACTGTCCTAAGCCCATGGGGGCCTCCTCCCTTGGAGAGACCAGAGGGGCCCCTGGGCCAGCTGCCCCTCAGTCTCAAAGGTGCGAGTGTCTGCTGTGCTCCCCGAGTGGGCGATGTCCAGCGGGTGTCCCTGCCTGTGCCCCAGGTAGCCTTGCCTCGACACAGGCGTGTTTCTGACCCACTGCTGCACTAATTCAACTTTCTTTTACCTCCTTTAGCCAAACAAAGTAAGGAATGAAACTAAAGAGCTGAGGCTGCTCTGTGCGGAGGACGAGCAGACCCGGACGTGCTGGATGACGGCGTTCAGGCTCCTCAAGGTGCGTGGTGCCCACGGCGTGCGGCGGAGAGCCAGCAGCTGGACTTGGCGTCTGCTCTGGCAGGAAGATGCCCACAACTTTGCCACTGCTCTTTCAGTATTTTATTTATCAAATGCAGTTACACATCTTTCTAAGCAAGATCTCAGGAGCTGCTGACAGGGGGCTTAAGATTACAAAGGTAGAGCCAGGTTTTTCAGCATGACTGACACTGGGGCTGAGGGCATCTCGTGCACGGTAGGACATTTCGCAGCATCCCTGGTCGCCGGCCTCTGGGTGCCGACAGCACCCACAGCCATCTGAGGCAACCAGAAATGTCACTGAATGTGCCAAGTGTCCCCTGGGGGCCGAGGGTGGGGAATTGCCCCTGGTTGAGAACCCGAGTTAAAGGAATAGGATTAGAAAAATCAGGACTAGGGAAAAAGGAAACAGAACCTGAGGGGGTTAATTATCCTCATGGCTGAGCAAGACTCTCAGCTTCCCAGAAAGCCAAGGCCGTGAGGGAGACATGGTGAATTGTAAGTCAGTGTAGTCCTCAGGGGAGACTGTCTCCTGACTGTAAGTTCTGAAAGAAATCTATTACGTGGGACCCCATGGGGGACAATGCCCTTGATAGCAATTTTATCATAATTGCCAAAGTGACTTCCTACAGCTCTTTACTGTAATTGCTTTAGTGAAGCTTAGAACGTGACAGTACAGTGAATCTCACTTTGGATTTCCCACGCCGTGTTCTTCTGTGCACACACAGTATCCCACGTGTCTAGAATCACTTATATCTATAAAGTCCATGTGGGTTGCAAGTTAGTTGACTGAGATGAATTTGGCTAAAGTCCTGGGGTCTCTGGAGGACACGCTCATCTGGTCACCGTGGCCTGTGTAAGCAGTGGTCTCGAGGTCTCTGCAAAAGCTCCCAGCCTCCGTTGAACTACAGTGCTCTTCAGGCCGACCCAGGGACGCCAGGTGCAGTCAGGGAGACGGACGGGCCAAAGGAGGCTCAGCTCAAAACTCTCCTGACGGCGCCACAGAACATCAGCTCCACAGATAGGCGTCCTGTTTCTCTCTCTCTGAACCTTATGTTGTTTATTTTTTTCTACTGATAAAAAAGTATTAAAATCAAAATTTTACTAATTCATAATCAAAAAGGAAATGTTGGTGTTAGCATGAGATATATATAGATCTTAGACTACTCCTTCATCAGCTAGTTTTGAACCTGTCATCAGTGAGAACTGATGAAGTAAGTTACAGAACATCCACTGAGAGGGACACTCTGCAGCTCTAAAAAGACTAAGGTTGCTTTTGTGTTCGGTTGTGGAAAAAGTATTAACTACTAAAAAGCAAAGTGTAGCACATTATGTAGAGAGTATGCCACATTGGTTGGGGGATTGAGATGTTTGTTTGCTGGTGTGTGCGTGAGCATCGCATGCAGGAGGAAAGAAAGAAAGGAGAGAGGAGATGCACCATGCAAATGGCAGAGGCCAGAGAGAAACGTTTAAAGGTTATATATGTGTTTGATTTTTTTTACTTGCAAATCTATTTCGGAAGAGGCAAGAAAGGCCATGGAGGAGGAAAGTGGTAGTTCAGTCTGTGAAGCTGTAGATTTTATTACTTTGGGTACATCCGGGTAGCAAGTGCTTAACCATTGTTTGATGTGTGAAAAAGAGGTGTCGCTCTGACTGGCCAGGATATGGGCAGAGCTAACAGTGACGATCCTAACTGACTGTATCACCAGCACTGATAACAATGTGCTACATGATATTAGCATGTTTTGAGCATTCACTGTGTGCCGGACACTCGTTATCTTCACCCCTCACGACAGGACGTATATGTTATCCTCATCCGCACGGTATGGATGACAGAACTGAGGCCCAGGTGGGGCAGCTGGGCTGTGGCAGAGCCAGGCTTAGAGCCCCAGCATTCTGGATGCAGAACTCTTTTTAACTACCACGTTTTGCTGCCCTCCTTGAGAGCCACCGGGAAGTTACAAATCCAATTCCAGATGCAGTGCTGTTGCCCCGGCCGCCTCGCAGGTAGCACTTTGTAACCAGGATCCACAGATTTCAAAGGCGTTAAAGATACGTCCCAGTGCCATTCTTCTTGGAGGCTGGGGGCCTGGACCTAACAGGAATGTGGCAGTGACAGGCCTTTGGGACAGTGAAGTGAAAATTGAGTTGCACATTTCTGTCCTAACTAGTTGTGGTCTCGGGTCCGTTGCTGGGCAGGCAAAGAGAACAGCACCTGAGGTCAGCAGCTTTGCCATTCATTTTGTTAAGTCTGATACGTCTCCTCCCTCCCTGCCCTGTCTCCCAGGGTACTGGTCAGAGAGGGGAAAGGCATAATGAGGAGATGAGATTCTGCAGGGCCTCCTTGCCTTGCACCTGCACGGGGCCTTTGGAAAATGAGGTGTTCTGTTCAGAGACTTGTGTCTCTTGAAGCTGTAGGGAAACCTAAAATGCCTCTGTTCTTGTCCCTGCTTCTTTCCCAAGGCCCTTCTTGGATGTGAGCATTGACTCAAGTCTGTGGTCAGTCTTGACCTCCTCGACAGGGAGGTGTGGCAGCCATGAGGGAATGTGGCTGGACAGCGTCTGCAGTGTGGCTAGGCCGGGCCCGCAGGCCCGCCTCCCGGGCTCGCCCTGCGCCTGTTCGTAGGTCTGACTCCCCTCCAGCACCCGCTTTGAGCACAAGGACTGCTTAGTGCCCAGCACATAGTAGATCCTCAGAAAAACTGAATGGGTAAAAGTGGGAGCCAGCTTAACCTTGGGTCTCTGGCTTCGATCTTTCCTGGTTTGATACCGTGTGTGCCTCCTGCCTGCTGGATGTCACTGCCGCCGCCGGAGTGAGCCTGTTGGACTAAAGATGCTGCAGGGTCACCCTCACTGAGTCTGATTCTTGGGCCTTCACAGCGTCTCGCCAGCACAGACCGGGGAAGCCCTGGCCGTGCCTTTTCACGGTCGACGTGAAGCCCTTGACTGCAGTAAGTGGTGAGGGCCCCTGGCAGCTTTAGCCGCTCAGACTCTCTTGTCCCCTAAAAGTGGATCAGATGTTCTGTGTCCTCACCTGGAGGAAGCAGAGGATACAGGTAGGATGCCTTGTTTTATAGCAGTTGTCAACATGGAGACCCACCCCCAGGTCTATCCAGTTATCATTTCTGTATGGTGGGTAATGGGTCGGTGTTGGCAATATTGAAATGGAAATTTGATTATAATAAACTCCTAGGGCTGTTTGGGAAGGAAAGCCTGGTTATTTTGAATTAACCTAGGAACTCCTTACATTGTTAAGTATCCACACAGTTATACTTTCTTTAAAAAAAATAAATCTTATAGCTTGGACCTACGGAGGAGAAACCTAGCATTGGCATCCTCAGCTTTATAAAAAGGTGCTCAGTAGATAGCACCAGCAGGGAACCTTTCACTCCTCACTTCCTTCCACTCCGTCCTTTGTTAAGTGAGTTCTTGCTCACTATAGGAAGGATTAAAACTTCCAACAGTTATTTATTGCCTCCTTCCTCCTCCATCTATCTTCCAGAAGTTTCTTAAACTGCTATAGAAATTATTCCTCATTACTTATATGGGGAATCACTTATATCCACATTTACTGTTTTCTAGTGGCTACCCTGGGCATCACAGCATGTGTCTTTCACTTATAAAAACCTCATACAATTTATTGTTGTACCTTTGCCACTTTCAGACTGGCGTGAGGACCCTCGACTCCATTTGTACCATTGTCCCTTTTGAAGGATTCTTGTTATGTATATTAATTTTCTACATATTTAAAACCCCTTAAGATATGTTGTTGTTAATATACTCAATTAATTTTTCTTGAATTTGCATTCTCTCTGGGACTAGAAGAACTCTCCTTAGCAATTATTTTCATGTGGGCCTAAGAAATGTTCTCCATTTTTGTTCCGCCTTCATTATTGAAGGAACATTTCAGTGGTTATGGAAGGCGAGTGAGCAGTTGTTTTCTTCTGCTTTTTCATCCGTTCCGTTGTCCTCTGAGTCTTATTTATGTAACAGTATCAGTTGTCTGTTCTCCACTTGCTTCATGAAAATAATGCATATTTTTCCCTGGTTGCTTTTGACATTTTCTTTATCTCTGCTTCTCAGAAATCTTTCCATGATATGCCTGAATGTGGGTTTGTTCGTTCTGGGCTCTGAAGCTTGATATGTTTTTGTCCATTTTGTAAAATTCTTGGCCATTGTCTCCTCATGTATTTCCTCTGACCCATTCTCGCTCTTCTCCTCTCATGGGAGCGTAATTGTACCCATATTAGACCTTTTCGTGACATTCTAAATATTTTCAGTTTAGAAATGAGTGTATACCGTAAGACCTAGAACTGGAATCGAGCTTATATCCCATGAAGGGATGGTTAGGAGGAAGATGTAGCCTACTTGATAAGTGTTTCTGACTCATGTTTTTTTTTCTTTTCCAAGTTGTTTGAGTGGGAAATTCAGGAGTGTAGGTTGGGATGTTGCATGTGGATGAGACTTTGCAGAGCCCTTAGTCCTTATTGCCAGGGTAAATAAAGCATAAACCACTAGCTGGTTAGGCAGTACACCCGGTGGCTCGGGAGAGCACTGGGTTTGGAGCAGGCTGCAAGCATTGGAATCCTGAGTCCTCATGTTCCCATGACCTTGGGCAACTTGCTTCATTCCTCTGTGCTTTGGTGCTGTTCTCTGTAAAAGGATATAATTTCATTACACAGCTCATAAAATGAAAAGGGCAATAGTAGCTGCAGAACTGAGATGTGTACCATATTGAACGTACACTTGACCTTTGAACAGCACAGGTCTGAACTATGTGAGTCCACTCAGACAGGGATTTTTTTTCAATAAATATATTGGAAAAATGTTTTGACATCTGCAACAATTTGAAAAAACTCATAAACTATGTCGCCTAGAAATATCAAATAAAGTTAAGTATGTCATGAATGCATAAAATATATGTAGATACTAATCTATTTTATCACTTACTACCATAAAGTATACACGAATATTTATTATATTAAGAGAAAAGTAATGATGCAGTATTAAATCATAACTGCATGACATTAACCGCAGTACATACTGCACTACTATGATAATTTTGTAGCAACCTCTTGTTGCTATTGTAGTGAGCTCAAGTGTTGCAAGTATCTGCTTAAAATGCTGTGTGACACTAATCATCTCTGCCTCATCTCTTCAGCAAATTGCATGTTGTAGTAAAGTGAGGTTTTACTCCATGTGACGTTCTCGAGTATTTTTTGTCGTGTTTAGTGCAATACGGTAAACCATGGGACCCTTGTGAAGTGCCACTAGTGATGCTGGAAGTGCCCCCAAGAAGCAGAGAAAGGTCATGACATTGTGAGATAAACTCGAACTGTTTGATGTGTAGCGAAGATTGAATGGTCGCCCTCCTTTTCAGACAGACGATTCATCTTGTAAACAAACTATGTAAACTTACGGTGTTGGTAAATACAGTACAGTACTATAAATGTATTTTCTCCTTTATGATTTTCTTAATGACATTCTCTTTTCTCTAGCTTACTTTGTTGTAAGAATACAGTATATAATGCACATGACACAGAAAATATTCGTTAATTGCCTGTCTATGTTACTGGTAAGGCTTCCAGTCCACAGTAGGCTACTACTAGTTAAGTTTTAGAGGAGTCAATGTTATACTCAGATTTTCAACTTTGGAGGGGGCAGCACGCTTTTTCCAGCGTCATTTGCACTTCAGGTCATGGAGGCTGTTGACGGGTATTGTTCTGTGTTGCATACTCGTCACTGCACTTTGGCGGCTTGGCCTTTGCCACGCTCGGGGCTCCGGGCCATGACTAACTCTGATTTCCCTGCAGTATGGAATGCTCCTTTACCAGAACTACCGAATCCCGCAGCAGAGGAAGGCCTTGCTGTCCCCGTTCTCCACACCAGTGGTAAGTAAAGCTGGCACCTTCCACAGCCCAGTGTCTTTCTCAGCTGCGGTGTCCGCGTGTGTTGTGAATGTCTCCCTCCCACGGGTGGCCAGGAGAAGCTCAAGAAAGAGCATGCACATTTCAGGGAAGCCGGTGTGTCCCACGGCATTCCATTTCCCGGGAGAAGGTTTTGTTGTCTCAGCGGTGTGGTTGCCTGTAGCAAGCTTCCGCACCAGCCTTCTCCCACCCTGCGTCTCCCCGGGCTGTTTCGGTAGGTGGCTCTATTTAGTGCTCAGAATGCCAGCAGCAAGTTTCAGCGCTGCTAGGAGCCTTTCCTGCCTCCGGCTTTTGTTCCTTCAAGCCATGGGATCTATGGGTGCTGTTGGCCCTTAAGTTCCAGTCATTCCCTGGTGAGAATTTAGAGATTATAATCACTCCTGTGTTCTCACCATATACTTTACTGCCCAAAGGGGCAGAAGCACTTTGCCCTCTTGAAATATGATCTTGAAGATCCTTTAGTGTCTGTTCTTACAAGATGTCACATGACGCCACGGAAAGAGCCCACGTGTTCCCCTGAACTCACACACTTGAGGACATGGCCTGCTGCTGAGTACCAGGCTTGCCCCACATTTGTTTCCTTGATGCTCTTTAGTGCAGGCCAAGGAGCCATGAGGGGCCACATGGGCCACATCCTCTTGGCACCGGCTGGCCTCAGCTGCCTTTGAATACTCAGAGAAGACCGGAGTGATTTTTATTATTCTTACAAAAGACCAAAGTCATTCTTATCTCAAAGGCCCTCTGGCCTTGGAATTTTCTACCTGAAACATCAGGAGTTCAGAGGTGGGGGGCATTCCCTCTCCCCCTTTCCAGGTCATGTCTCTGATCATTTCCTGCCATGGTTCCACTGTGGGCGACAGTGACTCACTTCCCTACACTCTGAGAATCTGTGCTCTTTCCTTTCCAGCGCAGTGTCTCTGAGAACTCCCTTGTGGCGATGGACTTTTCTGGGCAAACAGGACGCGTGATAGAGAATCCTGCCGAAGCCCAGAGTGCTGCCCTGGAGGAGGGCCACGCCTGGAGGGTAAGGCCACAGCCCAGCCCCTGCAGAGCCTCTCTTGAGGGTGGGGTGGGCGCCCCAGTGCTCGGCCTTCTCCCAGAAGAGTGGTTCTGTGTGTGCTGGCAAGGCAGCGTGGCATCAGAGTGCTCAGCTGCAGGCAGCAGTTGGCACTTGGGGACACTTCCACGTTCCCTCCCCCAGCCATCCCCCCTGCCTCCCTGTCCCCTGGGTTTTCATGGTAGGGACGGGGGAGGAGATCTCTGCCCTCCTCAGCTCACGTGTAGAGCTATTCTGCTGAGGAATTGTCAGTGTGTCTGTAGAGCACGCAGAGCCCAGGCCTGAGTGTGGCCTCCAGGCATTCACATCATGGCTTTGAGGCCTCGACAGTTGCTTTACTCCTGAGGGTCGAGTTTTAGTCTCCAGATGGGAAGAATATCACCCAGCTTCCAAGTTCTCCTGAGACTTAAAGGCCATGTGGAAACCATGAGGCCAGGGCCCTGGCTGGCAAAGCGTTCTCTGCACGGCAGCTTCAGAGGACAGGGAAGAAGGGAGGATGTCCTCAGGCACAGGGTTCCAGACGCAATGTTTAGAGAACTGCTTGAGTTACATAGAAAAGCTCATGCGCATATCAGGTTTACCCTAAGGTTTATCGGGATGTTCATGGCATTTTCATTGTATGTCTTTTGTGTGAGAAACAAGCGTCTCTACTGCAGTGTGAGGTGGCCGGACATATATACCAGGATATTTTTGGTGTCGTTGTTAACAACTGAGACGCCTAAGCTCTTCATTCTCAGTGGTCAGACGGGGGCTTCAGGCGTCCTGCCCAGCCACCGTGCCCTGAGGTTGGATGTATCGGGTGACTTGTTGGTGTGTCAGTCTGTTGTCTTCGGTGCTAACATGGGGATTTCTCTTGCAGAAGCGAAGCACGCGGATGAATGCCCTAGGTAGCCAAAGCCCCCTCCACCCTTCTACCCTAAGTACAGGTAAACGTGGCACAGTGCCTGATGTCCTTGTACCTAAAGAAAGTCAAATGGCCCCCAGCCCTCTGCCCTCCCCAAGCTTCCCAAAGCTGCGTGAGCCCAGAGTGCACCACCAAAGGAGTAGCCGTGGGAGTGGGAGCTCGGAGTTCATGAGAGCCAGTTGTGCTATCAGGGAACTCCCGTGGAGGTGCCGCCATCCCACCCTCCTCTTCTCTCCCCCGCAGTGATCCATAGGACACAGCACTGGTTTCACGGGAGGATTTCCAGGGAGGAGTCCCACAGGATCATTAAGCAGCAAGGGCTCGTGGATGGGTAAGGCACACCACCGATGAGAGCTGTCGTGTATTGAGGTTTTATCGTGCTGGGTGTATATGCTGTGTATGTCCTCGGACATCCTTACGGGGTAGGCGGTAGTTTTATCCTCAGTTTAAAGGGGAGAAAACACAGGGTCAGAAGATAAGTGGGGTGCAGGGCTTGCCCAGCTAGTAAAGGGCAGAAAGGGATTCTAATCCACATCTGTGCAGACGGTATCTATAATTATCCTCTAACTCGTAGATGAAATCTGAGCAGATGAAGAACACACGCTAGTTGTTTTGTCGTCTTTGATGGTGGGTAAATCAAAGAAAAAAATTTTTGCCTACACCTTTTGATTTATGCACTGTATCAGGTAGCTTTTGTTCAGAACAAACAGCCTCAAACCTTAGTAGTTTCAACAACAAAGGTGTGTTATATCTCTCAGCTGTGGTGGGTTGAGTGGCTCTTCTCACTGCGCCAGCTTGGCTGGGGCTGGGCAATCCAGGGTAGCTTCACGAGTGTGTCTGATGGACGGTACCGGCTGTTGGCAGTGGTGATGGGGTGCCTGGGCGGGCACATGTTTGCAGCAGGCCGTCAAGGGCTCCCAGAAGCAGCAAGAGAGGTCAGACTGTGCTCACAGCACAAGGCTTCCCTCTCCTTGCCTCACACTTGCTGCCGTCCCATTGGCCACAGCAGATCCCAGGCCACGCTCGTGTCTGTTGGAAGGGACTGCCAGGGTGTGGGTACACATGGGGACATGGGGGCCAGCTGCAGTCTGCTGACACTGCAGGGCCAGCAGGGCCCTGGGGGTCCCATGTTCTCAGAAGGAGACGCAGGCTGGCTCTCGCTGAGTGAGTTAGGTGCCCTGGTCCATTTCCGTGTGGGAGCCGCCCCACACAGGTGTGTCTGCTCAAAAAATGTTCTTGAAGCTGTTAAATTCAAAGAACAATCCTTTTGTCCTGCATCTTACAAAAAGTTTTATTATGGAAATTTTCAAATTTACTAAGACAGCAGAGTATAGCGAACCTCATTTGCCCACTGCCCGGCTTCTGTAGTTTGCTGATCTACTTCATCTCTTCCCCTTGCCACGATTTCTTCTCCTTTATCTCCTCCTCACTTTCCTTCCCCCCCCCTTCCTATTTTAAAGAAAATCCTAGATACCCAAATTTTTACCAGTAAATATTTCAATGTGTCTTTAAAAAATAAGGACCACTTTGTCTAGGTATAACTATAATATCATTATTACACTTAACAAAATAAACAAAAATTCCTTACTATCATCTAAAAGCCAATCCATGTTCAAATTTTCCTGACTGTCACCCAAAAAGTCCTTTACATTAAATTCAGTTTATTTAAGTCAGGATCCACAAACTGTACCAGGTTGGTGTAGCGCGTCACTGCAGTCTCCGGGAGTCCAGGGCAGTCTCTCCCTCCGCTCCTCTTTTCTTCTTTTTTTCCTATCTTTCATTTGTTGAAGCAGCTAGTTGTTTGCTGATCACATGTTTGCTGATCCTTTTACATGTTCCTCTGTCTCCCTTATTCCTGGAAACCAGTGGTCAGAGGCGTGATTAGACGCAGATTCATCTCCCCTGGCCAGATTCCCTGCGCGGCGCATGCTCCTGCTGCCTGCGTGACGACGCGTGTGCAGTGGCTTCCGGTGTTGCCATCCTGAGCCTTCCCTAATAAAGTCCCCTGTCCCCGTTCATCTGACGCTTTCAGCAGCCGTGGGGAACTTGCCCAGGTCCCTGTTTCCTGAGGGTTCCCGAGTCGTCGTCCTCATCATCAAATTCCCCTGCGTGAGCTGACATTCTTTCCCGTCTCCTAGGAAAGGTAGCTAAATGCTAGATCACCGCCTCTATTTGTCAGTTTTCAGAATAATGAGTCGGTCGGTGTCTGCCACCTTCCACTACTGACGAATGAGGACTGTTTGGGTGTGTTTAGTTGATTTTGCTTTTGTTTGAACTATCACTATGAACTTAGATTTTTATGTGTTTGATTTATTTTAGTCAAAACTTCTTTTCCTTCTTGATGCTCCATTTGCCCCTCATTGGCCAGTGGTCTTTCAAGTCCATTCCTGAGTCCTTTGCACCCAGCGTGGACAGTGTTTGATTTCATGTATGACAATGGGTTAGGCTCAGCTGACACATTTCTCTTAGGACCCTGATTCTTCCCAGTGGCAGATGGTATCTGAAGACCACAGTCTTTGGATCTTTTCAGTAGAAAGAACAAGGACCAAGGCTTTGTTAAACCAAAGAAGAAATATTATGGGTTCACGTTGATGTTGCCAATTCAAATTTGAGATTACAAGGTCTTTGTTTCTTTGATTTTGTTGTATTTCTTTTCTCTTACTCTGAAGATCTCAGTTACTAATGGCATTAACTTAATTCCTTATTTACTTTATTCATACACATGTATGTGTGTGTGTGGTATATACACACAGAGATGTATATAACAGACATATATAACATCTTGAAAGTATTAATACTGATATTTATTCAGTAAGACTCCAAATTGAGATAGATTTCTTTGCAGTCCATTTAATCCTTAAGGGATATTCCAGGCAGGTTACCTTAAAATACTGTGCCTGACTGAAGTCACTTTAAATAAATCTCTGTGGTTCTGTCACCAAACTGTTACGTAGACAGGCTTTGTTTCAGTTTATGTGTAGTGTTTGTGAGCGGGTCTGGTTATTTTCCATCTGGTTGAATGCTGCTTTTTAAATTATGTAAAACATTTCCATGGTATAAAATCAGGCACATTCTATGTGGACGGCTGTGCCTCTGCACCCCCAAGGTAGGTTTATTAGTGTTTGTTTATCTATCATTTCTTTTTAAACATAAAAATGTATTTGTTTTCATATTCCTTAAACGAAGGTAGCACACTAGACACCGCGCTGCGCTTCCCCACCTAGCTCTGTCCCGAGGGTCGCCCGCAGCAGCACACGGAGATGTACGCTTCTTTCCCACTCCTGGGTTCTCTTTCATGCAGACAGAACGTCTTTCCTTTCGGCTGATCCCTGCTTGAGGGACACTTGGCCTGTTTCCAGGCTTATGTCATGATAAACAGCGCTGCGTCATTTCATAACTTTGCTCGTGTACCTTTGCTGGTGAGTTCTTACACGCGGGATTGCCGGTGGAAGGGTAAGGCTCCTGCGCTACTGTCAGACACAGCCCGTTTCCCTCAGCAGGGGCTGTGGCACGAGGCTGTCCCACCGGAAATTAGCGGGAGCGGATTCCCGCAGCCCGTGCTCCCGAGAGAACAGCTGTGCCCTGCGTCTCTCGTGCGGGAGGCCGAGTCTTTCCGTGTGTTTAGGGCTGTTTGCGTTTATTTCTCTTTGGACAATTCTGAACCGCCCTTTTATATCTTTTGCCCATTCTTCTAATCTGCTCGTTAAAATTGCAAGCTCTTTTGTTTTTCCCGCTGAATCATAAAGGGATCCATTCGTGCTTGTTCTAGTTCTTTAGTGTTCCGTTTCTGCCTCGCCTGCCTGCCTGCCTTCCTGCCTGCCTTCTTCCATTCTTCCTTTTTTTGTTTCTTCCTTCATTGTTCATTTTTGGTTGTAATTTTATTTTTGTTTAGATCCCAGATGCATTTGGAATTTGTTTATCCTTACGTGCTGTGTAAAGAATGGGTCTAATTTTATTTTGTTTCCCATGTGGCTGTAAAATTGTTCCCAGAGTACATACTTGAGATGTCAGCTTTATCATAGAGCAGTCTTTTTTAAAGCACTAAAAATGACTTTTCCCCTAACTATAAAAAGGTATTTTTTCTCTAAAGTTTCTTCCCTTTTCTAAGGAAAGTAAAGCCTAACATTTGAAATTTGTGTTTCTGTGACATTTTTGAGTTATGGGGGGTGGTTGTTCCTGGGGCTTCTAGTACAGTCCATACCCACGGCGGGCCCTGGGCCGCGTCAAAGTGGGCCCAGGGTGTTGCAGGGACGTCCCTGTCAACCGTGCGGGCATGGAATGCATGCTAAGGAAGCCGAGCTGGTCTGCCTCCCAGGCCACGTCCTCTGTCAGAGAAGCAAAGGTTCTGCAGGAGGCTCTATTTGGTCCTGTGGCCAGTAAGTGTCCTGCCCGGGGCAGTGACGACGCGTCTGCATCCCTGAGGAGCAGAAGTGTCCGAATCTCAGAGGGGAAGGCATGGGGGACACATGCATTTTGAAGAATCTTCCTAAGTGATTCTGCAAGAAGTCCCACCCTGGCCACTTTGGATTAAGATGGCCACCTCTGTTGGCGGGTGGGGTGCGGTGCATTGCGGGTTAGCACCGCCCAGCCAGGCGAATTGTGTGGCAGCCCTTTCCCCACAACAATGTTTGTCTTTCAGCTTTTCCTAGAGTGGAATCCCAGTTGGCTATGCTTCCAAGAATCTTCCTAGATTGTAAGGAGATAGGAACATCACCTCTGTTACCTTTCTTCCCCCAAATAAACCCTTCCAGTGTGATCTGTCTTATTTATAAGCAGAAGTTTCTCACTGTCCTCCCTGGAATTGTCATTGTTCCTAAGGCTGTCGTTTCCAGCTCCCACGTTAGGCTGCTGGAGTGCTAACACAACACAGAAGTACAGATAATGTGCCAGTTCAGGTATTGTCACACGGGCAGCTCATTGTCCCCTAATTCCTAGGCTGGGGGAGGAAATGTGTTGCAAAACAAGATAAATAATCCATTTCTGATCTTTAATGATCCCTGCAGAGATGATGGAGGCAAGCCAATTTAGAGAGTCAAACAATAGTGAAAACAACCACTTTGAAAGACAAGATTCTTGGCAGGTTATACAATAGTATTTCCTGTAGTTTCAGTCTCAAATGAACATAGAATTAGAAAGAAAGCGGGCAGGGCAAGAAAGAAAGGGGCATCAGAGCCTGAATAAACCTGCGAAGTGTCCCTGAAATCCCTAGTGTTCGTCTCCCCACCCTGCCCGTGCAAGTGACCGAGTGTGCACATGCATGTGTGCATGTGTGTGCACTGGTGCCCCGCCAGGCTGCACGGAACTCGATGCTTACCTTCCTGTCTTCCCATCCACAGCCCATCCCAGGACCTGCAGGAGAAAGATCTTTTTAAGGACAGATCTAGCTATCATCCCCTCTGCTGAACACCCGCCGTGGCTCCTGCCCATGTGGATGCCCCCCCCCATGCTAGCTCACAGTGCTTCCCCACCAGCCTCCCTGCTGCCTGTGCACACAGTCCCTCTGTCTGCATTTCACACACCCTGCCTTTGGGAAGGAAACTAGTGGTCTAAGTTGCATCCTTTGTAAGAAAAAAACTTCTTAGACCTAAAATACCCTGCTGTCCCAGCATGTTTTCCTAACCTTGACACAGGTTACGAGCAGAAGCCGGTCTTGTGGAGTGTGCCTCGCTCTGGGCTAGACATCGTGCTCATGATTAGATTCAGGTTATGCATTTTAGACAGCACCACCCCAGAAAAGTGACGTCATGTCATCTTCAGCATGTCCTCTCAGGAGGCCCTCAAGGTCAATTTGTCTCATTCCTAGAGGTATTAATTTGAATACTTGATGAAGATGGTATCGACCAGTAAAGCTACTATTTTTCCCTTTGTAATAAATATTAGGAGTATGATACTTTAAGACCATGAAAATATTAATATTGTTTCCTATCCAGCTTTCATCTGCTAGTTTTAGCATTCATTGACGATCTTCTCCTTAATTACTGCCAAGGGTAGTTTCTAATGCATCATTCCTTTATTTATTTGGCTTGACATTCTCCTCTAAGGAAGAAGAGCTTTCCCTTTGCCTAATTTATTTGCTCATTTATTTATAAATATGAGCATGAACTCATGGCTTCCCGTTTTATGCGTTATAATCCGTTACTGCTGTTCATTTTGCTGCCCAGATTTAGCCAGCCTGCCTCCTGTGTCTTTTTGACATGTTCCTATTATTCTTTGAGTACTTCCTGACTCTCTGGCACAAAATGTTCTGGCTTCATCCTGTAGTTTCCCTCCATTGTCCCTGGAGTGAGGCATATCCCGAAGGAGTCCTGGTTTGTTTCAATGGAGAATGACAATTTGAGTTTGCTGTTGCCACTAGAGGCCACTCAGATACCAAAGCTCTAAAGCTTCAAGGCTGCAAGCCCATCCTGTCACCCTGGCTAGGGAGTGTGTATGTGTGTGCGTGTGTGTGTTCTGGATTTTAAAAAGTTTTAGCAATCGATTATTTTCCGTTCCCCAGGCTTTTTCTCCTCCGTGACAGCCAGAGTAATCCAAAGGCGTTTGTACTCACACTGTGTCATCACCAGAAAATTAAAAATTTCCAGATCTTACCTGTAAGTATTGGTATTTTCAGACCCATCCTTATGGTTTTGTTTCTGGTTTCATTCTTAGTGCAATTTTTTTCTAGCTATAAACTAACAAGACTATAGGTTGATAAATATCAGATGGTTTCAAGCTCACAGGTGAGAAACTTTGAAGAGTTTCTTTAGAGGTTTGTTTTTTGAAATTGGAACCATGTTTTCCTAGAGATGAAGCGAAAGTGCTGGAACTGTGCTGAGCCCTCCCTCCCACCTTAGCTGTAGCTGAAACAGCACCTGACAGGGTAGATCAAGGTCAGAGGACAGGTACGGGGAGGAGGACAGTCGTGGAGGGGCACAGGGGCCGTGCGCACCTGCAGCCAGGAAGACGGAGGTTGTACAGCAGATTCAACAGGTGGCCTCTCGAGTCTAAGGGATTTTCTGACTTGTGCTGGTGTACTGGGCTGCCAAAGCAGTCATAGGAAAATTGACCTGGTCAAGTGGCGCCCCAAAGAGAAATTGTGTTCCTCCTTCCATGTGGTCCTTAGATCAAAAGACAGATTCTGCCTTTGAACAATTCCAAAAACATCCTTACGGGGTACGTTAGTCAACACCACTTTTTTCACAGAGCAATTATTGTTAGATGTGTCTAATGCACTTTTAACTCACCCTTCAGTGTGCTGAAGTTTAAATTCCAGTTCGCAATTTGAGTGTCACGTCAGCACCACCAAGAACGCACAGTTTAGTTGGGGATATGAGACACAAAATTAATTGCAGAGGTTTTACATAATGAACTGATAAACTGCAGGTAATGAGTCAGGCATGGTGGCTCACACCTGTAATCCCAGCACTCTGGGAGGCTGAGGTGGGCGGATCGTTTGAGCTCAGGAGTTCAAGACCAGCCTAAGCAAGAGCGAGACCCTGTCTCTACTCAAAAAAATAGGAAGAAATTAGCCAGACAACTAAAAATATATAGAAAAAAATAGCCAGGCATGGTGGCAAATGCCTGTTGTCCCAGCTACTCAGGAGGCTGAGGCAGGAGGCTCGCTTGAGCCCAGGAGTTTGAGGTTGCTGTGAGCTAGGCTGACGCCACAGCACTCTAGCCTGGGCAACAGAGTGAGACTCTGTCTCAAAAAAAAAAAAAAAAATCTGCAGGTAACGATAACTTCCGTGAAATGTTTCCTATGAAATCCAGATCCAGGAAATAATCTGCCCAAAGAGCATGGCCAGATAGTTTCCTCTCAGAGACTCAGCCTGTACATGGGCAAAAGCAAAGGCTCTGAGAAGGCTTGACGGAGCATTCGCTTCACGTAGGCATGCCTGGACTTTTCCAAGCTCGCCGGACCCCCTCTTTGGCCATGGTCTCAAGAATCATGTAATGACATGGCGCTGTGGACCAGCACTGCATGAGGGGAGTCTTGCAAGGCTTCTGTGAACGGGGGAGCAGCCCACCACACACTTTTCTGCCGTGCTTCCTGCTCTGTTCCGATACCCTCATCTGAGAGATGAGGAAGACGAGGCCAGTGGCTTTTAGCCGCCTGCCCTGCTCCACGCTAAGGGAAAGCAGCAGCTTCTGGAGCTGGGCCCAGGCTTCCCTGGTTCCTCCTCGCATCTTATGCAAACACGGGAAAGTGCATTCGCAGTTCTCTTTGATTTTCCACTGCACTGTATTATTGACACATGTTATAATTCTCTTAGCTTAAAAAACAAAATAAAATGGAAAGGTATTTTATGGGGTACAGAGTATGTAATGCCATTCTCCCAAATAACCACAAATCCTGTAAGTAACAAAGGAACAGTAACTTGGGACTTAAGCAACAAACTTGCAGCCTCTGTGGGTGAAAACAGGCTGGGGGTTGCCGTTAGCTCCAGCGGTATTCTGGAGTTAAGGATGGTTCCAAGTTCAAAAGTCAACTACAGTTTAAAGCTGACCTACTCCATGTGAACGGGCAGCGTGGCTTTCTCATTCTGCACTGCACTGCAGTCACTGAATTCAAACTCACTGAGTTACAATAGATGTTAGGGGACGCTTTCTGGGGGACGCTATGGTGTTCCTCTGTTTTAAGAAAAACAGCTGCCAAATGTTCCAGGACCTAGGAAAGTTGCTCTACCTACATGATCTTATTAAACCCTTATAGCTATATGACACTTGCTTCCTAATGGAGCACATCGAACCTCAGGGGCGTAAGGAGGTGGCCTGAGGTCATACAGTGAGGGCCCAGGTCCACGTCCTCTTCATGGGGTGCGCCATGCGCGGTGGCTACTTAGAAGTTAGCTGGTCAGCGTACTTCTCATGGGATGGGAGAGACCCCAGGACCCCAGCACAAACACGCCACTCCCCAGCCTTCCCACCCATGTATTTTCTAGCCTACCTTGCTGACTCGTGTGTTTTCCTTAGGAATCAAACCATGGGTCCTGTTTTGTTCCCTGAGGTCATGGCCTTTAACTTGGCAAGTGTTCTTGTGTCTCTCCAGTGTGAGGACGACGGGCAGACGTTCTTCACCCTAGACGATGGAAACACCAAATTCTCTGACCTGATCCAGCTGGTCGACTTCTACCAGCTGAACAAAGGAGTCCTGCCGTGCAAACTCAAGCACCACTGCATCCGAGTGGCCTTATGACCTCAGACGTGCCCTTGGCCGAAGACTGGAGGAAGTTGGCACTGGAATGAAGAAGAGGTCTGTGTGTTGCTTAAGAATGCACGTACGTCTGTTCTGCACCTTGGGACTCGAGTGAGAGGGGTTTGTTCGGTGCCAGCCGACCAAGATTGACTAGTTTGTTGGACTTAACAACAATTTGCTGCTGTGAATCCAGCAGGATCGCTCCCCCTCTGCGTTGGCCAAATCAGGGAGCGCATGAAAGATCCAGCGCAAATTTGAGAATTAAACTGGAATGATCATCTTGGCTGGGCCACTTACGAAGAAGAACCGGAAAGAAGTGATTGGAAATGAACTCTTGCCCTGGAATAATCTTGACAATTAAAACTGATATGTTTACTTTTTTTGTATTGATCACTTTTTTGCACTCCTTTGTTTTCCATCTTGTATTCAGCCTATGGTAGGAGGGGATGTGGTTTTTCAACTCACGTAGGACAGACATAAAGAGTTTCAAATGGGCAGACATCAGACTGCACGTGGGCCCCCAGTGTGTCTGGAGGGTAACCCACACCCTCTCCCCGTCACCAGTGTGGATTCTGCTCCCAAATTGCAAACCACCCAGCCCTTCCCAGTATACTTGAAAAGCTTTTTTGTTAAAATAAAAGTTGTCAACCGTGGTAGGCATTTGGCATGTTTTGTGGACTCAGTCAAGCAACCACAGTCTATTACTCACTTCTCTATACTCAAATGTCAGATCCTCTTGTTACTAGCGTGTGTTGTTCTCCACAGTGCAGGAGACTTTTTTTCTGTGGGACATTCAGTGTTCCCAGCCCAGCGGGGCTGAGGCCTCGCCTGCACAGCGCTGTAGGCCAGCCTTCTTGAGACACACCAGGCACCCATCGTCTGCTGGCGGTGGATGCCGCGAAGCCCACTGGGGCACTCTCAGCCTTGTGTGTCCAGAGCCTGCAGCCTGCTCTAGAACAACCCCTCGTCCCCCTGCTGCAGTGGCATGAGTCTCATGGCTGACGTCCCTCAGGGGATTAAAGGATCTGAAAAGAAAAGGGCACCTTGTTGGCTTCCTGCTGTGTCCCATGGGTTTCCATGGTGATAAAGACACGGAAACACCGCAAAGGGCATAGGCGCAGGCTGACACTTAAAGATCTTTGCCTGAGGAGCTCCGTCCTGCTGAAAGCCCCCAGGCCCGCGAGCACAGCGCAGCCCGAGGTTTCTCCGCTGGCTTAGGGTCCGAAGTACCTCACGGTGGCTGTGGACACTGAAGCGTCTTATCAGCGCCACGCTCGCTCCCCGCTCTGGGACATGAGTGAGACAGTGGCTTGAGTTGCCACCTGGTCCCCTCCACCTCCCTGGGCGGCACCCTTTGCCACACCCCCTTAGCTGAGTTATCAGGCGTGAGAGTGGCCATTTCTTTACCATTGACCCCTGCAAAGCAGAAGGGACTCCCTTGACAAGCATACAGACTACTGTGGTGAGCAAAAGCATTTCCTTTCCGAGACAACACCTGACTGGCTCCTCTGACCTTGCTAGCCCCTAGCTTGCCCCAGCCGAGGCCCTGCCGGCTCCCTAAGGAACAGCCACCTGGCGCGGGTCGGCCTGCAGCTCGGGCGGGCCGGCGGGAGTCAGTCGCCGGTGTAGCAACACTGTACCGTAGTCCGCACACCGCACTCTAGCTGTTGTCCTTGAAACGTCTGCTTATACAAGTGAAGAGTTTTCTAGCAAAATGTGTTCTTAGCCGTAAATGCGCAGTTGCATTTTCTTCCTTTCGCAGCCAGTTAATCTTGCGAGCAGTTGACAGTGCGGTAATTCTCAAGCTCCTCCCCGGCAGCGCGACCCCGCTGACTTCACTGTAGGGACAGATGCTTCGGTTAGACAGTGGTACCTTTCCTCCCGTCACTGGTTTGAGGTAAAACCTTTAAAGGAAAAACAGCCCTAGGACTTCTCTTTTCTGTTTACGTAGACCAGTGCCATCAGTGCTAACCCCTCGCGCCGCGCGCCAGTAGACAGCTCGTATCTGCAGTATTTCGTATTTATAAATATGCGTTTTATTTAAAAGGAGAACAAAAGCTTGACTCTGATTCGCAGTTTTGTATGTAGCTGGTTTGACATAGTCTTTTGTACTTTCCCAGCGAAGCGAATTGTTGGAGAATGTAAACCGCCCTGCGCAGTGTAGACTTCTAAGGCTCCCGGTCCCGGCCTTGAGCCGGAGCTGGCGATTTCACCTGAAAATGAGAAGTCCCGCAAACCAGGGACGGACGGACAGTGACTTTTATTTTTGTATTTAATTGACATGAATGTAAAGGGGACAGCTCAGGGTTGTTTTGGAGCCTGTTGACTATGTATCTCTGCCTGTGACTTTCCTTTCTAAATGAAAACTCCGTGTAGCAACCGGGACAAAGTCGAGAAGGAAAACGCCAAATGCTTTGGTTATTAGAGTTTAGTAGGTAAGCTCTGTTACATTAGGTGTTAGAGTTCCAGAACACTTTTTTGTTGTTGTTGTTGTTTGCTAAACCTTGAAGAAACATGTGCCTCAGCCTAGATGTTTGTCTTCTCTGCACTTAATACCTGACAGTGTGACCGCCTTTCCAGGGGCGGGGCTAGCTGGTGACAGATGTGTGATGTCACCATGTAAACCACAGTGACCATACATGGCCTGGTGTGGAAGCATGTTCAGGGAATGCAGACGGTATTAAGAGACAAAACCTTTATTCCACGTGCTTTGCTTCATTCTGTACATAGCTCCTTGGCTCGTGAACCTAATTGTAAACTTTCAGGTATTTTTGTACAAATAAGGGACTGATGTTCTGTTTCTTGTAATTAGAAATAAACATGAATACTGTGTTCTTCATTTGCTGTTGCTTGTAATGTTTGTGGGTGTGTTTTAAATCACTCTGGCTGGTCATTCACTAAAAACCTTTGAAAATGACTTAGAGCATTAAAAATGCACTTCTTACCGCGAGTTAGAAACCAGCCCCTGGAATCGATAGCTGTTGGGGACGTGTCACGCACAGGCTTGCGTGGCCCTGGCACTCTGGTCAGTGCCAGGACAGTCGCAGCCCCTCCCCGCCCCGCCCACACAGCGCCAAGACCCCAGACCGCAGAAGCTCTCAGCAGCGGTCAGATATCCATAAGGGCTCACAAAGGCCCCAAGCAACTCAACATTCACCTTTGACAAGCCCAGTTGGCATTTTTTTTTTTTTCCACTGCAGTGGGATGAGTAAAATGTCAAGAACCTGTGATTCTAGTCAAAAGAAGTTGGCAGAAAGAGTGAGGGATGGACGCCCATGATCACTGCTCACCAGGGCCCTCACTGGGGGACTCCTGAAGGACCTGCTGACCCGACACTTGGGCGTGACATGCCATCTCCTGACTCCTCCCTGCCCCACCCCAGTCAGGCAGAGCATGTGCCGATTGTCACGTGCCAGCCCTATCTGCCAGCAGGAGGGCCCTTGTGGTGTTCCGAGCTCTCAGAATCTGAATCCTCAGTTTCTGGTAGGCCAGAATGCAGGCAGCCTTCAGGGACAAGCCACTTGGGAAGCCACAGTCTACACCAGCCTCTCTAACACTACACAGTCCTATGGCAAGGAGAGCCCGGGGAGGGTGAGGGACCGCTGGGCCGGCATCTATGATGGTAGCACCAAATAAGATTACACAAGCGTCACACAGACCAGCCAGTGGCATTCAAAGAGGGCACTCACAGCACAACACTAACATGATCTCGCTGCCTCTGTCACATTCAACACATTTTGAGTGACTAGTAAAATTACGAGGTGTTTTTTTTAAATAAAAGCTTTAGTTTGTTAAATGTAAAAATATTCTACGACTTCTGGTTTCAGAATGGTAATCAGTCTTGCCGCTTTTCGTCCTGGAAGTCACACAGCAGGCATGAAAAAGTGGAAACACAGATGAGAACCCATCTTAAGACAGCGGGGCCACATGCTCAGGACCTGCCCAGGAGGCCTGCGCAGCCGGCCAGGGCCAGGCGACAGCGGGTGCGTGGGCTCAGGCCCGGCATGGGCCACGAAGGGCCCTGAGGATCCTTCTAGGGAAGGGAAGAGGCCCCAGGTCGACCTTGGTGGGGACAGGGCGTGCACCCATTTGATTCCTGGGAGTGTTTCTCGAATTACATCTAAATGCACTTCTGGGCCTCTTTTAAAAGACAATTGTGTGTGGGTGTGGGGATCCCTTTTATCTGCCTCTCATAACACGCACTTTCTCCACCCCTGTCTGCTCTCGCTGGCATTTGGCTTTGTGTTGCCGCCTCAGTCCCGTGCTCTTGTGCTGCTCTCACACGACGTCTCGGCCAGGGTGGCTTCATTTTCCCGCCTTTCCCTTTGGACCCACGAGGCTTTCTTTGTATAGTCCCTGAGCTCTCGGATCTCTGCTTCGAGCTTTTGCTAAGTGATTGCTTGGTGGCTTTTTGTTTTTAAATTCATGACATAATGTTTGGTTGGGATTTTAATCTCATGGCAGTGTTTTTCTAATGAATGCTCTCTTCTGCCATCTACTTAAAATTTATTTTCTCCTTTTATTTTGGGTTATCTTCATAGAAGATGGAAGACCAGTGCTGGTTCTTTGAAGAAGGTGAATTTTTCTTGGACTAGCCATTTACAGGAAGTTTGTATAGGGAAGATGACAAAGGCTGTTCGATGCTAGCAGGACCAAAAAAAATTAAACCCCTTATGTCCAAGGGCTGAGCATGAGAATTTCAAGAACTTGGCATCATAAGCCATGACGACTGATCACGGAACTAACTGGTCTCCCTGCCTGTGGTGATATCACCTTCACATTCAACCTTCTCTCACCTTCCAGACGAGTCTCCTGAAATGACATCTGATTAGTTTACAATAGAACCACATTTTGGGAATAGTGTCGCCATCCCTGGGTCTCATGGGGGAGGAGTGAACAGCTGAAAAAAAGTGAATTCTATTAATAAAGGAAAATGGGGTGAGGGCAGGTGTTTGGCGGGTAACGGTGTCTACTACTAGGGCTGGGGAGATGCTATACAACAGTGCAAGTTCATTGCATGATGGGGGTTCAGAGTGAGCGACAAAGGTTCCCTGCCCCCACCTTGGGTAAGGGAGGGAGGGAACAGTGGAAAGTGTCAAAAACAAGGTGATTTAGGGGCTCGGCTGAGGATAAAAAACAGGCTGAAAACCATGCTAGATAGCCTAGGTTGAGACGGGTCAGAAAGGTAGGAGAAAATGATGTCACAAAGTCAAGAAAGGTCAGATTCAGAGAGGAAAGGCTGGTCAGCAATGTCAAACTATAAAAGTTCAGATAGATTGAGCAGTGAGAGTGGCCAGGGTCGGGCATTCCTGGTCCTCTGTCACAGTGGAGAGCACAGCCTTCTAGCGTCTCCTCTCCTAAGACTTTTGGATGTGAAGTGAAGCGAAACAATGGTATTTTATAAGGGAATGAAAATTGGAGGCAAAATTAAAAGATGTTTTCAGAGTGAGGAGTAAGGTTTGCAGACATAGGGAAACTTAAGTAAAGGAAGGAAATGGAAAGAAACAGAAAGAGAGAGAAATGACTGCATGGGGGAAAAGGATGATGCCTTCTTCCACCGAGACGGGTGAGGAAGACAGCAGGGATTTAGACACGGCAGAGCTGATGCCCCACGGCCTCTATCCTCCTTGGGGAACAAAGGGAAGGTGAAAATAGGATCACAGTGGCTTAAGAGAAAGGAGCCTTTCTTTCTGACATAACAAATGACAAGAGGCGGCTGGTCCAAGGTTGTGCAAGGGCCCTGCAGTGCCATCACTGCCCTGGATGCCTGTATCCCTCGCCTGCCATGCTGCGTGTGTGGCTTTGTCATCATGGGGCAACATGGCTGCTGACATTCCAGATATCATGTCTCAATTTCATGACCAAAGCACAGAGAAGGGTAAAGAAATGGCCGTCTTGGCATATTTTTTAATTGAGGGAAGGGGACTTGCATTATTTATTTTGTGTAGACATTAAAATGTTTCTGCACTATTTCACTTTTACATAAGATATGATTGTACTGTACCATGCTTTATGGGAGGATTAGGGTACTTTCTAGAGTAATTTGGAGCATTGGCGATTTTCTTCCTCAGTGCTGATTGTATAGCTGAGCCCACCTGCAAGACTGGGCCCGCTGGGCTGTACCAAACTTGCTTTTCTGATGCTTTCTCTCCAAAACTAGTGCCTTCGATATGGTGCAGTGCAGAGACATTCCTGGCCCTACTCCAGGGTTCTGATTCAGTGGGTTGGGAAAGAGATTTTAGAACCATCAAGAGAACCAGGCCGGTGGCTTCCTCTGCCACGTGGTAGCAGTGTGACCTGGGGAAATCTTCAGCACACCTGTAAAAGCATGCTGTGGAGTCATAGCAGTGCACTGCAGCGCCCCCAACTCATCAGAGTCCCCCGCAGGGCTCTGCGAGCCTGTGCCTCCCCAGGCCCTCTTAAGGCCTGTGGAATGGAAACCTTCGACGTGGGAGTGACAGTGTTTCCTCACAGAGCACCACAGGTGGGAGAGACAATCCCCAACTGCCCATGAGCTCTAGGAGTTTATGATCCATGAATCTGCTTCACCTTCATCTCTCCCCAACCATCAGACTTTTAGCTTCTCAATGTGGCGATGCTGGTAGTACGCGGTGGGAAAGGCTGAGGATTGAATTCGAAAGTGCTGAGTTGCCCTCAAGGAGCATGTCAGCTGCACAGGCACACCTGGGGAAGGTCCCTGGAGGATGCAGGCAGCCTCCAGCCCAGCTCGGCCCATGATGGGCTCCATTTGAACACGGGGTGCTGCAGATGATTTCCAGGGGTGGAGATGGCGCAGCCCCTGCAGTCCCACTCCCCGCCTGAGCCCCTGCCCCTTGCGCCTTTGCTCGCCCAGGTCCCTGCAGCTGTTGCATGACAAGGCCAGGCCTGCACTGGCCTCCCGATGCCCCGCTGCGTTCCTGCCACTGCCCGGCAGCCCTGCTCCCTGCAGTCCAGATCGTATGTCACCGAAAGCTCGCACTCGTCCATGAGGCGGAATCAGAAGGACGAGGACAAGTGGCTTAAGGAGGAAGGAAAGAGACATTTTGTTACTTTGCCAGCAAGTGAGGAAAAATGGCAGACCTTATCTTTTCAAAATCCAAATTTCCTAAACATTCGCAGAAATAGAGCTTTTAAAGGATGGGTTCTCAGCTTCCGGCAATCACTGTTCAAGTGCAGTTGATGATTCTGATGTGTCCAGTCTGCTGAAGACAGTCTCCTGACCTCCGCCCAGGACCTCCCTTTGCCAGGTCGGGCTGGGCCATCTCCTGTTGCACAAATAACAAAAGACTCACCTGCCCCCCAGCCACTGGCCCGAGGCAAGACTGCGGCCTGCAGAGCCACCCTCTTCCAAAAGTAGCCCCTGCGCGGCACATGCTGCCTCTTCTACCCGGGGCATAGCAAGATCACACTAGATCAGGGCTTCCCAACCAGGGGTGGTTTTGCCTCTAAAAAGCATGTGCAACGTCTGGAGGCATTCTTGGTTGTCACAACTGGGGACGACTGGCGTCTAGTGAGTAAGGGCCCGGCTGCTGCTCAGGCTGCTGCTCAGCATCCTACAGTGTACAGGGCAGCCCCTCCTCCCAGAGCTGTCCCGCCCAGCTTGCCTGGCTAAGAGATGCCAGAGAGCTGCCAAGCATGGTTTCCGGGTGTGTCCTTGGGGGCGTTTATGGAGGAGCTCAGCATTTGAATCCGTGGAGTTAGTGCATAGGACACCGTCTCAGCTTCTGCTGTGCGTCCATGTCAGGGCTCCTGGTTCTCAGGCCTTCACACTCGGAATCACACCACTAGCCTAGTTTTCCAGCCTGTAGCTGGGCTTCTTGGCCTCCATAATCTATCTCCCCTATGTACCTATATTATGTCCTATTGTTTCTGACTCTCTGGAGAGCCCCAATCAAGTGCCAAGGCTGAGACCCCCTGCTGCAGGCTTCTTTCTTCTTTGGTACTCGAAGCCTCACCATAAAGCCCACAGCTGTAAGAAGAAAGACAGGAATTTTGGAAACAGCCACTGTGGGGCACAGACAGCAACTCCTGTGTAGATTTGCCTACTGGCAGGGAAACTGTGGGTCCAAACGACACCACTACTTATTTTCTTTTTCGTAAATTTTTAAATCGTGCTGTCTTTTCACTATAGATGATTTTTCCAGTCCTATTGCTTCAAATATCACCTAGACACTTTCAACCCATAACTTTATTTGCTGGCAAGACCTGTTTTCTGAGTCTGAACTCATATAAGGAAAGGTCTACTGGACATCTCCACTCATGATATGGGCATATCTAAAATTTAATTCCCAAATTCTTCGAATTCCTGGTGTCCTTCATCTGCCCCAACCCAGTACTGAGTCTTCTTCCTCCCAGTCCGACACTATCACTGCCTCCCTGTTGGCTTCACCACTGGGAAGTCACACCCTCTCCCCAAGCCCCCTCCTCCCCAGCAACCTCAAAACACATGTGTACAAGTGCACACACACATGCACACACATCTTCATCTCAACCCTCTCCCTCCTACAGCCCCTCCAAAACTCCCACCATATTCCTTGGATTTCTGCATTTTCCTGCAAACCAGGAGAGTGGAAACACTTTCACTCCTGTCTCCCTATGATGCATTTTCCACACAAGAGCCAGAGTGATCTTAAAACATAAATAAGCTGAGGTCACTGCTTTCCAGAAACACTCCAATGCCTTCTATTGCAGTTGGGGGGGATGCAAATTATGTAACATAGCTTGTAAGACCTCCCACTTTGGTCCATTGGGGTGGGTCTTCTCTCAGGGCCCGGGAGACACCAAGCTTCCCTGGCCTCGGGGCCTTTGCAGACGCTGTTCCCTATGCAGGACCCTTCCCTTGCTCTTCCCCTTGCCGAGGATCATTGCTTCTTCAGACCTCAGCTCATCTACACGCGGCACAGCATTTGGGCCTGGGTCGCCGGAGGGCTGACTTGCCATTTCTTCTTCTCTTTTCTCTTTTCTCCAGTGGCTCTTACAGAGGCTTGGAGTCTCCTCAATGTCACTCTGCTTCTCTCTCTCTCAGGTTCCAGGACTAACAGCAGGAATCCTAGCCCCCCCCCCACCCAGCCTGTCCTGCCCCCCCAGGGTAGAACTCGAAGAGCTGCCCCTGCATCTAGCCTGTGGCAGAAGCCTCTGGTGGCAGCTCTCTCTGCCCTGTGCCCCGACCTTTAAGGAGCTGCCTGAAGCATGGCCTCATGCCCACTCCACTCCTTGTCCCGTAGAGCCCCACACTCCGGCCATGGCGGGCCTGCCAGAGAGGATCCAGATGTTTCCCGTGCAGGTTCTCAGTGTCACCTTCTCAGCTCTGCCCTGTGCTCTGCTGATATTCTATCCCCTTTGGCTTTTCTAGAAATCTATCCAAATCCCACTCATAGTGTTGTTTCACGCATCTCAACTCTCACTTCAGTGGGTTTGCGAAAGACAGGGAGTACTGGGGTTCTGAGAATCATCAACCTGGAAATCTTTGCCGCATTTCTGAGCACACTGCAGAGATGTGCAGGCACGGGTTGGGGGCTGCCTTCAGATGTCACTGCTGTGTGGCTGGAATCGATGGGGCTGAAAAATTGAAACTGGGCCTGTTTGAGACAATGCAGGACACACGTTAGATTGTGTAGGAAGAAAGACCCAGGCTGCAGGGGCTGGGATGAACAGGCGCTCCAGAAAGAGCTTTCTCGGGTTCCCCAGAGAAGAACGATTCCTTCTGCGGGATGTCCCAAAAGTCTCCATACGAAGGAAAAATTTTGTAATTAATATTTTGTAAATAAAAGGTACATTTAGCTACAATTTCCCATTTTCTCTATGTTTGGTGACTTTTGGGAACCCTGCAGATTTCTCAAGACGTCCTCGACCTTTATCACCATCAGAAATTAATGTTTAACCAAATATAAGGCTGGAAATGCAAGAACAGGGAAACGTGCAGATTCAGAGTTATAAGAAGAGTGGGTGGCCTGCCTGAGCACCCCTCAGCGGCCCTGGACGCTGGAGGACCCCACTAAGGAGAGCAGACCTGTGAGGAACTAGGACTCCCAGCAGGTAAGTCTCCGGCTTTGTACTTAATCAGATTGTAAGGGCTGGAGACAGTGACACTTATACCCTGACTCTCGGGCCCCACATTGCTGAACGTTTGCTTAAAGGTTAACTCGCTTGAGGAATGGGGCTTGCGATGGGCCAGGGCTTTCTCTCACGCTGTAGGCCGGCAGAGTGCTCGGTCCTGCGGGGACCGTGTCCTTGGGTGCTCGCCCTGCACAGGCAGTCACTCCCAGAACACGCACGTAGTGAGGATCTGGGGATGGTTTCATAGCTGCCGTTCAGGAGCAAAGGCAGCCAGACGCGGATTCCGCTGTGTTCCCCGTGCCACCAAGGTGGCATTGGGTGTTTCATTCCCCTGAGCCTCTGTTTCTTCCTCTGCAAAGTGGAGATTTTTATAGTACCTACCTTGTCAGGTTCTTGTGAGGATTTAATCCCATAATTATGGAAAATGCCCAGCACGTGCGAGGTGATTAGTAAATACGGACACTCCCCTTATGTTCATGACGCCTGTGGCTCTGTGGGGCTGCTCCCCTTGTGACAGACATGCAGTCTAGTGACAGGTGAGTTCAGTGTCTGCCCATGCGGCGTGACTCGAGAATTGGAAGATCTGTCCTGCCAACTTGCCATGCTGACTGCAGCTCCCTCAGAAGATAGCATGCTTGAGAAGCAATCATCGCTCTCCATCAGGTGTGAGGTAGAGCAATGACTTCTAAGCTGCTTTGGACTCTGTCTAGAAAGGCATTCACATTCTTTATCTCCCATATCATAGCCCCATTTCAAAAGCAAGCCAACTAAGACAGGAGAGGTGAAAAAGACGGCACAAAATCTCACAGCTACTGGAAATAAACTAGAACTTAAATCATTTGTACTTCACAGTCTGGCACTTTGTCTTTGCCTTTCTGGGAAAGTTGCATTTCTTAAGCACTTACTGAGTCACAGGCACTGTACTAGGCTCACGCGAAGGGCTCATCAGAGCCTCTTGGAGATGAGAAAGTAGGGTCTGGAGGGATGGGAGGGGTGAGCAGGAATGTGGGACGTGGTAAATGCTGGGGATGGATCACAGCTGGCAAGTGGGGAGTAGAGCTGGACCCAGGGAGAAGGCTCTGGGCTTCCAAGATGGCTCAAGCTTGCAGCAGCCGCCATGCCCAGCCAAGGCTGGCATCATCGTCTGGACGAGAATTTCCGTGCCCAGCCCAGGACCCCAATGGCTCCCAGTTCAGAGATGCGGTCAGCAGAGCCCTGGGTGACTTATTAGCCAGAAGGGAGTGTGCCCTGAGGACACACCCGTGGACTGCTCTCGCTTAACCTTGGTCCAGGACGACAAGTGCTCCTGCTGTTCCTGGGGTCAGTCACTGCAGCACTTAGCCTTGCTCCTTGGGCTTCTCTAGACGAAGGTACGGGACAGAACGTCCGCATAGAACTTTGCACACCGGAAGGCCTCACAAAGTGGATTTATGACATTTCGAAACCAGGAAAATGTTGGCACTTCTTAAAACCTAAATAACTTTCAGACTTTTAAAAATTTCTAAATAACATGTGAAGAGACATAGCCTTCTCCACGCAATGCGATGACTGAAGAAGAGGTGTGGAGTTTGCACATTTTAACAAGGTCAAATGAGTAATTGGCTCCATAATTTAACTTATTATTATATAAAATGATAAATGGTTCACTTTACCAAGAACAAAGTTCAGTTCTAAACACATATAGAACCTTAAATATTTAAAGGAAATCTTGGAATAACTATGGGGGAGAAATCAACAAATACACCATCATGGGGGAGATTTTAACACATCTTCACCAATTATAGTAAACTGGATGATAATTTAGCAAACAAAAAGCTAGTAAAGATTTAGAAAATTTCAACAGCACAAGTAATAATCTTGGTTTGCTGGACATATATGGCATAGTGTACCTAATAACTAGAAAATACACTTTCTTCTCAAGTGCACTTAAAACATTTACAAAATCTTAGGAAATATTAGGCCGTAATGCAAGTGTCAACATCTATCAGAGAATTGCTATCACATCAGCATATTCTCTGATCATAATTCAATTAATTAAATTAGAATTTAATAAAAAGATAAGCCAATATTGCTATATGTCTTAAAAATTTTTTGAAAAGCTACTAACTCATGCATCAAAGAAAAAAAGGTAACAGAAATTAAATTCTACTTATAAATTACAAAAATGCTACATATTAAAACTTAACATATTAAAACTTACGTTGAAAATAGTACACAGAAAACATATAGTTTTAAATGCTAATTTTAGAAAGTAAAAAAAGCCAAAAATTAATGAGACAGTCACTTAACTAAAGATGTTAGAAAAAGAACAAGAGAATAAACCTAAAGATAATTGGGTGCAGGCAATAATAAAGGTTAAGAGGATAAATTATTGAAAAAGAAAATAAAGGTAAAATAGGGAAGAATCAACAAAGCCAAAACGTTTGTTTAAAAAAAAAGATTAATAGGATAAGATATACACAGTTCTAGCAAGATTAACTATAGACAAAAGTAAGTGGTAATAAAAAATAACATTTAATATAAAAGGGACATAATTGTAGACTCAGCAAAGTAAAAAGGTAATGAGTATGTAATTTTAAAAATCTTGTCATTAAATTAAAAAACATGATGAAATAAAATCAAATTGGGTTCAAGGAAAAATAGAAATTTTGATTACTCTTATAATAATTAAAAAATTGATTACTTAGAATCCTTCCCTCAAAAATGAGGAAAATACACAGATGATTTTATGCCTGATTTCTAACACTCTTTAGGGATTGCATAATTCCAAATTTCAAAATTATGTAAATTGTTTCAAAGAAGCAAAAAAGAAAGAATTATCCTCAGATCAATCTATAAGAACATAGAATCTGACACTAAAACTTAGAGAAAGTCAATTTTAGAAAGGAAAAACACAATTTTACTTCTGAGATAGGTGTAAAAATTCTTTATAGAATTTAGTGCACCATAGTTTATTTAGTTTTTAAGATATTTGAAACTTACAAAATGTATTAATGTGATGCATCAGAATTAACAATTCAAATGAGGAAAACCATACACTTTTCTCTTTCACTGCAAAAAAGCATTTGATAGAATTAAACATCTATTAATTATAAAAATACGAAGGAAGACACCTTCTAATAAAGAATTTTCAATAAAGCCCTATAATTAATAGTGGAACGTTAGAATCATTCTTCGTAAAGGCAATAAGATGTTCACTACCACTGCTTCTTTCACAGTGTCCTGGGGTCCTAGGACAGTGCCGTGCATGTATATAATCTCAGATTTCTACTAGCCATATTTTTTTTTAAATTGTACTACAGCAGAAAGAAAATATGTGATACAACAGTTAAAGCGAAGTGTAGTCCCAAGCTAAAATTGTGTTTAATGGGGGAGAATTTTACACTGCTTCAGTTTTTAGATTTAAATATAACTTTATTAAATAGAATTATACAGTCCTTTCCTAGTAGTACTAGCTGCACTTCAAGCCACGTGTGGCTCCTGGCAAGGGCCTGGGGCAGCACAGTTCCAGACAGTACAATAAGGCAAGGAAGAAGAATAAAAGCTAAGAGGACTAGAAAGAAACCGCGTTGTCACAATTCATAGGCGATATGATTGTTTACATGGAAATCCTCCTGAATTAACTTTTAAGGGAATGTAGTAAGGTATCCAGGAAAGAAATCAATATTTAAAACTCAACTGCAATCCTATACTTTAGCAATGAACAGTTACCTTCTTTGATTGCTAATGAGAAATTGTTTCCATTTCTGACAAATGCTTGTTATTCTATCAGGTTGTCTTTTTCTTATGGAAAAGTTCTTTTTATACTGTAGATCCTAACCCATAATTAGCAATGTGCATTCTAAATACCTCCCTCTAGTTTGTAGGCTGTCTTTCCAGTTTCTATAGCTTGGAGAACAGGTATTCTTAATAAGGCAGTCAAATTTGTCAATCTTTTATGATCATAAAAATATGCTCCTTTGTTTTCTTGAAAAGTTTACCTTTCACAATTAAGGATTTAACCCATCAGGAACTAATCTTTTCTCTATTGATCTGCAACGCTACATGTGTCAATTTCCCATATTTCTGTGGGATTTTCTTCCAGGCTCTTGATTCTGTTTAATTGGTCAGATGTCTGTCCCTACATCAAATACACATTTTTACAGCATTATCCATTTTGGTAACTGCAGAGCAAGATTCCTTGCAATATTCTTTCTCGGGAGTATACTGGCCATTCTTAGACTTTTGTTTTCCATTTATATTTCAGAGTCAAAGATCCATTCAGAATTTGGTTAGAATGGTACTGAATCTGTTCATCAGTTTCAGGAAAATCAAAATATTTATAACATTGAGCATTCCTGTCCATGAGTAGACATTTATTTTCATTTACCTAGGTCTTCTTTAACATCTTTCCATAAAATTTTATAAGTTTCTTAATACCAGCCTTGCACATCTTTTGTTAGATTTTGTTAGATCCATTCCTATTGTTTTGTTCCTAATATTAATCTTAACTTGTCATCCTTGCAAATGGGCAGAGCATCTGCCCAAAGTGACACCTCATCAGTGGCAAAGGCAGATCTAAACCCAGAATCCGAAGCCCACTGTCTGGACACTGTACTGTGTCTTCTCCTTTCTGCCTTGCAAATAAATCTCAGCTCTGTCTACTCTTTTCCACCCTTGCCCACCCAACCTCCAATTTCCTGTCTGAGCCACAGCTGCAGTGATTGTTAAACACCTAGCTTAGACACACTGTGCTCTGCTCCAAGCCTCCCAGTGGCTTTACTTTCCCCCACATGTGCGAGCCTCCTCCCTGGGCTGTGCCCTCTTCGCGTACTTGGCAGTGCAGGCACAGGTAGCCGCTGTAGGTTTCTGTTTTTCCTCTCACCACCCACCCCGCTCACCTGCCCGTCCTGTAATGCGACACAATACGTGGACCCCACTATGCCCAGCACAAGCTGGCCCAGTGGTGGGGGGCAAGGGGGACACGTCCTTCTGGACACGGATCAGCTATGTGACCTTCGGCAAGTCCCCCAGCCTCTGCTTCCTCCCATCTGCAAAACGGGGTTGATGATGACGGAGCCACGAGGGGCTGTGTGGACCTCTGCAGCCACCAGGCATCCTCATGGCTGCTCTTCATGAAAGGGAGGCGTTCACTCCCTCTTCCCATGGCCTCCCAGGGCTCTGCGCCTGGGTGCCCTACATGCCCCTCCTTGTGTGTAGCCCCAACACATTCGCCTGTGTTTCGCAGGGGCTTGCTCTGGGCAAGGCTTGTGCTGGGTAAGGGACACCGCCCTGCGTTCAGTCCCCCTGCCTTGGCTCCGAGCTCCTGGACAGGCTTCCTGGACCAGGGCCCGGGCCCTTCTGCACGGGCATATATCTAAGACCCAGAGGTCTCAGCTCGGGAGGTGTCTCTGTCCAGCTGGATGCCCTCACGGCCAGGGCTGCCTCTCCTCTGTGGCTGTGGCTGATGTCACAGTGTTTGGGGGATGAACCATCCTCCCGTCATCCACCGACTGCCTCCCAGGGTGGTGACGCCTGGGCAGCGCCCATCTTGCAGTCTGCACAGATGGGGCCTAATCTTCTTACTGCTTCCATTGTCCACGTGGCTGCTGCCTGTGAGGCCCAGGCCCAGCTGCAGCGGGAGCTGCTTACGCATGGGCTGGGCCCAGGGGCCCCTCACCCAGCCCCACCCACCTGGCAGCTCCCTGCCCTACGGGCCCTGCCCTCCTGGCATGTCCTGCTGCCTTGGAAGCCTCTGCATGGTCCCAGCTCCATGGGTTCTTTGAAAAGATGCTGCATAAGTCAGAGGATGGATGGCTCTCCTTGGGGAATTCCTGGGTCTGGACTTCACCACAGGCCCCAGATGTGGCCTGGGCAGGGGGCAGGGTGTGGTGCACACAAGTATGTGTGTGCATGGTGTGTGTGCATGTATGTGTGTATGTGCCATTGTGCACAGATGTGTATGTGTGCATGCGCATGCATGTGCGTGCATGCATGAGCATGCATGTGCATATGGCCAGGGGCAGAGGCACCTGCATGCTGCCCATCATCTGAGTAGACCCTGTTCTTCCTCTTCTTTGTCTGCGGGGCCCAGACCCTTTTCCTAGGTTCACGTGGCTCTGTGCACTCTGTAAGGGAGAAAAGGAATCCTGCCCCTCATGTACATGCATCACTGGGCAGGGGAGGGGCACGCTCCTTCCTCTTGCTACCAGGGGGGTGGAGGGGAGACGGGCCGAAGCCATGTTTTGGATGCTGGTGGGCGTAAGGGGAACAGAACGGGACTCTGAATGAGATGAACAAGGTTCCCCTCATCGGCTTCTCTTCGCAGATGGCATGGCACCCGGAGCCCCCACGTGGGGCAGGGTCCTAGCAGCCCCTCACAGAGGGAGCATGCCCAGAGGGAGTGCCCCTCGAATGCCATGCAGGCCCCTGCTTCTCCCCGGGGCCGGAGCCTGGCTTTCTCAGCGTTGCTGGGAGAGTCCGGGGAGCACTGTCTGAGTCTGGGTCCCACACAGTGCCCAGGAACACAAGGCACATTCTCCCCGGCTTCCCCCAGGCTGCTGCTTCTCTCCATCCTGTGAGGCTGCAGGACGGCGCTCACACCGTGGGGGCGGGGGAGGTGGTGGGAGGTGGAGGATGCCGCTGGGTAAATAATGCACAGCCAGCCGCTCTGATTGGCTTCGGGGAGGCGGACACTTTGTCTACATAAATGGCAATCACATCCTCTGTGCCTTTTAACTGTCACTGAGGAAGGAGAGAGAAGAGGACAGAGAGCAAGCACCTCCCTGCTGCCTGTGAGTACTGCTTTGTCCTCAGGGCTCGGGCCAGACTCCAGTGCCCAGCTCCCAGGTGGCCAGGACCCTGGGTCTGGGCTGGGTGGTCCGCCGGTGATTCTAGCTGTGCAATTTCCCTTCCTTCAAGGGGGAAGGAGGCTCTGCCGACTAGGACAGCTTAGAGTCCTGTGGGGCAGACAGCGGGGGTGCTGCAGGAACTTTTCTAGACGACAAGCACCAACCTAGGTCAGTCTGCTTTTTTGTGCCATCTTCAAGCAACAAGTAGTCAGGCAAAGAATCAGAAACTTCTGATTATTTTTAGCCTGTGTTCCTTGAGCCACGAGAGCAACATAACCGAGTGAGTGGAAATTATTTTCCAGACCTGTTCCTGTGCCTGTAGAGCCCGCGGAGCCCGCATGGTGGGGAGGGAGGGGCGGAGGCCGAGCCACCCGAAGCCCAGGCTGCACTCAGGTCACAGGTCCCTGGCCCACGCCCTCTCCCTTGGCGGGCACGTGTGGAGGTGGGGGAGCAGCAAACAGCATCCTCCCCCAGGGGTGTGGGGAAAATCAGGTCTGATTCTACAAAGGGCCAGGCACACAGTAGGCGCTCAATAAATGAAAGCTCTATTATGAGTGAGCAAGTAAACCCTAGGCAGGAAAGAGCACGGGCATTGAAAACACTGCTAAGTGTCTGCTGCGTCCTCCGCAGCTTGTTTTCCCCAGTTTCCAAGGAAAAAGGCCCCGAGAGCTCAGCTCATTGTAGATGACTTCTCATTCCAATAAGCAGCTGTTCCCCTCTGAAAGTGACAATTGCAGCATAAACGCTGGACCTCTTTGGCTTTGTCAAGGGTGCCAGAGACAGACGGGCTCCTTTCCTCAGGGACACTGGAGTCCTGGACGGCAGCCTGTGAGTCCCAGGTGAGGGCAACAGGTCCTGGAACAGTGACGGGTTGCAGGGGTGGGGTGTGGCTGTCTTCCTCCCTCCTGCGCACACAGAGGACGGGCCTCTGCACACAGCCAGTGTGCCTAAAATAATTAAAATAAGACAAAGCCCCTTCAAACCCCTCATGAATCCAAAGAAATAGCCTGGAGGTTAGTTACATTTGTTTTCTCCTCTTCACGATGCTGATTATTCTGAGGGTTTTACCCTGTCCTCTTGGAAACCCAACTTGAGTTGGCTGGTTTGGGGAAAGGCTCTAGGAAAACTAGATTCCCTGGATATTTCAGAAGAGCGGTCCTGTTTTTCTTGGTGCTTGTCAGCATTTCTGGAGGAAGATGCCGGGGAGCAAAAGGCACCTCCCGGGCATGTGGGCCCGGCAGGCAGCACAGGCCCTGGTAGAAAGGTTAAAATCCCACTGTGTTCTGAGAGGTGGCTGAGGGTCCTCGTAAATGCCAGGGCCTCGGGCAAAAGGGAAAAGGTCTGGTCTTCTGGTTTGGACAGGCAAGGCTATAAAAGCCACTTCGGAGCTGTGTGGGCTTAGACAAGCTACCTGCTTTCCTGAGTCAATTTCCTCATTTCCAAAGACAGTATAACCCTGCTACTGTGCAGAGCAGATGTCCAGATTGAGACAATCCGGGGGAAGTGCTTATACCAGGGCCCTGGGGCCAGTAACGAGTCAACATTCATTTTATTTTGGAGGAGGTATGGGAGAGGCACCTCTCTTGGGACACAGAGGATAGCAGAGTTGTTTAGCCCCTGCCTGTTTCTGTTGGGACCAGCCCAGGTCAGAAGGCAGCTGTGTGCCTGTCAGCATCGTCTGCCTGAAGCCCCATCTTCCCACTCTGTGTGCAGGGAACGGGCAGGACGCCTGGATGGCACTCTGGGTTGCAGACACTGCCTTTTCCGGGCCTGGCGGGAGCTGACAGTGCAGGTGTATGTGGACACCCGGCCGTGGGAGTGATGGAAGAGGCCGACTTCAAAACGCTGCCACCCACACCCACCATCACTGGCTGTGTGGCCATGGTCAGCTCAACAGCAATAATAATACTCACCGGGCAGGGCTGTGAGAGTGTCCAGGGAAGTAACACATACCAAGTGTTTCCCAGAGGTTAGGCAATACTCATTTGTGTCTTTTCTGGACAATAGAATGTGGCAACCAAGTGTCAACGTATTGTCGGGATTTGACTCAGAGGAGCATCAAGTGTAGGCTCCTTAGCAACACCGGGCGAGAGGCCAGCAACTGTTCGATAGGAGGGATAATGAAGAGTTCACAATGAATTGACAAGTCAATATTTACCACTGAACTGGTTCATGAAAAAAAGCGGGCTCTCCAATGAGTATGCCAAAGCGTACTCAATGGAGTCACGATGCCAGGTGTCGTGTATTCATAATAGACAATAAAGCAATATGTGACATAGTCCCAGGAAATTACGACTGTTATGAAAAGAAGCAACCAGCTAGAATGTAACTTGAATAGTCTCACGTCTATAGGAAAAGGCATTTGGTTGTGACCTTTTGTGAACCATTAACGTGACTTCAAGAGCATCAGAAAAAGTGGGGAAGAATTGAGGCAATAATATGGGCAAACAATTTTCTTAAGGCAATAGGAGAGTGTGTTCCATCTGAGAGAAGTCTCCTCTGGAATAACCCTAAAATAAAATGAAAACAAAGGAGAAAAGTTAAAGTTAAAATTATTCATTGGTTCTTATATAAACCTTTAAAAATAGCAAACATGAATGAAAGTAATAAAATTTGAATGCTGAAAGCTAAACAGAGATGGGGTGTTCGTGCTCACCATGCTTTGATGATGGGTGGCATCTCTGTATCATTCTAGTTTTTCTGGAAGCAATTGGCAACACACAAAATGAACTGCACAACTCACACCTCTTAAGTCCGTTCGGGAATTAACATATTTGAGGAACAGACTCAATAGGTGTGACCTGTGTCATGACGGTGTAGTTCACTGCTATCTAGTCATTGTAGTGCTAGTCATGACAGCAACAGCTGACAGAACA
Source organism: Cheirogaleus medius (assembly GCA_008086735.1). Classification (NCBI taxonomy): domain Eukaryota; kingdom Metazoa; phylum Chordata; class Mammalia; order Primates; family Cheirogaleidae; genus Cheirogaleus; species Cheirogaleus medius. Next base: position 4,553,811 of record VBSM01002217.1, read on the forward strand.
AGGAGGTGTCCTAGTGACCCTGTGAAATCCTGCTCAGCAGGTCTTGCTAAGGGCAGGTAGAGACTTGTGCTAATGCAGTTACACACATTGCAATGAGGCATACCGGAAAGTGGCAGGTGAAAAAAGGATCCAGATAACATGCATGTCCCCATTGCAGCTATTTGAATTGTTTATGGTCAGGACTAAATTGAAATAATATCAGTGAGTTTAATGTTCCTGACATTCTTTTTTCATCTTTCAAAATTGCTCAAGTTATGAATTTTTCCAGTCAGGCTTAACTTAGGTCACAACATGGTTACAGAAATGTTAGTGGAAATAGTAGTATTTTCCCATTGGAGTAAAACTGAAAACCAAGACAAACTTCTCTATGGCTCCTTTCCATAGAGAACTGTTGGCCAAGAAAAGACTCAGACGGGGCATTGCTTTTTACATAGGGAGTGAATAAGAAATAGCCTTGCAAAGCTCCTTTCTTTTTCAGATCAGCCAAGAAGCAAGGTTTTCCCCTGGATTTTGATCTTTGTCTATTGCGAAAATTTTCTTCTATTTCTCTCGTGCTGCTGAGGGTGTTCTTATCACAGCCAAACGACCCAGCCAGCTCAGGAGAAGAGGCTCCTGCCTTTCTTTCCATAACGATAATCATTAGATGCAAGTTTGCAGTCCAAAGTGCTTTCTGCCTGCATCATCTCACTGCCCAGTTTTACATGTGAGCAGACTTGGACTCGGAGAAGCCAAGATGTCAGCCAGAAGCTGCACAGCCTCCCACAGCAGAGGTAGGACTCAGGCCCATTTCCTCTGAACCCAAATCCACTGTTCTTTCTACTCTCCGTGGCTAAGAGGAAGAAGACTATCTTGTGGAAGTGAAATATCGAAGAGTGTGCTACTCTCAGTTGCAGCCTGCTTGACTGGGCAGGGATGTTCTCCCACTAGACAATGCTAGCCACAGACAGGAGGCTCCTGGGCGGGGCAGGGACAGCCCCGTGCTGGAACCCTGGCAGGACTTCTCTGCACAGCAACTCCCTTGCGATGGTAGACTCAGTGCGTCCTGAATTGGCATGGGGTATGGAGAGTGAAATGATATGTTTCAAGCACCTACCTTGTAAGTTATCTGGTACTCTCTTCACTATCATGTGTGGTGCTTGGTTTGGCAGCCACAGTACAGACTGAAAGTGGAGATGCATTCATATGCTGAAATCTAACCCGCAATGTGAGGGTAACAGGAGGTGGGGCCTTTGGGAGGCAATTAGAGAATGGAGGCAGAGCACTCATGAATGGATTAGTGCCCTTATAAAGAGACCCCAGAGTGACCCCTCACCCCTTCCACCTTGTGAGGACACAGGGAGAAGGTGCTGTCTGTGATGAGTGAGCCTCACCAGACACTGAATCTGCCGGTGCCTTAGTCTTGGACTTCCAGCCACCAGAACTTTGAGAAATCAATGTCCTTTTGATTGCCACTCAGTCCAGGGTACTTTATCACAGCTGCCCAAACAGACTATGCCGGGGGCTTGGCGATCTCAGCGTGGTCAGCCTTGGTCACACCTCTGGCGGGCAGCTGCCCAGCCCATCCTCTTCCACTTACCATTTGCAAGGGACCGTGAACTCTAAGCATCTGAGGGGCATTTAGGAATCCTTTCCTTGATGCCCTGGGAGCAACTAGTTTTCCAAGTTTCTAATCCGGAAGCTACTTTATGCTTTTTTCAGGGATGTCAACAACCCATATGCTTCTGGTCACCTCTGTGAGGTGTGCTCTATGTCCACGTTTGCGCCCAGGCATTCTCTCCAGTGCCTTTGGGAGCCAGACTGTCGGGGTTCAGCTGTGGACTTGACTTTACTGCAGTAGGTGTAGTCGTCCTGGTCAAGTACAGAGTCTTGGTCAAGTTGCTCCTCTATGCCTCAGCCTTGCCGTCTGTTGAAGGGGAAATAGTACCTGACGAGGTTATGAAGATTAAATACGAGAACATGTGTAAAGAGCTTAATGTAGTCCTTGGCACATGTAAGTTCGTAGAAACGCCAGCCACTTTGTAAGCCAATGAGTGTTCCTATTTAAACAAGAATACCCAGATTTACATAAAAGTAGTGGTATGAGTAGTATAAGAAAGTGGTTAGGGGGAGTGTATGGTGGGGGTGTATGAGGTCCCCTGGCTTAATTATGTGAATTATAAAGAGGGACACTTCGGCATAAAGAACAAAGGAAACGTGGGTTCTACCTTGCTTTGCTACAGCCAGCTTCACACCTGGGACCGCCTTCCCCATCTCCAGGTTCCAGAGTCCTCCTCCGTAGAGTGAGGAGAATGATAGCACCTACCTAATACAGCATGAAATGAGTTAAGACGGCAACCTGTCTTCGGACTTCCTGCCAGTAGATCTCCTCTCTCTCCCACCGTGCCCCTCGCAGACCCTGCTGCGTACACCCCAGGACACCTGGTTTCTGGCAGGGTTTTGCCAATGGGAGGCTGGTGGGAGGCTGGAGGGCAGATGTACTGCCCTGCTCATGACACCGGCTCAGTCTCCCCTTTGGCACCCACTCCCCTCGCAAGACTGACCAGGTGGCAGCTGTGTACAGATGGCTTGGACCCTGGCTCTGGGAGCACGGTCTGCCTCGTCCCTCGGGTCTGGGGTGGACATGGGGCACAGAGGCCCTGGGAGCTGAACTGACCTTCCTCGGTTGCCTAAGGTCACCCAGCCAACAAGGGGTGGAGCTGAGATGGAAACCGAGGACCCAGGACAAAGAGTCCACTCCTTCTCCTGTGGTACCGTGCCACCGTCCAGAACACTTTCCGCTCGTGCTGCTGCGGTATCAACCTTTCCATCCTCGTGCGGGAGTCTGTCAAGGTCTGTCTTCGCAGTTTGTAAAGCTCACGTGCTGAGGGCCTAGCGACACAGGATCTTCGAGTGGGACTGATATTCTGAAGGACACCAAAGGGGCCGCAGGTCAAGCCTGTGGGGTCATTGGCTTTGAGGACAACAGTCTCCAAGAAAAGCGGGTATGTGTGCAAAGAGACTGAGCCCTGGGCTTGTGCTAGGTCCCTGAATGTCATCTCATCAGAGAATCGGAGTCTCACAGACCAATAGGAACAAGCTGCAAGATGGGGGTTTCCGTTTTGTAAACAGATGATCTCAAGAGGCCCGGGAGAGAAGTGCGGCCAGATGTGGCCGTGTCACAGACGGAGGGGATGGGGAGGGGCAGAGCTGGCCTCCAACAGCCCAGCGGGAGGCACTTCTGCTCAGTTAATAATTTTCTTTTTTACTTTTTAAAAAAATTTATAGACTTTCATAGCAGTTTCAGGTTTACAGCAAAACTGAGCAGAAAGTAGAAGAGTTCCTATTTCCCGCCCCCCCCATTTTCCCTATTATTAACAAAAACGTTTTTGCTGAACTCTGACTCTGCATCCGGCACTTACCACGTGATTTGGAAGGGAGGTATTTTCATGCACTTTTTGCTTTCACAGAGGCTGAGGAGGAGCCTCAGGAAGGTGGGAGGTTGAAGGTCACACAGTAACTGAAAGAGGTGACCTTGACTTCAGGTCTGCCTGACACTTGGCAGCATGCCAAAGACCTCTCACGCACTGATTTTGATTATCCACATGTGTCACGGTCGCCAACAAAGTGTTTACTCAAAGCTCCTTGGTAGCGTGCTGTTTAACCATGCTGTTTAACCAGTGCCTTAAGGGTTAAAAGAGAACTTACAGGGTTTTGTTTTGTTGGCTTTTTTTTGAGGCAAATTATCAGTCATTTTTCCTGTTATTAGAAAGCTGTCATGGCTAGAAACTTCTGTATTGTCTTAGTTGGAAACACTTCTCCTACTGGGTTTTTTTTAATGCTCGTTGAACCCACAGAGAAAATGTTCAAGAAACCAGTCAATTCAGGGGAAAGTCAGCCAAATTCATTTTGTGCCTAAGTTTGTAATATATGTTTGAGGGGAAAAGAGAGAGACAGGGCCTCAGTCCCAGAAGGATGGGTGTTTTTTGAAACATTATGGTTCATTGTTTTCTGGAATTGTGTGTTAAAAAAATGTCAACACAGCTTTTTTCATCAAGATAGAAAATGAAAGAAAGAAAGATTGAATAGAGTCTCCAGTGTCCCAGGGTTTGAAGCAGCACCATGTCTCGCGTGCACTAACAGGAGGACAGCACAGCGCTGCTGTCCCCAGCACATAGGAACCGCCTCAGCACAGTGGGCACAGCTGGGCCTGGCAGGGTCAGGTTTGTGTCACTGGCAAATTCTGCACCGAGGTTCCATGGAGGCTGGATTCCCCTCCCCCACCCCCACTACCCACAGAAACTTCTCCAGGGGCTCGGGCTGGGTTCTGGCCAGAGGGCTGTGGCAGGAGCCCGAGGGGTGACATCCCAGCGCCCAGGCTGTGGAAACTGAGCCAAGTACTGAGAGTCCTAGAGGCTAGAGGCTTGGAATGAAATGAGACCTGAGAGGCCACAGGTGGAAGTGGGTCAGGACTCCTTGGTGGGAGGGGGCTGTGGTTCCTGACCCACTACTATCTCCTGTGACTCTTTGTTTGTGGCAGGTATGTGATGGGCTGTTGGTTTGGGCTGTCTTAAAGGCAGAGAGTAGGGTCCAACATAGTATATTACAGAAATAAAATGTTTGGGGACCAAAGATCATTCATTCATGTATTCATTCATCATTCAGCAAACGTCCATGCTCACTGTGGTCTAGAACCTGTGACTGGTCCCGAGAATGCAAAAATAAACAAGTTGAGGTTGGAGTAGCTCACAGCTAGCAAAGGACATCAGTGGGAAAAGCTGCCAAAAACCTACCCTACGGTCCGTCATGAGATCTGAGGGCATTCATGGGGTTCATCTCTTCTTGAAGCATGTGGGGTTAGAGATGAGCTGTGACTGTCGCTGACGCAAAAGACATCGAGCCAGAGAGCCAGGAAGGCGCCGGCTGGCTGTGTGAAGTACCGTGCTGTGCTACTCTGCCGACACCGATCAGATTCTGTCAACAAAAGCTGTTTCAAGGGCCTGGAGAGGCATAAGCCACAGCCTTTATCACAGTCTCCATCTTCTAGCTAATATTTGCCCAGCTTGGGGGCATGAAATATCAAACAGCTACAAAATGAGTACAAGATTCTCTGTGGCTTTGCACTAAGAGCCTTCTGAAAAGGTCTTTGTAGGAAATAATCTGCAAGTAAATGACAGAGACTGGTTTATAAAATAATAACCAGGTCTTGTTTTACACTTTGAGAGTATTTCTTTTGGAGGATGTGATCTGTGTTCGCCTGTTTTCTCCAGAGACACCCTGCTTTGGGCACAGCACCGTCACCCAGAGCTGGTGCCCGAGAAGCCGAGCCTGGTTCTTGGCCCCCCTTGCACGGCCTCCCTTGCACGGCCTCCCTTGTACGGCTCCAGGTGGCCACGTGGCACCTGCGGCTCCCCAGCAGGGCACATGGAGATCGCTAGAATATTTACTTTAAAAGCAACTTGTAACAGTCACGCACAAGACACAAATCATAAAGAAAAGATTATGAGATTTCACCACATAAATATTAAAGTTCTTATAGATCAGAATAAAATTATAAGCAAAATTAGGTCAAACAAAAATGAGGAAAATGACCACAAAACATACCAGACATAAGGGTGCAAACATTGATATTTTAGGACCCTTGCAACAAAATAAGAAAATGTCTAACACCCTAGTGGAAAAGAATGCAGTGAGCAAGCCAGTTATAAAAGAAGAAATCCAAACGGCAAAGAAACATGAAAGAACTGTTTCTTCTCATTAATAAAAGTAACACAGAATCATTAATTCTTATTAGACTGGTAAAGCTAAGAACAAGCATTCAAACCCAGTGTCATTTCTACCTCAACCAGAGGTAGAAGGTGGCTTGACTTGGGACCTGGGTGGCGTCAGGGTATGTGGGCCACTGCCCGGGTGGCCGTGCCCATCAGCTAGCTTGGAGTCCCTGCCCTCCAGTGCGCAGGTTGTAAGGTTTGCTAACTGCATCGTTTTGTCTCTCTTTGCAGTTTTCACTCTGCCCAGCCACCATGAATTCAAGTGAATTCCGAAGGAGAGGGAAAGAGATGGTGGATTACGTGGCTAACTACATGGACGGCATCGAGAGTCGCCAGGTCTACCCCGATGTGGAGCCTGGCTACCTGCGGCCCCTCATTCCTGCCGCAGCCCCCCAGGAGCCAGACTCGTTTGAGGACATCATCAAGGACATTGAGAGGATAATCATGCCGGGGGTATGTGTGTGTCTGAGGGCGGAGCACAGCAGGGCTGGGCACTGGCTGGTCACACGCATTAGCTCGAGGAATCCTCACTGCAGCCAGGTTGCAGAGAAACTTGTGTCGTTTCTGTTTCATAGGTGAGGCCATCAAGACCCCCGCCTCATTTTAAGGCAGGTCGCTGAGGCCTTAGTGGGCAACTGGTCAGCCCAGGTGACAGGTCACTGACCCAGGGCGGCGTTCGGCCTCAGGCCCTTGAGCTCAGCGACCTCAGCGGCAGAGTGCCTCTCTCATCACACGGAGCACGTCCCATCTTCCCAGGGGGTTTTCACTTGGCATTTGTGGTTTGAGTGGAGAACAGGCTTCCTGTTCTTGCCTAGAAGCTGTGCAAATACACAAAGCTGTTCAGCATAAAATCCTCTGGAGGGAGGTGTGGCTAAATGTCAGGTGGGGAGTGTGAGAGGCGGGGATGTTTGAAGTCCCCTGCTCCATTATATGGGGGCACTCGCTGTGCAGAGCTGAGCAGGGAGACCCGGGCTCTGGGGCAGCGTCCCTTGGAGCCAGCAGTGTGGCTGCAGGAAAGCCAGGGAGGCCCGGTGTGCCCTTGTGCAGAGCAGGTGGGCCGCCCCGCGCCAGTGTCACAGTGAGAGAGCAGTGCGGAGCGAAGGGAGGGAGCAGGTCCCCAGACAACAGTGGCTCTTGTCCTTTCCCAGGGGCAGGTAGGGAGGGCCCTCCGGGGCTGAAGGGAGAGCCGGGCCCAGAGCCACACTCTTATTCTCCAGGCCTGCGCACTGTTGCCTTCGTGGGCCCCTTCCGTCCTAGGAATCTGAAAATCATACTTTACCAATGCATTGGTGGAAAGAGGAGTATATTAACGTTGCAGATTTTTTTTTGACTTGAAAGTTCACTTTTTTCTTCTGATTTTAAAAGAAATCCAAGCATTTCCCAGCCGCTAAGAGTTCCATGGGCCCTGAGCCTGCACCGCTTCTCTGCCTCTGGCGTCCCCACCAGCCCCCACCCCAGCACCGGCCTCTCCCCAACCCGCACCCTGGCGCACCTGGGGCATCGCTCCTGCTGCCTCCTGGACGATATACGCTTAATAACTAGTGTTATCAAGAAAGCAATGTTTGCGTATTTGCCCAGACTGTGAAACAGCAACGTCTCAGCTCAGGCTGCCGTAACAAAGTGCACAGACCGGGGCCTTCAGCAACAGACACTGATTTCCCACAATTCTGAGCACTGGAGGCTGGAAGTCCCAGCTCCAGGTGTTGGGCTCAGGTGAGGGCCCCTTCCTGGTTTACAAACAGCAGGCTCCTCGCTGCAACCGCGTGTAGCGCAGGGAGAGCTGGCTCCGGTCTCCTCCGCTGGGGCACTGATCCCACCAGGGGGCTCCCCCTTCGTGACATACTCACCGCCCAAGGATACAACCTCCTAGTACCATCGCTTTGGGGGTTAGGATTGCAACATATGAACTGGGGGGACACAAACTTTCAGTCTGTAGCAGCCGGGGATGTCGGAACACATCCACAGCCACGGGGGCTGTGAGGTAGGCCTGGGATTCTGCGTGCTCAGAGCTGGAAGACGCACCAGAGCACACGCTTCCATTTTACCCAAGGGGACGATGGAGCCCCGAGAGGCGAGGTCAGTTGCTCGAGGTAACCCAGCAAATCCAAGCTTGTAACACAGAGAGATGGCGTCAGGGGCAGCACTTTCACTGATGAGAGATCCTAGCAAAAACTTGAAACACGGTGCTGTTTTTAGAAACCTTATTTGTTTTGGCAAATGATGATTTTGCCCTTAATTTTAGGAACATAATTTCCTTCTGAGCCAGCAAATATATTCCAGTATTTTAAAAAAGGCATCTGTCTAAAGTAGGGACTGTAAGGTGATATGTAAACGCTACAAAGCAAAGGGAGGAAGGTGCCGGGGTGGCTGACATTAGGGAACTGCACTAACCCTCACTGGGGTCTGGATGCAGCCCCCAGCCAGTGGGCTGGGCCCTGAGGGCACCTGCATCCCCACCCTCGTGGGGCCCAGCTTCCCTCACTCCTGAGTAACTGCTCCGTCCTCCTGCACAGGTGACCCACTGGCACAGCCCCTACTTCTTCGCCTACTTCCCCACGGCCAGCTCGTACCCGGCCATGCTTGCCGACATGCTGTGCGGAGCCATCGGCTGCATCGGCTTCTCCTGGGTGAGTGTTCCTGTGCTCTTTGTGGGTGTGGCACCTGTACACAGGAGCTGAACAGAGAAATGTCTCAACAACTCAAAGCCAATTCTTCACAGCAGTGTCTTAGGAGCACTTGGTATGAGTTAAAATCACAATCTGGGGCCCTAGGTTTTCTGCAGCCTGGGAATCTGTATTTCCTCCCAGAGGCCAGACAATTTCTATACACTCTGAAGCTTGAGAAACCCTATAGCTCCCGTCTCATTCCATCTGTTCCCAGCCAGGCCTGCTGCCGTGGGACAGGCCCCACCCAGCACATCAGACGTGCCAAGTGCTCAGAGCAGGGGACTCTAGAAATGGGTCCACCTCCTGCCCCCACGCCAGCAGTCCTGCCCTCTCCGGGGTAAAATGCCTAGAAAGGCCCCTGTTCAGAATGACAGTGGACCAGCTCTGCCCACAGCTGTCTCCTCCAGGCACAGGGCGACGGGATGGTTCTGTTCTCCCAAATGCAGAGAGCTGGGAGTCAGAGCCAGCCTACGGTCAGAGGCCCAGGGCTGCCCACTCCTGGGGAGTTCTTCAAAAGCCCGGGGGTGTCTCCAGCCTGCTAGGTCCAGCCGAGAACACCCTGTCTGTGACTTGGCACTGGGTAGACCCATGGTGTTGGGCTGTGCTGCATGAGGCCCCGAGGTGACAACGGAGACATCGGTTGCTAATCCACAGCACTGAGCAGCAAGTCTAGCTGAGACCACCTTGCCTTACCCACCTGGCACTGGCTCTTCTGTAGCCTGGGGCGTGGGGAGTGGCCCTGGGAGCAGGCATCACAGGTCCCCCAGGCAGGGTGAAGAGGCCACCCCTGCTCTTGCCAGTGTCTGCACACTTCCCTGCCAGGTGCCCAGGCTTTCTGTCTCCACTGGGCAGAGCTGGCCCGGGCACGGCCAGTATGGCCTGGGCTGAGCACACCTTCTTCTAAGGGGCATTTTCTTTCATTGGGTAGCATAGTGGATTTCATTTAGTTCAGCTTGTCTGGACCCATTCTGTCCCTGCAGGGTGGCTTGGCCTTAGTATCCAATTATGTCTGCTCATTCTAGGATAGTCTGACTGCTCCTGGGCTTTGGAGGAGGGACCTCAGTGTCTCTCAGGCTGTGTTGCCTGGCACTTGTGGTTCCTAACAGAGCACAGATTCCCAGTAGAGCTAGGCTTAGCCGGGACGGGGCAGGAGCCAGCAAGAGGGCTGCCGGGAGAGAGAAAGCACTCCTCACTCTTACCAGCAACGCGTCACAATGCAGGTGTACACGTAGGCACGAGAGCACCTCTGAGCACAAAGTAGGTCCCTTTTGTGGAGACTTATATGAAAGTGGAGGCTCAGTCCATCTTTGGATGGGGCCCAAGGCCAGCTTGCCACCTGCTGTGTGCAGAGAGGGGAGCATCCATAGAGCAAAACCACTGGGAGCTTTTGCAACAAGATCGATGGCTTCTCCAAGGACATCCAGAGGGTGAAAGCTGCCCCACGTCCACTTCTTTTACTCCATATAGTGCCTCTCCCATTCACCCATGACTGTGGAGGAGAGTCCACCCATGGGCTTTCTAGATCCTTCTAGAAATAAACCAATGAATAGGGGAGCAAGCCAGCGGTGTAGCAAGACACAGTGGAATAAGGTTTATTACATTCTTCTTGCATGAGTCTTGTCAAGGAACATGCGACTGAAACTTGTTTCAGGCATTTGAACTGCATCTGAGATCGGGTGATTTTAATTTGGGGTTCAGGGGAAGGTTAAACCTTCCTGCTGCTCCCCCACTTCTGCAACGTCCAGCTCTTGGTT